>OZ010674.1:53721893-54254393 GCA_963932185.1 Troglohyphantes excavatus | reverse complement strand
CGGGGGTGGTGATACTGAATTTTTATTCCGTTTTGAGATTTTTTTATGTGTGTTTTGAAGATGATGGATTTGGGTTCTGTTTTGGGGATTGAATGATGTCATTTTTTTTTAGCAAATGGGATGTTTTTGTAATCATGTGTTGCAGTGTCTTGATATTTATTTTCTTTTGGCATTTTAAAAATAAGTGCTCAAAGATAAGTAACTAATTTTTGACTACATTCGATGCTTATCATAGCTCCGAATACATAAGTTTCATCTTTAAAAAGACATGTACTCAAAAATGAGTACCATGAGTGAAAAGAGCAGTTGCTTGTCTATGTATATCAACAATTACAACCAAGATTTACCAGAAATCGAATCCATATCCTAAGGCACCGCAGTCCAGTGCCTTATCCGTTGTACTACCAGGGCGACGTAAAGAAGTTTTTAACGGAAGAAATGTTAAAAAGGTGTTCCAAAAGAATGGGAAGTAAGATAATTGAGTTTTATTAACTCCGTTTCCATTTAAGCAATCGAGGTCAAATTATGTGGAAAACCATCTTCTGAACAACTATTATATTTTAAGTGTGTCATGTCGCTTTGTTAAGATGGCTTAAACAGAAGCTGAGATTAGCAATGTTAAATCATACTGCGCATTTTTGAGTAAGTACGATTGCTTAAATTTGAGTACGTCATCGCTCATTTACGATGCAATTGCACTCAAAGAAAAACAAGTATGTGCAGGTACTCATTTGTAAGTACCTTTTTTTACAGTGTTAGTTCCTATAATATTTTCATTTATTTTTCTTCGGAAACATATCTCATCATTCTTTTAGATTATTTTTCTTCGTTCATTCTCACAACCATTTTTTCGTTTTGTTACGGTCAAAAACAACTTTTTAGTTTCTTAGTTATTAGGTCTAGTCAATGTTTTATAATTTAATTTGAATTTTCCTGAGTTACGTACAGTGGACTAATAAACCTATAGATAAAAATACAATGCATAATTTTTTGTATTAATTATTGTGGTAAAACTAATTGTTGTAGTGTAGATGATTATCATTTCCAAGTGAGTATCCCAGATACAAAAGCATTCAAGAGATTTTGGTATCAATAGGTACTTTATAATTTTGGTTACAATTTTAAAATGTAATAAAAAAGCAAACACCGTTATGTACTAATAAATTAAAAAAAAGCAATATAGTATCGATATCCATGCTGATATAAATGCAAAGCAGTTATATTTAACGACCGTGAACGCTAGCGTCAGTGAATCTGAATTCTGATTGGTTGGAATGTGGAAATAGCTAGTTTTGCTTCATAAACAAAAACAAGATGGCGACGCAGATATTTACAGAATCAGATCCTTCGAGCATGAATGGACTGTAGTAGAGCGAATATGACGTCATAATCGTCTCAGACCGAATGGCCTCAGACACGTGACTTCTTTTCAAAATTATGAATTAAAAAATACTCGCGATTGGTTGATGAATTGGGAAATGTGTAACAGTGAAAATTTATGAATGGAATGACGTAATTAACCACGTGTCTGAGGCCATACATGTTGCCCTCACTTTGATGTTAACGAGATTATAACATTATATATTCTCTACTAGAAGGATCCATGCTCGAAGTTCAGATCAGTTCAATCATTTATCTAGTTGCAAAACTGGTTATGTGAAAATTAAAATTTAGATTGTTACATTGAGTAATTTAAAAACTTTTACACATTTCAGTGAATTAAATTTTTTTTCAATTAATTTTCATAAAAAATATAATTTTAATAACAATAGTCAAGTTTTGACTGTCAAATTTAAGTTAGACTCAAAGAGCATATGTCTGCTTTTGCAGCTGGGCAACTCAAGTGTATTTATAACTTCCAAGGAGATACAAATACATTCTAAAAATTAACCCCAAAGGGCTGCTGGTCCAACAATCCAAGCCCCCCATCCATCCTAATCGAGCAACAGAATGATTCAGTGCCTTTCAACACTCCCAAACCCATTCCAGAACCAAATCTGCATACACACACTCGGCCACGTGCGGGACTTTTAATTTGCTTCCTGGAGGACACAAGCCCCTGCAACCCCCTGGGGCGCGCGGGGGCGGTATTTGTTGCACAAAGTGACCTTTTGCCTGGATCTCACGGATCCGCCCCCCTTCGTTCTGTTTCCCCTTCCGGGTGTTTACAGTGGGAGGGTTAATGTCGGCAGATCACGGGATATTGCCTCGATATCCTTAATACCTTGGGTTTGGAGGTCAATATGAGAGGTTATTTAATGTCTTTGGCTCCGGGGCGAGGTGATACTGAAATATGTGGCGTGTCCGTAGGGGGTGGAATGGGGTCGTTTAGGGTTGCAAGGGGTCGGTTTGACGTTGGGGATGTGCCGGGTTGATGGTCATGACCCAGAATGATATCCAAAGGCAGTTTTCAGAGTTTTAGTTGGAATAGTGTATGATTGATGTTCATGGACGGATATACCGATAGCTGAAAGCACAGTCATTGGACATACAATGAGTGCGCTTTGAGCTATCGACATATTTCTACGGTATTTCGCATTTGTGTCCTGAGGTCAGGAATGGTCCAAATTCTAATAATCTTTCCATTCCTTTTATGATGTAGCGGTCTCTTTAAATATCCGATGATTTCTCTCGGGTTTGAACCACTGATCTGTAACTGTAAGTTCTGGATAGGGCATGATATTTTGTTGACTTGAAGCCGATGTGGAGGCAGCCATGATGTGCCCCATTTTCTCTGCGACTGCAATATTTCGTATATTTTTTTTGTTAAAATAAGCCGACGTGTATTGCTTTTGGCTGAGTTTTTTTCTATATTCATTTATAAACCCAAATTAAATGCAATCTGATATTAAAATTGAAAGTCATTTGCAAGTCAAAGTCGAAGTAGATAAAAAGCAAGAGCAAAAACTATTTGTTTGGCAATTAAAAAATTCATTCTATAAGAAGAAAATATAATATTTATATACATTTAATATTTTTACAATGCTATGGTAATAAAAAACACCACTAAATCACTTAAAAAAATATTGGAGCACTTCATGGCTGCTTTCAATTGGATTCAACGCGCCCATATAGGAAACAAGGTTTGAGCCTTCCAGCAGTTACAGTTAGAGTTCAGTGGTTCGAACAATTGTTCGACGATTAAAGTTTTGGAGTAGCATGCGCAATGCTTCAGTTCGTTTGATCACAGGCTTCTGTCGGACCACTGAACTTTAACTGTATTTTCTGGAATGCTCAAAATTTGTTTCCTCTATGGGCGCGTTGAAGCCAATGTGGGAGCAGTCATACTGAACCCCCAATTTTTTTTAAAGTTATTTATTGGTGTTTTTTAATACCATAGCATTGTAGAAATATTAAATGCATATAAATATTATATTTTCTTCTTATAGAATTAATTTTTATATGGCCAAACAAATAGTTTTTGGTCACTTTTTAACCACTTCGACTTTGACTTGCAAATGACTTTTTTTAATTTTAATATCAGTTAACATAAAAAATTGGTTTCAAAAGAAAATAGAAAAAACTCAGCCAAAAGTAATACATGTCGGTTTTTTTAAAACATGAAAATTATACAACATGTTACGGTAGCAATGAAAGTGGGGGTACAGTTGCTACCCCTTGAATAGACTTCAAGTCAATAAAATGTCTTGCCCAATCCAGAAGTTACAGTTAGGGATTAGTGTGCCAGATGCACAGCGCTAAATTAGTGACCCGGTCTGAATAAAGCTTCTCCTACTATCACAATCACAACATTTACAGCGACTTTTCTCACATGAGATGAGGGTGCTGTAGTGGTCACTTTAAATACCAGATACTTTTTCTCAGGCTCTAGCAATTGCTTTAGCTAATGTTAAAGTTACGGCGCAGCATGCACAACGCTTATAGCTCTAAAATAACATCACTTATCGAAGATGTTAAGATTTTTTTGCAAGTTAAACTAGCTAAATAAAATGTTTTAAAAAAAGGAGCTACATTTTGCAAACATTAATGTTTAAAAATAGAATGGGAGTGTCCGTAGCCCGAGGTACCGCCGTTGGCTAGCAACCAGAGACGAGTTCGAATATGGCTGATACAAGAGACTTGATAAATGTAGTGAACTTGTGATCGGTGACTGCCAGATTCGCTGCGAAGTAAGAATACGTCAAGTCCGTCGCATAGGATCGAAAACCCTTTGATTCCCAGCTGACGCCTTTATCCACTCGGTCACGGTGGCCTCGAGTGCCATCTATGTGCGGGAGGTATGGTGGTTCATGCGATAATTATCGCACGGGCATGGTAGTATTATTCAATTCGTTAAAAAAAATAATCTGCAATCAAAGCCAAAATCCACAAAACGTCAAGAAACCGCTGTAATCATCTGTGCACAAAACAGGTGGACCGAAAAGAACCCAAAGGAAACATCAACGAACTCGGCTGACTTGCCCGGAACGTCGTCGTAATCCTTCCCATCCATTGAGAAAATGGCCGGCCATTAAAAAACCCCTTCTCCCTATTAACACCTCGGAAGGGAAATATGGAACTGAGTCGGGATCCCGATTTTCAAAAAGTTAAATGAGTCGAGAGAATCGAAAGAAAATCGACCTGCGGCTTGACGCCTGACTTGAGGCTGGAAATTTTAATGAGGCCGCAACGGAGTTAAAGGGGTAGGCGGGCACTAAATCATCGTCTGGGCCACTTTGTGACCCCCCCCCCTCTCCCTCGCTCTACCACCCCTTTATCGTTCACGTCATCTTTTTACTAGGCTCCGGACATCGGAGAGAAATGCAGCAAGCCCCCACATCATTTGCATAGAGACGGTTCGTTGGTTTCAGGGGGTCGGCCACAAATTTAGAGTTATTTAATGTTTGAATACGGTTTATGGATTACTAATTAATGTTGACATACTATGCCAACAAGCTGAGTTTTATTCGGGATGGATTGTGAGCACTGATCTTTTACTGTAACTTCTGGATTGGGCAAGATATTTTGTTGACTTGAAGCCAATTGAAGGAGTAATAACTGTACCCTGCTTTCATCACTACCACAATATTTGGTAAAATTTTCATGTTGAAATAAGCCGACATGTATTGCTTTTGGCTGAGTTTTTTCTATTTTTTTTTTAAATCAATTTTATATGTTAACTGCTATTAAAATAAAAAGTCATTTGCAAGTCAAAGTCGAAGTGGTTAAAAAGCAAGACCAAAAACTATTTGTTTGGCCATATAAAAATTAATTCTATAAGAAGAAAATATAGTATTTACGTACATTTGATATTTCTACAACGCTATGGTATTAAAAAACACCACTAAATCTAAAATATATTTGGAGTACAGTATGGCTGCTTCCGCATTGACTTCAACGCGTCCATAGAGAAAACAAGTATTGAGCCTCCAGAAGTTACTGTTACAGTTATAATTCAGTGATTGGGAGTTTATAATCCATTATTTCCGTCGTGTGTAAAGAAGTTTGGTTGGTTTGAAACATTTCCGGCTGCCTATTTCTGTACTCATTTAATAGAATACAGCCAAGGGTAGCCTAGTGGATAAAGGCGTTTAGCTGGTATTCAGAGGATTGCTAGTTCGAGCCCGTGGGACGGACTGGTCAAAGAAAAGAAACAATGTAGTGATCTTGCGATAGGAGGGTTGCCAACTTCGCTACAAAAATACTAGGAAGCCGTCCAGAACATCAAATAAATTATATCGGCGTGTTTACGGGACTGGTGCATGATAAATCTGATAGGGGCCCAAAGTCTTAACGCTTATTCAAGGTGTATATGCTTGCTTAGGTGTTGTCCTAGTCATCTGACCATGGGTCAAAAATAAGAGGCATCGTTCCCGGGTCTTTCCTTCGAGATAGGCCTCGAAACGCCGCCAATAGCCTACTGTACAGCTCTAGTGCGACGATAGTTAACCAAACTAATACGTCGCTAATAGCTGACTTGGCAGCTCTAGTATACGTTAATTCAAGCAGCAACCAGAATTCTCTCTGCAAACTTTCACTTCACGACCAACGTAAAGTTGGTTGCATTAACGTCGTACTAGAATTACACAGTAAGCTGTTGGCGACGGTTCGGTGTATATATCTAAAAAAGGACCTGTTACCTCAGCCTCATAATTTTAAACCATGATCAGATAACAGTGACACCACCTGAGCTGCCAATCAATGAGCCTAAGATAGGTGTGAGGACTTTGGGAAACGACAGATTTTAATTTTAACCAGCCCCCATTACACGGCGGATGCTTTGTGCGGACGACTAGGATCAAACATAGCAACTCTCTAATCACAAACGGGCCTCCAGTTGCCGAGTGGATAAAGGCGTTCAGCTAGTAATCAGAGGATTGCTAATTGGAACACGTGCGATGAACTTGATAAAGAAAAAAAAAATAGTGATCTTGAGATCGGAGGGTTGCTAACTTCGCTACAAAAATACTAGAAAGTTGTCCAGTTGGTTTGGTTTGGTTAATTAACGTCGCACTAGAGCTGCACAGTGGGCTATTGGCGACGGTTCGGGTCTATCTCGAAGGAAAGACCCGTGAACGATCCCTCGTATTTTTGAACCACGGTCAGATGACGAGTACAACACTTGAGCTGGCACCCAACGCCTTCAATAGACGTCCGGACTTTGGACCCCGATCAGATTTATCGTGCACCAGTCCCGTATACACGCTGTTAATTTTATGTGGATATTCTGACCGACATTTTAGTATTTTGGTAGCGAAGTTGGCAACCCTCCGATCACAATATCACTGCTTTTTTAAGGCCTCCGTGGCCGAGTGGATTAGGCGTCAGCTGGGAATCCAAGGGTCCCCGGTTCAAAACCTTGCGATGGACTAGACTAAAGTATAGTAAAAAGTAGTGATATTGCGATCGAAGGGTTGCCAACTTCGCAACCAAAATACTAGAATGTCGTCCAGAACATCCACAAAAAATAACGGCGTGTATACGGGACTGGTGCACGATGAATCTGATCGGGGTCCAATGTCCCGACATCTATTGAAGGCGTTGGGTGCCAGCTCAGGTGTTTTCATCGTCATCTGACCATGGTTACAAAATACGAGGCATCGTTCCCGGGTCTTTCCTTCGAGATAGGCCCCGAACCGTCGCCAATAGCCCACTGTGTAGCTCTAGTGCCACGTTAATTAACCAAAACAAACCAAACTGCTTTTATAATATTCTTAATCTAGTCCGTCGCACAGGTTTGAACCGGAAACCCTCGGATTCCCAACTGATGCCTAAATCCACTCGGCCACGGAGGCCTAGAAAGTCGTCCAGAACGTCCAACTAATTATGTTGGCGTGTATAAGGGACTGGTGCATGATAAATCTGATCGGGGTCCTGAGGCCTATTGAAGGAATGGGTGTCAGCTCAAGTCATCTGACATGATTCAAAAATACAAAGCATCGTTCCCGTGTCTTTCCTTCGCGATAGGCCCATGAACCGTCGTCAATAGCCCACTGTGCAGCTCTAGTGTGACGTTAATTAACCAAACCAAAACAAACCAAACCGATATTCAATAAAGTGTTGTTGAAAAACGTTGATTGAACAAGATTGTTTATTATTTATTTGTGTTTCTCAAGTACAACGCAAGTCGATCCCATGTTTTTCTATGAAGTATGTTTAAACAACTTTAAAGAAATAAAAAGGTATGTTTTTTTGAAAAAATATTTTCGTTGATATTACGAGTGCAACAATACATTATTTAAAAATATATTATAAATTATTTAAATTTTCTTAAATTATAATTATTTACACATTTAAAACGAAACATTCATTGCAATAGCTAAAACAACTTAATAATATTTTAGATGGCTTAGAAAATAGTTTAAACATGGTGTATTTATGGTATTTAAAGGTGAAAGTGCCCTTATTCTAGTTAATCGATAGCCGCATTGTGTGAAAATTATCGCTAAACACAAAAACTACATTTTTTTCATGAGCTTCGTCACTTATAAATTCTTTTCAAGCATTATACTCTTACTTTCAAAGGGATTTTTCAATCCCGGACAAAATTCTATTATTCAATTAATTAAAAAAAATTTGGTATCATATGCATAACATTCCTTGAATGTATAGTTCTGTAAACTTACATTTTATAATCATCACGCTTTGTTCACATTCGTAATTCAATAATATTTTTAAAATCGATAATACATGTAAAATCTTTGTACGAAGATTTAAATCCGTCTTTCATATTAAAAACAAATAAGGTTATTATAATCGTCCTATGCATGTTTTAAAAGATTTAGATTCTTTGGGTTGGTTAATAAACGTCGCACTAGAGCTTCACAGGGAGCTATTGGCGACGGTTTGGGGCCAGAAAGACCCGGGAACGATGCTGGGCCTCCGTGGCTGAGCGGTTAAAGGTGTCAGCTGGGAATCGAAGATTCCTGGTTCGATGCCAGGCGATGGACTTGATAAAGAAAAGTAAAAAGTAGTGATCTTGTGATCGGAGGGTTTCCAGCTTCGCTACAAAATACTAGAAAGTCATCCAGAACGTCCGCAAACATGAACGGCGTGTATACGGGACTGGTGCACGATAAATCTGATCGGTGTCCAAAGTCCCGACGTCTATTGAAGGCGTTGGGTGCCAGTTCAGGTGTTTCCTCGTCATCTGACCATGGTTCTAAAATAACGAGATGTGTGTATGAATGTGTGTGTGAATGTGTATGTGTTCCTAGGTCTTTCCTTCGAGGTAGACCCCGAACCGTCGTCAATAGCCCACTGTGCAGCTCTAGTGAGACGTTATTTAACCAAACCAAACCTTTGCGATAGGCCCATGAACCGTCGCCAATATCTCACTGTGCAGCTCTAGTGTGACGTTAATTAACCAAACCGAACCGATATTCAATAAAGTGTTGTGAAAAATGTTGATTGCACAAGATTGTTTATTATTTATTTGTGTTTCTCAAGTACAATGCTGGTCGATCCCATGTTTTCTTATGAAGTATGTTTAAACAACTTTAAAGATATAAAAGGGTATGTTTTTTTGAAAAAATATTTTCGTTGATATTACGAGTGCAACAATACATTATTTAAAAATATATATTATAAATTATTTAAATTTTCTTAAATTATAATTACTTACACATTTAAAACGAAACATACATTGTAATTGCTAAAATAATTTAATAGTATTTTAGATTGCTTAAGAAAAAGTTTAAAATTTATGTGTTAATGGTATTTAAAGGTGAAAGTACCCTAATTCCAGTAAATTGATAGATGCATTGTGTGAAAATAACCACTAAACACAAAAACTAAATTTTTTTCATGATCTTCGTCACTTATAAATTAGTTTCAAGCACTATACTTTTATTTTCAATGTGATTTTTTAATCCCGAAACAAAGTTCTATTATTCAATTAATTAAAAACATTTGGAATCATATGCATAACATTCATTGAATGCATAGTTCTGTAAACTTATATCTTATAATCATCACGCTTTGTTTCACATTCGTAATTCAGTAATACCATTCAAAGATATAATACATGTAAAATGTTTGTAAGAAGATTTAAATCCGTCTTTCATGTTAAAAACTAATCAGGTTATTATAATCTTCCAATGCATATTTTAAAAGATTAAGAATGTTTTGGTTGATTTGGTTTGGTTAGAAAACGTCGCACTACAGCTGCATAGTGGGCCATTGGCAACGGTTCGGGGCCTATCTCGAAGGAAAGACCCGGGAACATGCCTCGTATTTTTGAATTATGGTCAGATGATGAGAACAACACCTGAGCTGGCAGCTGACGCAACCTCAATAGACGTCGGGACTTTGGACCCCGATCAGATTTATCGTGCACCAGTCCTGTATACATGCAAGTACAATTTTTTGGATGTTCTGGACGACTTTCTAGTATTTTAGTAGCGAAGCTGGCAACCCTCCGATCGGAAGATTACTACTCTTTTTACTTATCTTTGTCAAGTCTAGCGCACGGGATCCAACTAGAAATCCTCTGATTACCAGGTGAACGCCTTTATCCACTGGGCAACTGGAAGCCGTTAAAGATTCAGAGAATAAACAATGAGCAGTATCGGTAATAACTTTTTGTTTCGACCAAGCAAACGGAAGGACAAGAAAAAATATGAACTTAATCGTCTATTTTTCAAAGAATTTATCAAGTTTTCGTTGACTTTACATAGTCGTACAAAATAAAAAATATAGGTTCGATCCCCTTCAAATCCAAACAAGGGTCGTACAGTAAGATGTTTGACTTTGTCAGTTCCCCTAAGGCGGTTGAGGGGGAAGAGGGGTGGGGGGAGCAAATGCGTAAGGGACTGTGCCCTATTGATTTTGAACTTCCCTATTTAAGCGTTTTTAAATGGGCATAAATTGGGCAGTTTCAAGTAGGGGGGTGACAACAGCCGGTTCGGCATTCGGGGTGAGCTCGGCTCTATCGTTTGACATGAAGTGAAGTAGCGTAAGATTATTTTTATTTTATAATGTGCTACAGTGAAGTTGCTGCCCCTTGGCTGCGGACCCTTTCTGTGGCTGAGTGGTAGAGCTATGTCTTATGTTAAATGTAGTAGTTTGGTTTTGTTTAATTAACGTCGCACTAGACCTGCACATTGAGCAATTTGTTCGGGGATTATCTCGAAGGAAAGATTCGGGAACAATACTTTGAATTTTTGAATCATGGTCAGATGACGAGGGCAACACCTGAGCTGGTACCCGACGCAACCTCAATAGGCGACAGGCAGGATATTGGACCCTGATCACATTTATCGTTCACCAGTCCCGTATACACGCCAGTATAATTTGTTGGATGTTCTGGTTTGGTTAATTAACGTCGCACTAGAGCTGTACAGTAGGTTATTTGGGGACGGTTCGGGGCCTATTTCTAAAGAAAGACCCGGGAACGATGCTTCGTATTTTTTAATCATGTCAGATGACCTGAGCTTGCACCCATTCCTTCAATAGGCCTCAGGACCCTGATCATATTTATCGTGCACCTTTCCCCTATACAAGCCGGTATAATTTATTGGATGTTCTGGACGACTTTCTAGTACTTTTGTAGCGAAGCTGGCAACCCTCCGATTGCAAGATCACTACTTTTTTACATTTATTTGTCAGTCGCACGGGCTCGAACTATCAATCCTATGATTACCAACTGAACGCCTTTATCCACTGCGCAACTGGAGGCCCTGTGTTACATGTGACGAATACTAGTTTCGGAAGGATTGGTTTGGTTTAAACTAATGTCGCTCTAGAGCTACACAACGGGATGGTGACGGTTCTGTACCTATTACAAAAGTTAGACATGGAAATACTGACCCGTAGTTTTGAACTATTGTCAGGTGACGAGAATAACACCTGTGCTGGTACCCACACTCCGAACTTCCACAATATGACTTACATAATGTAATTTTTGTTATAACATATTTAATGTACGCTAGATCTCTGTGCACAATGAATTTTTGTTTGACATTACGATAATCGAACTGTAAACCTACCAATTCAAGTACGATGCCAAACCTACTGTAGTCGTTAAAGTATAGTAATTTTTTTTTTGGGGGGAGGGGTACAATATGCCCGTTAAATGAGTGACATATAAGACTTTTTAATTGAAAATACAATTTTATAATATGAACCTTTTGAAAAATCAATATTTAATTACCTACAGGTTGACATCAGCGATTGTTAATCACCATGTTATAACTTCTAATGTGATGTTTTTTTTATTGTTTATAAATTAATTTAAATGCACTATATTTATCGTATTAAGACAACTTTACCTAATTTTAATGCTTCAAATGCTATGAATGTTCTTTACCACAGTAAATGATTGTATGTAATAGAAACTGTAACAAGTCCTTATTTTGTACTATAAGTAGGCCTTGATCCTTTTTGTCTATTTTTTTTAGTTAGAATTATTTTCTTATATTAATAGTACAATACAGTGTTTGACAATGATTATTGTTTGGCTGTATCACATTTAGCTATATTGTCATAATAAAACATTATTTTTACTCAACTACTTTGCTTCTATTTTAAACCAATAGCTTAGCTTTAGGAGCAACTAAAAATAGGTTAAATTATAGCAAAGAGAATGGTTTATTACGCGTAATAAACAGCTAAAGATTGACCATCTCCTAATAATTCATGACAACACGGTAATATGGGTTATAATAATCATTTTTTTTAATGGGAATAGATAACATTAGTAGAGTAATAGAAAATATATCCTCCATAATTAAAGAAGAGTTGAAGTTTCCATTGAATTAATTATTAATGTATATTGATTAGAATTAACAATGGTTGTTTTGAATATAGTATTTATAAATTCGGAAAATTATTATAGGATGCAGAATCATTTACGAAATCTTTTTAAAAAAGTAGCCATGATGATGTTTCTTTTTTCAACCATTTTTTTACTTATTAAATGAAATGATGTCATTTTTTAATAATATTAGCTTAATATGTATATAACAAATATGAAATACATTATCATTCTACAATGTAAGATTCGATGCTATTTTTATTTCTCAGTAAAATAAAATAAAAGTTCAAATTTCGTTATGTGATTATGTAGCTAATCCAAGCCATCACCTATAGAATGAATGTATGTAAATATTTAAAACAAGTCTGAGTTAGCAAATTTTAAAAGCAATTTATTGGTTGGGTTTTGGTGTATGAGAAATTTGAAGTTAATTTTATTCTTTTTCAGCATGTGTGGCGCCGCGTTCATTAGGACCCATTGAATATAAATTGGTATATAGCTAATTCTATCTCTCTAAAAATACAATAGGATATCCGATTTCTATAGAACTTTTGTAAATAGCATTTGTGGACCCATGTATAGGGTGATCCCACATATTTGACCGATGGTCATTTTTTGGCTGTTTAACTACACATACACTGTAAAAAAGGGCACTTAAAAATGAGTACCTGAACCTACTCGTTTTTCTTTTAGTACAATTGTATCGTAAATGAGCGATGACGTACTCAAATTTAAGTAATCGTACTTTCTCAAATATGAGCAGTGTGATATAATATTGCTAATCTCGGCTTCTGTTCAAGCCATCTTAACAAAGCGACATGACACACTCAGAAGATGGTTTTCCACATTATTTGATGGCGATTGCTTAAATGGAAACTGATTTATTACAATTAAATTATTTTCTCAATATCTTGGCTCAATAAATATCGACAATTACAACAAAGACTTACCGGGAATCGAAAAAATATACTTAGGCATATCATCAGATCCAGTGCCTTACCCGTTGTACTACCAGGACTACTTGAAGAAGTTATAAACAGAATAAATGTTTTAAAGGTGTGCCAAAAAAAAAAGAGAATTAATATAATTGAATTGTAATAACTCAGTTTCCATTAAATCAGTCGACATCAAATAATGTGGAAAACCATCTTCTGAACAACTATTTTAAGTTTGTCAAGTCACTTTGTTAAGGTGACTTGAACAAAAGATGAAATTAGCGATATTAAATCACATTGTTCAATTTTTAGAAAGTACGGTAGCTTAAATTTGAATACGTCATCGCTCATTTACGATGCAATTGTACTCAAAGAAAAACGGGTATGTTCAAGTACTCATTCTTTTTTTAAAGTGTTCAATGATAGGCAAATTCGTGATTTTGGACCCTGAAACTTTTAAAAAAATTCCTGAATACTCCAAGTATCGATTTTTGGTCATAGATTTACAAGTACTAAATTTTTGTATTAAAAAGAAAAAAAAGGTGGTTAATATTCTATTTAAGATGATTTTGTTAAGTAGGATACTAAGTTGCTAGGACTACTAGGTTGGATACTAGGTCATAAGGGTTGTTTTTGTTTTCCATAAATCAGAATTTTCCATAGCTTTTTCTTTGATTTGTTATGTATTTAAAGATTTTAAAATTTCGATTTTCTGTAAAAACATCTTTTCAGGTATAAAATAAGAACACTTTTGTGATAGTTATTAACAATAAAACTATACAAAATGTACTCTATTAAAATTATTTTAGAAAATTTCTGTGTAAAATATCTAGATAATACTCAACATGAATTAAATGGATAAGATTAAAAAAGGAAAAGATTCCACGGCAATTCAATTGGATTATTTTCCTTTTTAATCTCACCCATTCAATTGTATAACAGATGATTGGGAAACACTATACTAAAAATTAAAGTGAATTAATGTGAATTAATTCACATTATACTCCTATGCAAATTCGGATGCACTGACCTAAGTGCATATGGCTCTACACTCTTTTACTTATTGAAAATTAAAAACGATGTTAATTAAAAATAATGTTAATGAGTTCTCATTGCGCTAAGAAGGATACTTATTGTGATGAACAATATCACTAAGTATTAATTAAAAAATGTTGTATAGCTTTTTAACAGACTGAACAGCGCGTCAACCAAAACTCCAACATAAAACCGCCAAATCGCGCGCCAAGCAGAGAGGTTATCAATTCGACTATTATGTATTTTATTTTATGTATGTTCGCGCGAGATTTCGGTTATAGTTCAGATATGTAGACAATTTATTTTTGTTGGATAAGGAAATGTTTCACTTGGGACCCATTGAAAAAAATATCCGGTTATCCGGCATTTAACTATCCGGAATTCTCAATTAACCAAACCGTTTGAAAAAAAATATTGTCCGATTTCGAAAATTCTTTTTTTGTTGGATAGAGAAAAATCCACTTAGGCAAAGTCTGCAAAAACATAATCCATTATCCGGCTGTTATATATTTTTTAAACCATTTATCCGATTTCAAAATGTTATCATTGTTTAACAGTAGTTGTACAACAATGATATTTCGTTTACCCACCATTTATTATACTTAGTGTATATATATTTTTGTGCTTTTTAATAAACAGTTCTGCAAATAATTATATACCTTGATTAATAATTGTGAAAATGTCATATAATTTATTCAACTAATCAAGTAAAGAAAGCAATATGTTCAACTTTAATCCTAAATTACCACACTGGGTCCACATTTCAGGATGAATCATTTTACAAACAACGAATTTTCTCTCTGATCGGCAGCCATTTTGATCAAGTGTAGCGATCCTGTCCTTTTGATCCAAGCGTATTTCTCGCACCACAGCGAACAGTCCGTTAGCTGCATGAAGGTCTATTCTCTTGTCAAGAGTCTTTGGTATGAGTGAATGAATATTGTATAATCCCCAGCGTTTTCATAGGAAAGGAAATTGTCCAAAAGAAGGCATGTTCACTGTACATAATGTAATGTCTTTCTCGTTTTGAACGAAGGGGTCATTTTCTGTCCAGAGAAAACACTTGTAGTTCTCAATTGAAGATGCTTTTGAAGGATTGTTTATTTCTTCAGTTATATGTATCACTTTACAGAGCTTAATCTTTAGATATTTTGCTCTGATAACTTTATACAGTTTCGATGTAGATGTATGGTTGTAATCAGGAATGATGGCAGATTAAGTCTTATTTCATGAACTTTACTAATCCAAAACTCTTAAACTTTAATATTAAATGTATTTTTAAACAGATTTTAAAATAATTTTTATACTGAAGCAAAAGACAGTTAGATAATATACTTTAATTTTATAAACGGATTTTCTTTGTTTTGATGAGCATTAAAAAATTCCAAACGAATAAATCGGTAAATAACAATTGCTTTTAAAATTACTAATTACCAATTATAAATTTATTAGCATTTAGAAAATGTTACTTTTATGTTTTTAAAAGCAATATTCATGTAATATACATTTGAATTTGTAGGAAAATATATCTTAATAGTCGGTTTTTAAATTTGAGATGTTTTGTTCGACAACTATAAAACGTTTCAAAGTAAACAAATAATGTCCAATACCTATTGCAATTGATAAACAGAAATACTCATGAGCAATAAATATAATTAAATTTTATATATTTAATATAGCTTATGGACTTAGATTATATATAATTTATAGTTTATTTTAGAAAATATTTTTAAATATTTAATTAATTGCGAAAAGATAGCCTGTAAGTTTTACCTCAATTTTTTTTTAAATATTGTAATTTTTTTTTTATGAATTTAAAAATTGTTTTTATTTCTAGAAAAACTTGATATCCTTGAACCGTGATATCATATCAATGAGCGTCAGTGGGTTAATACCATAAAAAACATGTATATTTTTAAGAACAAATAAGAGAAGTTACAAAAAAAATTAATTGAAAACATGTGGAGTTAACCTTTTAAACTATGAGGACAGCGCAGAATATAACATACGTAGTAAAATAAAAATATATACCTTGCCTAAATTTAATAACCTATATAGTATTTTGACAATAAAACACAAAATAAAAATTATAATTAATATTTTTATTTTGAAATAACCCCGATCTCTCCCAATGCTCCTATTTCAATTTCAATAAGACTTTTAACCATTCGGCATCTTCCTGATTACACCAACATCCACACCAGCGCAACTCTGGCGCTCGCAACAGCCACTACGCGCACCACCACCCAGTGAGGTTGCTAGTTCGTGGCCCCCAAGCACTCGCACTCATTGGAGCTGAAGTAGGACGTCTGCATGGAGTAGAGTTTGTCGATGGGGTTGACGGAGGAGGGGAATATGTGTCCCCCGTCCCCCGCGGTCTGCCCCCCCTGGCCGATCAGGACGTCTTCCAGGCCGCCCAGGCTGTTCTCGCTGTCCATGCTGATGTCGCTCTTCATGTACTGGGCGTCGGGATGGGAGGATGAGTAGTACTGGCCTGGAAGAGGAACAAAATATATTTGAATGGAGTTTGATGTTAATGTTTTTTTATTGATGAGAATAATCGTTTGGCTCTGCATTGATGGGGATCCTGTTAAGACATATACATTAAAAAATATTGAGTGACCACCGTTGGGACTCGAAACACAAACCCATTGTCAGTCCACGTGTTACCGATTAAGCTACAAAAGCCTACATCTAGATATTGGAAATATGTTTTAAAGATTTTTCGTTAAGCAATACTTATAACATTGTTAAAATCATTTAACTGAATTTTACAAAGACTGTGAGGTGCTGTGATATATTATCCGTATTTTTTTAAAAACTAGTTACGACCCACCTTTTTTTGTGTTGTAGTTTTGAAGTAGTGTTATTATAGTTTGAACGGGTTTCGAAAACTTTTTTATTTGTAAACATTGTAATTGTCACATATTAACATATTATAAATATCATAAATCCACTACTAGCTTTTTATTCAAAGCGACGTTTAAAAAAAAATCTTAATTTTTATTCAAGGATGTTAACTTTACCATAAAAAAAATTGCCATATTAACTTATTTTATTGTAAATTTTGTTTTTTTTCAACTTGCCAAACCAATGTGAATAAGCTCATAACAACAAATATAATGTGTTAAATAAACATGGCTTAGGGATTAATATAGATAATCTTTAATTAACTTTATTTACAAAAATTTTAGGCTCGAAAGAAACACACCTTAAGGACCATTCCACACGAACTAGTAAAAGACACGCGAGCTTCTCAGTGATTTGATAATTCACACCACGTGGTATGAATTCTCGAATCACAGAGAAGATCGCGTGTTTTACTAGTTCGTGTAGAATGGGCTTGACACTCTAGTATTCGCGCATAAATTGGGAGATGCCAGTATGCTTAGTAGTACAGAGTTGCTCTTAACAAGCTAGCTACCGACCACGCACAGAGGCGTGATACGTTCTTTAAAGTAACAGGCAATAGTCGACCAGCATATTTTTATACATCGGAATTGAACGTATTAATGAGAACAGTCTTATGCGTCACTGGGGTATGTTTGAACTCTTTTTAAACATGTTTTTTGGTAAAGCAGTATATTTACCTATTTCCTTTAAGTTTAGTGGTAGATAATCAGTACTATTGCATCAATATGAAGAAGCATCTTATAGTTGACGCACGACTACTTTTCTGCCATGAAGAGGCACGACTCACGAATGTTAAATTTCCCCATTTTAACGGGAATAACGGTTTTCTTAGGAGAGTTAAAAAATTCTGGTTCACCGCTAGGGGTCGTTCCAGTAGCAATGAAAGTTGTAGTGTTTAATTGTGGATGTGATGGGTATCTGGGTGTGACGAGGTACTGAAAGGGGAATTTGACATTTACACAATGTTTTGTCGTTACTTTTAGGGGGTTGCGTGTGAAAGGGGGTGAGAAGAGAGAGACAACTCAACTCACCTTCATGCGTGGCATAAGGAATCGGTGCTAAGGGGAACTGAGAGGGATCGGAATCTCCTAGCCTCGAGTAAGGTGGGGCTGTAAAACAATACAAACATTGCCTTCACAATACTATTCCTCTTGGCTGCATAACTTGAATTAAAAACGACTTTTTTAAATAAAAAACCATATGTTTTAATTGAATTTTGCATTTCAAACTTTAAAATTGTCGAGAAATTTAATTTAAGATACTTAAAAGGATTTTTTTAAATTAAGGTTTTGTCAATTTTTTCTAAAGAGTGTTCGAAGAATTACTATAGCTTGATTAATAAATGTGTAGAAGGTGAAAGTTTTTTATAAAATTGTTCCACGAGTGTATATAAATAATAGGTAACGCACACGATAATACATGAAGAGTAAAATTGCGTTTAGTTCTTTAATTTAAAATGGTCTATCTTGAAATACGTTACTGATAAAACGACAAAACTGAAATAAAATCGAAGATTATCTATATAATACTATATTTAAAATAATTTATAATATTATGAAGGAAATTTGAGGAATTATTTAGATATTTTATAGAATTATTTAGATATTTTATAGAATTATTTAGATATTTTATAGAATTATTTAGACATTTTATAGATTTCTTTAGATATTTTTAGAATTCTTTAGATATTTTATAGAATTCTTTAGATATTTTATAGAATTCTTTAGATATTTTATAGAATTATTTAGATATTTTATAGAATTATTTAGATATTTTATAGAATTATTTAGATATTTTATAGAATTATTTAGATATATTATAGAATTATTTAGATATTTTATAGAATTATTTAGATATTTTATAGAATTATTCGTAAATTTATTGAATTATTAAGGTAATTTGGTAGAGTTATAAAGATAATCTATAAAAGTTTAAAGCTAATTTATATAGAATTATGAAATTCAATTTATAGAATTATAAAGATAATAAATGAAATTATAAAATTAAATATAAATAAGATACTAATTTGAAATATTAAGATAATTTATAGATTTTTTGATAATTTATATAATTATTAAGAAAATTTATAGCATTATTAAGATAATATGTAGAATTATATATTCTTTATAATTAAAATAATTTATAGAAATGTTTAAATCTTAATTTTTTTAATTTAATATGATAAGATTTTTCTTCGTTTTTACCCATTGCTACATTTAAGTTTATATAGAATAGTTTACTTAAAAAATGCTAAAAAATGAAATGAATTTAATCAGATTTAATGTGTTAGTTTTTTCACTTACATAATTTAAAAGTAGGTCAAAAATAATTACTTTAGTTACAAAAGTTATTACTTTCACTACAACGTCATACCCTAACACTTAAATATATGATTTTTAACCTAACCATATTAAATTAAATTTTCAAGATATAAGAGTTAAGCTAAAAAATCTTCAAAATAATTTCAAAGATTTCGACCTTTAAATATTTCAAAATTATTATTCATATATTTTTGAATTATTATTATTATTATAAATCATTTTGTAATTTCCTTATAACCCTAAATTTAGAGCATGTAAAAATAAATTAAATTTTTAAAGGGAGCATTGGAAAAATAAATTTCAAAACTTTGAATTTTTAAATATCATTAAAGAATATTTTTCCAAAATTAAAATTTTAAAAATCTACATTTTAATATTAAAAAACAATAATAACAGTTATAACTACGCCGAGAGCACTTACAATATTCCCCAGGATCTCCGTGGCTTAGCTCGTCCGATTTCTTTCCGTCTTTGCCGGCCGGACTGGAGAGGTCCGGATTCGAGCCCCCGTTCTGCTGCCCCCCGTCGGCCCCCTGCTTCTGCCCTTGCTGCAGCTGCTGTTGCTGCTTGCGCTGGAGCTTCTTGAGCTGACGTGGAATATGTGGGAAGGAGACAAAATATTGTTAACTGGCTTGAACGGACACAGCACCACACAATAGTAGAAAATGAAAACATGTCTTAAAAATTTATAATGGTACTTTGAGTTAAAAAGGAATTTATATTTAAGTTTTTATAAACTTGAATATTTAAATTTAAAAGTAATTGAGTGTTTATTATCATATAAAATATCATGCCTTGAAGTATGGGTGAAATTTTCATTTGCATTTTCCCTAATGTTTTAACCAAAACAGATTAAAAAGGAATTTAGTTATAATATATTAACAGAATGTAAAACATTGCACGAATGATTTTTTTAATTAAACGTATATCCCCAAATTCAATTGATAACAATTGAAGGTAGAAGTGGATGAAGGAAGTGTGTAACAATAAGTAAGTTTTGGGATATTTGAACTTAAAGTTTTTATTTTGTATAGTAGTCGTCACATACCCTTTTCATGATATTACTACAATAAGGTTTCTACGGTGTTGCTGTCTGTGTCTAAAAACTCTCCAACATATACCCTCTTCATCCATAACAATAACTCAATTTAAAAAAAAAATAGTTCATGCATTTTTTATCCACTACTACCCCTGCAAATGTCAAAATACATTGTTTACTAAGTTGAAATGAAGTACAAAACAGGTAACAATTTTGTACACTAAAATTTGAATTTAAAACCTATTTTTCAAATTAAAACAAAAATATTTTTAATAAAATAAGTTTAAACCTATTTACATGGGCAGACTTATTTATTTAAAAAAAATAATTCGTGGTTTAAAGTTAAGCTGAAAATTGATTTAACATCGTCAAGTAGATAAGCTATCTCTACCTTTTAATTCAACATGTTCTGTAAAACTATTTTTTCTGTTCCGATAATGTATATGCAGGGAAACCAGTCAAATAAACACTTATTGGTCAATACTAAGCCATTGATAACTTCCTTGCATAATAAATACGTTCATACGTTATGTACGTTCTCATAATTTCTATTAAATATCAAACGTAATATTTTTCATTTATATTATTTGTAATAACGTTAATTTTGAATGTAGTACCGTGCGGAAAGCTTTGTTTGAAATATTTCCTCGAAACCATCTGGGAACAAACTAAATTCGTTCTTATTTATTTCGTTGTACTTAATATTTTTATTTCATGCAATATATTTAAACAGTAATTTTAAGTTATTACTGTTTATTACTGTTATTACTGTTTCGGGATGATTTATTATCTCTTATGATCATTACCTTGGCCCTCTGATTCTGGAACCAAACTTGAACGATTCTGACGCTGAGACCGGTTTCTTTTGCTAAAGACTCGCGAACCTGGGAAAGAGAGCAAATCGAATTAGAGAAACATACTTATAAAGTATTTTTGGAAAATAAAATACAAATATTTGTACTAATATACCATTCTATAATATTATTTATTAGTTTTAGTTATTATGTACAATCTTAGACGAATTATAAACGGACGTGATTAACGCGCGTTAGCTTTTGAAGATGGTTCTGTAATTGGGAATACAAAACCACGTGATTTGTATCACGTGGTTTGTATTCCCCAATCAAAGAGTACAAATAAAGTGAGATTGATAAGGTCTCTGTGCTTATGTCAGAGAATGACTTAAAGCTTCCATTTATAATTAACTAAGGATGACATGTATTTGTCATAGACATAGACACCAACACGAGTTATCTCGGGTAAGTCAGAGAAGTGGTTAATGAAGCAAAATTAGCCCTTCATTGCATCGTAAGTTTAAGAAGACCCAACCCAGAAAATGCCCCCCCCCCCCCCCCCAGTTTGGGACGCCATATTGAGACAGGTTATGGAAGTTACATAACTTTCTTTTCTTGTCAAATAAAATCAGTGGATCAAAGTCCTTACCATATTTATTTAACCTATTCAATAGTACATAAAAAATATTACAAAAAAAAATATTAAATATTTCATTTGTTGAGTTATTTTTCTGCGTCCCTTGAGATTCAAACCTCTTTTCGGGGTCATAGGGATCAATTTGGTTGTCTAATATTTAAAATAGAAGTATGTTTTTAGGTTTTTGGAAGTTTTTGGGATGAAAAAAAATGTACAATAGTTAAAAGACTTTGTTTAGTTTGTAGTACTTAAATTGTAAGGAAAAATATATGTTAACTATCAATGCAAATTAAAAGGTCATATTTAGTCCATTAAAAATAGCATGTTACTCTTATAATCAAGTATTTTTGCATGTTGGAGTTATTTTCCGCTTGTCAGGAAAAATACTTTACCTATTAAATTAAAAGTTTAACAATAAAACTCATATTCATCATTTGTGAAATTCAATGTGGAAACTGTACAAATATTAAAAACACGTTATTGATTTGATTTTGGATTTATTATTGTTTCTATGTAAACATTATTTAGAGTAAACATATATATTTAAATTTTTTAATAAGTAGTCCAAAAATGGCTGGCAGCAAAGTGGGGTTAGTCCAAAAACCAGGCTTTGAAATACGAGCGTTTAAAGTTTGAAACTTATTGGCTATAATGTTAAGTGGAATAACAATCAATTCATTATTGGGCAACCTATTGAACTAGGACCTTCAAATGATATATTTAGCTGCTTAGTACTGGAAAATGGTGCAAGTTCATTTTCTGATTTTTTTTATTTCCACCACTTGTCAAACAGTTCGGTCAAATATTAAAATGTCAATAAATCAGAACAACATAAACCAACATTTAATAACTATATAAGTTATAAAAACATTTAAAAACTAATCAAAATGAAAATTATAGTTATCAAAACATATCAAAAACCAGTAATGATTACTAATTATAAAGGAACAGTGATTGATATGAGAAGGAATGTAAATACCTTCCTACAAGGTTTTTGGGAAATTTCAAACGAGGCTTTAAAGGCTCTTCTCTGTGCTGTGGTGAGTATTGTCCGGGGCCTCTTCGGGCCCCTTCGACCGTCCTGCCGGGGCTGGCCGTTGTGCCCCGTGCCGGTCAGCTGGCCGTTCTCACCTAAGTGACATTCAGAATTTTACGTTATTATGAGCACTATACAAGTATTTATCCCCAGCATAAAAACTGCATAAATTTTTTGAAATTGAAGGTTTTATGCTGGAAAACTGCTGTTTTTTTGAAGATCTATAAAATTAAAGGTTTTTGTTTCAATGTCCTTCATAAAAACTGCAAAAAACCTTCATAAAAAAAAGCCTGCAAAAAACCTTCGTTTTAATCACGAAGGGAAAAAGCAGATATTTTAAAGGTTTTATGCAGAAAAATTAAAAAAATAAAAAAGACTGCAGTTTTTTGTTTCAATATCCTTTATAAAAACTGCAAAAAACCTTCATAAAGAAACCTGCAAAAAATCTTCACGTTTTAATCATGAAGGAAAAATGCAGATATTTTAAAGGTTTTATGCAGGAAAATTAAAAACTTAAAAAAAGACTGCAGTTTTTGTTTCAATATCCTTTATAAAAACTGCAAAAAACCTTCATAAAAAAAACCTGCAAAAAACCTTCACGTTTTAATTATGAAGGGAAAATGCAGATATTTTAAAGGTTTTATGCAGGAAAATTAAAAACTTAAAAAAAAAAACTGCAGTTTTTTGTTTCAATATCCTTTATAAAACCTTCAAAAAACCTTCAATTTGACAATTTTGATGAATGTTTCATACTGACTTTTTTTTTGCTGGGTCACCCCGTTGCACTCCAGAAATATGTTTGATATTTACGTTCTTTTTATGGAACAGTAACATCTCGTTCTTTTTAAGAAGGTATGATTTAGTGTGTTCTTTTTTACGTTCAGGTGGATAATTATAAAAACAAACAAATTCTGACAGAAGGTGAATATCTCAGTATAGCAAATATATATTGTGTGGTTCATGACATTTGTCAAATGTATTTTTTTTTCAAATGGGGTTGTTAGGAATTTTAAGGAAGCTTTAGATCATCAACATACTTGGTGCTTCTAGACGCCAAAAAATAACTTCTATCAAAGTTATCAAGAGAATAACTTTTTAAACTTAAGACTATGTTGTTCTTTTTTTTTAGTTTGAAGAACCGAGTAAAAATAACACGTCGTTATTTTGGGGTCTAAAAGGCCACATTCGAGTGTAAATGAACAACATGATCTTGCGTTTACAAAAAACATGATCTTTTTTCAACTTGATAGATTATGCTTTTGATAAATTATGCTTTTGTTTTTCTCTATAAGCAAAAAAAAATAAAAAATTGGGGGAAAAGAACATAAAGAGGAATAACTGTTCCGTAAAATAAACCCAAAACGCAAAATGTTCTTGGAGTCCAAAGAGTTAAAAACAAGGAACTGAAGAACAGGTTGTTATTTTGGAGATTGAGAATCGTCAATTGAGTCCAAAGGGTTAAATTTGACACACATTGAACATATTTAATGAGTATAAGAGGATCAAACGACATGAAGTTGACAAATCCATGTCCATCTGATTTTTTCTCTGTACATACACTGACAGTACAGTGAAAGTAGTTTTACAGAACATGTGGGGTGTTGATACTTATGAATATTTTATCTGCTTGGGAGTCATTTGAGTTATAAAGTCGGCTTTTCCGTACATATATATTGATAAGTCTTTGTTCATAACGTGATTGATTAAGAAGTAGATATATTTTATTTACTTGAGGTTGAATGTTCAGCTGGTAGTTTTTTTTTTCTGTTTACGACGTATAAAGTATATCGTCTGCTTAATTCACAAACCAAATAATTCCAAACCACGTATTTTATCAGCCGTAGCGAAAGCTGTTTGGTGACGAAATTAAAGCGATTCACTTCTGAATGTGGAATTCTTTAAAAACAAGAAATGATCGGAATACCCGAGCTTAGATTGTAGGTGAGGGTTGGCTTAAAGGATTACGTGATTTCTGAGCTTTTTTTTGTAAGTCAATAAAAGTCGTTTTGCATGTCTCTATATTTTTATTAAGCTAAAAAGACTGCAAAGAGTTCAATGGGAAACTCTATACCACTGAACTCTAACTGTAACTGCTGGAAGGCTCAAATCTTGTTTCCTCTATGGGAGCGTTGAAGCCAATTGAAAGCAGCCATGCTGTTCCCCAACATTTTTTAAAAGTGATTTAGTGGTGTTTTTTTTATAACCATAGCGTTGTAGACATATTAAATGTATATAAATATTATATTTTCTTCTTATAGAATTAATTTTTATATGGCCAAACAAATAATTTTTGCTCTTGATGTTTATCTACTTCGACTTTGACTTGCAAATGACTTTCTATTTTAATAGCAGATTTGCATTTAAAATTGGTTTAAAAAGAAAATAGAAAAAAACTCAGTCAATGGCAATACACGTCGGCTTATTTTAACATGAAAAATATACGAAATATTGCGGCAGCAAAGAAAGTGGGGCACATCATGGCTGCCTCCACATTGGCTTCAAGTCAACAAAATGTCTCTCCCTATCCAGAAGTTACAGTTAGAGATCAGTGCTCCATACTAGCGTTTCTTGATTTTATTTCCTGAATAATTTGTGATTCGTAAAATAACTGTTTCCTAGAATAGAATGGCTTTAGGGATAATGCAGGGCAACTATCCAAACGTGATCGAATATCCAAGTTTATTTTTATTCCGGATTTAACCTCTGGTATTATTAACATAACATTGATAAAACTCTATTTCCCAGTACTACGATAGATTTCGAAGTCTTGATAATCTTTTCAAGTAAGCGAGTTTACACAATTCCTGAAATGAATTGTAGAAATTACGCCGAAAATGAACCGCCAGGATAAATGTGATTGCTGTGGTTCGAGAGCAGTTTGTGGGTAAGCCCACTGAGCTAAAATAATCCCTGGAGGGAAAACTAAGCGTGCTAGATCACTTTACACCTTTTTGAGAAAAGGTAGAAAAATATAGTTCTTTCGAATGGTGTTTGTAATAGGATGAAGTGCATACACCCTAGTTTTAAAACAACATTTCTGTTTTTCAAAAATACATTAAATGTTACACATTTAATGTTTTGCCACACTTGCTTTTTTATTTCTGAGAAAAGAGAAAGAAATGCATTATTTAATTAAAATCTAATACTCAAGACCGACGCAACACGTAAGAGTCAAGGTAGAATATTTTCTATACAATGTCTTCCAAACTCCAGTCACCACTCCAGTGTTCATTATTTTAGCTCAGCTTGTAAGCCACGTCCACTCTCGTATCCAGCCCTGGTCCAAAAATCATTCGCAAATATTTGTTTCCAATGTTTGCCTCTTCTTTGTGCAATAAGGTACCGGTGGATAGGCTGGCAACACATTTGCCCAGCCTGGGCCAATGGATCATTTGACTTGGGGTTTGACTCAGAGGTCCTGATCGTTCTCGCCGACTTGTATAAAGTATATATGTTCTTGCATAAAGAATAAAAGGATATATGTTCTTATATAAAGTATATATGTTCTTATATAAAGTATATATGTTCTTGTATAAAGAATATTATATGTTCTTGTATAAATAATATATGTTCTTATATAAAGTATATATGTTCTTGTATAAATAATATATGTTTTTAGAACGTATTGGATGAGGCTGGATACGAGTCCCAGCAAAAAAAGTCAGCATGAACCTTCATTAAAATTGTCAAATTGAAGGTTTTTTGAAGGTTTTATAAAGGATATTGAAACAAAAAAAATACATTTTTTTAAAGTTTTTAATTTTCCTGCATAACACCTTTAAAATATATGCATTTTCCCTTCATGATTAAAAATTAAAGGTTTTTTGCAATTTTTTCTGAAGTTTTTTTTTACAGTTTTAATGAAGGATATTGAAACAAAAACCTTTAATTTTATAAATCTTAAAAAAAAAAAAAAATAACTGCAGTTTTCCTGCATAAAACTTTCAATTTCAAAATGTTGATGAAGGTTTTATTCTGACTTTTTTTGCTGGGGTGTGACCCTGGATGTAATGGGAGTGACCGTACCATTTCCAATGTAATAAAGAAAAAGTGGGAATAATACCTCTTGTGACTATCTGCATGACCTGCATCTCCTTCTCGAAGTCCGGCCTGCAGTAGAGCCTTCCGTTCCTGACCACGAACTGGTCGCCCTTCTGCAGCTGCCGCCCGCAGCCCACGCACACGAAGCACGGCAGGTGGTACACGTGGTCCAGGGCGCGCATCACCAGCTCCGTGGGGGAGATGGGCAGCACGCACCCGGTGCACTTCACGGCGAACAGCCTGGCAATTCACGAAAAGAAAACATTTCAAAACCTTGAGAAATCATTATGTCGCAATGAGCAAACTAAAGAGATTTTCAGGTGTGATGACACTGACACTATTAACACATTCCCTGCCAAAATAGTTTTTTAAAAAAATAGTTCCCATGGTGCTACATTTTTTCTTCTTGATTTGCTTTTTAAATGATTCAAATTTATCAACATGTATGAAAATTTTGAATTTTTTTCTATTATTACTTTCGTGACTTTTTTTTAAAATTTGAATTATTTTAAAAGCAGACCAAGAATAAAAAAAATGGGGCATATTGGACACCATTTTTATATTTTGACAGCGAATGTGTTTAAAATAAACTTTTTTTTAACACAAATTAGAAGCGAATGTAACCTTCCCCCCCACCCTCCTATTTCTCATGAAAATAGAATTCTTCGGATTTTTCTATAAGAAATAAACTAAATACAAATGCCAATAAATTTAAAATAAAGAGAAGAAATAATGAGATTTGTAAGAAGTGTATTTAAACCTTTGCTTCCATTATTAACTTTTAGGTGAAAAAATGACTTGCGTTTTAGTTTATCTGTTCTTCAAAATGCATAAGAACGGTATGTTCGTGATTTTATAAAAAGTCGTTCCTTCGGTAGCTTGTGCTCTTAATAATGCCAATATAAAATATTTTTGTCAGTTGAGAAGTCCAAAGTGTTTGAAGAACAAAACCAAATCATGGTTCAGTTTTCTGTAAAAAAGAACCTAAATGTCAAATATGTTCTTGCAAAGGTTTAAATATATAATTATAGAATTAATTTCCTTGTAAAAAAGGGTTTGCATGGAATGTGAAATGAAATGGATTTAATATTGATTGAATATAAAATCAATTTAAAATCGATTCCTGTTTCACTCTTTGTGCAAATAAGAAAACAACACTCCTACAGGAAATGGAGCCCCAGTTGCTCAGTTGGTAAGGCGTTCAGCTACTAATCAGAGGATTGGTGGTTCGAATCCGTGAAATGGACTTGACATAGAAAAGTAAAAAAAGTAGTGATCTTGCGATCGGAGGATTGACAGCTTCGCTACAAAAATACTAGAAAGTCGTCCAGAATATCCAACAAATTATACTGGCGTGTATACGGGACTGGTGCACGATAAATCTGATCGGGGTCCAAAGTCCAGACGTCTATTAAAGGCGTTGGGTGCCAGTTCAAGTGTTTCCTCGTCATCTGACCATGGTTCTAAAAATAACGAGGTGCATGTATGAATGTGTGTGTGAATGTTCCCGGGTCTTTTCTTCGAGATTGACCCCGAACCGTCGCCAATAGCCCACTGTGCAGCTCTAGTGCGACGTTAATTAACAAAAACCTAAACCAAACCCACAGGAAATGATACTTATCAATCTTCAATCCATCCCTAACCTCAACCCATTTTCCAATACAAAACAAATGACATCACCCATACCCAAATCTACCTACAAAATTCATCAACTCTTCCCCATCCCCCCAATAAATCAAGAAAAAGAGTCCACAACGACCCAATCCTTTGTCCCACTGACCCCTCTCAGCACCGACTTTTCCCCCATTGGTCATCTTAACGACCGGTGTCCAAATCCCGAGAGTCAACAGAGCGGGTCACTAAACTGTGGCATGGGGATCAAGGCGCGATCAAGGCTAGAACTCGTTGTTTGGGATCATGGGGCTTTGTGCCGGGTTCGCGTGTGTGCTGATGGGGGTCTGTTTTATGTGGGAAAAGTTCATAAGGAGTGTTTAGGGCGGACTTTTAATCCGGGTCAGGGGGGTTTGGGTCCTGCTGAGAAAAGGCCGTGTCCGGTTTTTGATTTGGTAGTTAAGGGTTGCTTTTAGTATATTGGGAAGATGGGGTTTGTGGTATGGATAAGTAGATTGTTGTGTTTCATCTAGAAATATTTGGAGATAAGTAAAGGGTATTAAATTAATCTACTTTATATATAACTGAAGGGTTTACTGCAAAAAGGATGTAGCTCCAATCTAGGAAAATTTGGAGTTGCATGTACTATCTTGTGGTAAAAGAGAGCTTGCTCGTTTAGTGCCAGAAAGATGTAGCTCCAATCGTTAGTTCTCGCGTTACTCAATAGATGACAACGCAGCTGATGAGCCGGACGTTACAGAGGGGGAGTGTGATGATTAAAAATGTAATTTTCTGTTTTTAAAGCCGAATTATTTGCTATATTTCAATTGAAGTTTTCTTTAGATAAAATAATTTTATAGTAAATTGTATTTTTTAAAAAAATAAAAAAATATTTTTCATAGAGGTAGTCAGAGCATCTATTTGGTTGCAAGAAAGAGGTACCTCCAACAATCCAATATATATATATATATATATATATATATATATATAATCTTTGTGTAGGAGGAGGTGGGAAAGAAGACAAAAAAGATAATCGTCAAAAATGCTATCAAACTAAATTAGTAATTATTATAACTAACAAAATATCAGTGCAAGGCTATTGTAGGTTGTGTACCACAAACGTCTTGTAAAAATTTCAATTCTTCAATAGTGCAAGCATCTATTTAACAAAAATCCGACTTGCTCATTTGAAGACAGACCTCATATCTCTCCAATCCCTTAATTATCTCCAGACACCAGCTCCACAACTTTTATTTCCTCATTACCACAGAATCTTCTTCGAATGGTTTGATCGAAAACCAGACCGAAACGGGATCCATTACACCATTTATTCTTACTCATTTAATTACTGCTGATTGCTGCCGACATCTGTAAAACATCATTACAACCCTTGAAATACGCCATTTGCATAACGTAAATGCCCCTCTTACCTCATTTCACCCTCAAAATATCGCAAATAATTTGGAACGCATCACACTTCATTAAGAAGAAAGGAAAAATACGTTTTATTAAATCTCGAAAGCTGATTGGTCGATTCCCTTTAATAATCAGCGCCATCTTTCGGTTATCGGGGAAAGGTTCGGATATAAATAAAGATCATAGTTCCCATGAGGTCTGTGCTACAGCTGAATCTAATCCGAGTGCATTATGGTTATTAACACAAATGGGTTTTAGTCCAAATGAACCATAAAAAGTAATAGGGAGTCATCATCATCACCATGATCATCATAATTTTAAGGGAGGTGAGATAAAAAAAATGGAGAAATGGGTTTCTTCAGAGGAAATGGAGTTGAAAAGTCGAATTTCATAAACTGGGATGGAGTTTGATTGTTAGTGATTTTGTGAGGTATTGAAGTGGAAATGGAAGATTAGATTTGGAACAAAAGACGAATACTTTTTGAGATTAAGCTTGATTGATTTTATTTGAATTCAAATATCCCATGAATTGTTCTTATTTCAAATAATTAAAGTAACTTTTTGTGACGCTGAAAAATATTAATTTAATTTATCGTTTATATATCAACCTTTATGGATCTAAGTAGCAAAAAAAATCCGTTGCTAAAGTTCAATAATTGAGAAATTTGCACTGTTTACTTAAAACAATAAGAATTTATAATAGAAAGGTAAAACTCATTTTAGTAGTATTATAAATCAATGAGATAGAAACCAAGGAGGCATTTTTTGCTTTTCTATTTGTAAATATCATTCAACTAACTATTAAATATTAATATTTCATGGCGTTTCAAGATAATTTTAGGGAAAACATATTTTTTAAAAAAATTGCAGCACTTATTATGTAAAGTTGTGTAGAGATTTATGCACTTACAGAAATGAATATCATAGAGTTTTGCAACTGTAACCAAATACGATTTTTTAAAAAGGGTTACACAAAAAATGCTTTTTATAAAGTTAGATAAACAATTTTTATTAATTGCAGTCTGTTATTGAACTTACAGCAATGTCAGGTCGTAATTATACTTTAGTTGATATGATTCTTATGTATTTATGCCTTTTTTGTTCAAAGTAATGAACAACAATATTAAAATTGTTTACGATTTTACAAAAAAGACATTTGTAAATTATGTTTTGAATGATCTTACTGTTTGTGTTATATTTTAATAATATTATTTTTTTATAAATATCAGTCTATTTATGCATCCATATGCATATAAAGTCTTGTTTAGTTTTATTTGCGTTACGTATATGTACATATTTCAAGTTTAAATTATAACTTTTTAATGCATTCTATGTACTTATAAATCAGTTTAAATTATTTACAAAAATATATCCAGAAAGTGGCAAAATACTTGAGTGAAAGTTCTGGTATGAGAACACACTGCAAAAAAGGTACTTAAAATGAGTACCTGAACCTACTCGTTTATCTTTGAGTATACTTGCATCGTAAATAAGCAACTACGTACTCAAATTTAAGCAAGTAATTTTTCAAACAGGAGCAGTGTGATTTAATATTGCTAATCTCGGCTTCTGTTCAAGCCATCTTACTAAAGCGACCTGACAGACTAAAATAGTTGTTCAGAAGATGGTTTTCACACTATTTGATGTCGATTGGTTAAATGGAAACTGAGTTATTACAATATTACTTTCCACTCTTTTGGCATACCTTTTAAACAAGTCTTCTGTTTATAAACGTAGCACGTATTCACTACGTAAACGTATTCACGTAGCCCTGGTGGTTTCCCGGTAAGTCTTGGTTGGAATTGTTGATATTTATTGAAAGTGATTTGTTAAGGCATCTTATGTGGGCTAGTATTTGTTCTTTTTATTCATTGTGCTTACTTTTGATTACATGTCAATTTTCTCATTACGACTCAATTTTCTTACTTCCCATTTTTTTGCCACGTATTTTTAACATTACTTCTGTTTATAACTTCTTCACGTCGCTCGTATATTATAACGTATAAAGCCTTGGTCTTCGGTGCGGACGTCATCAGGTAGACGGATTGGGTTCGATTCTCGATAAGTCTTGGTTGGCATTTATTGAAAGTGATTTATAAGGCAGCCTATGTAGGCAAACAACGGGTCTTGTTATTCATTTTACTCATTTTTGAGTACATGTATTTTTCAAAATTGAAACTTATGTATTCGGAGCCATGATAAGCATCAAATGTAATAACAAATTAGGACATTTTGCTTATTTTTATATACCTATTTTTAACAGTGTGTAGGGCGTACAGATAAATATAATTATTTAAAAAATAAAAATAATAAATATTGGTGCAGCCATAGTAGGTAACTTTGAGTTAAATAAGGCTTTATGTTACTATATTTATATGTGCATTTTGCAATTCTGTCTATCTACCCACATATTCTATTATTCAGTACCGACTAATTTTTCAAATTAATTGAATTAAAAATAAACATGTCCTCTTTCAGTCAAAATTTAAATACTTTTTAGAATTTTTGAAATCCCATTTACAGTCCACTGAATGAATACATTTCGAAATAAAGTTTGCTATAAAAATTCCATGCAATTCCTCAATACCCGAATTCTAAAAGTACAACTTTCCAACAAAGAATCCCGCCATTTCCCTCGAACAGATCGACATTTGAGGGACTTAAAATTATTCAAAGACCAAACATACCTAATTAAATCTCAAATCAAAACGATCCATTTAGGTTTGGCGCCCGAAACACCCAGTTAATTTCCAAAACAACGGTTCTTTTCTAAGTCTTCCACACTGACAACGAACCTCGCCATTTTTTCCTCGCCAACGAATCCTTCAAAATCACAAAAGCCAGTCGCAGACTCATAATTAAAAGCCCTCCTTTCCATTTACAGACAATGGAAACTCCCTTTGTTCTTTGGGATTATTTTTTATTATTAAAAACTCTTTAATTACGAGGAAGGGGGGATAGGGTTTTGAAGAAAGAACTCTTACATTTGTCTGGATTTGCGAAATGTCCTATGAATGGGCTTTCGGGAATCCCGGGTCTTCGTCCGTTGTGTGGAACACGTGTTGCAAGAGGTTCCGGGTATTTGATTGTGGGTGGTATGAATGAGCCCCAAGTGGGGCTTTTGGAAATGCAGGGCGGACTTTATTTCAATGGCGGGGCTTTTGTCTCAAGTTCGAAGCAGATGTCCTTTTCTAGGGACAAAGGACGTTGGAGGGGTTGTCCTATGTTATAAAGGGTTTCAGACAGGGATATCTTCCATATTTTAAAGTATAATTAATGGTTTTGTTATGTTTAATACACGATAAAATAAATAACTTTACCCTGTTATAAATAGGTACTCAAAAATAAGTAAAATGTAATCATTTTTGAGTACATTCGATGCTTATCATGGATCCGAATACATAATTTTCAATTTTAAAAAGATATGTACTTAAAGATGAGTGCAATGAGTAAAAATGAATAAAAAGAGCAGTTGCTTGCCTACATAGGCTGAATCACTTTCAATAAATATCGACAATTACAACCAAGACTTATTGTAATCAAACCCAGATCCTGTTTTTTTTTAAATAAATTAATATCAAAAGAACATTTCGATAAAAAAATGAACGTCATTAACTTTTTTCATTGGAATTTATATTAAATATTTAAATGAGATAAAAAAAATCCTCTGCGGAACAAATTAAAAATAACGTCAATACCGAAACGAAACTTCTTTTATTTAAAATAATAACTGTTCTAAAATGATAAAAATAGTAATAGCCAATGCTTTAAAGTGAGTTTAAATGTTAAAGGTAAAATAACGGACGCCCGTTTTGAGCTAGGACTAACGTGGCGACGTTACTGCATTAACGGCTAACTTGTGTTGCCAAATCACAAAAAGAAATACAGCATTTTTCCATCACCGTTAAAGAGATATATAAATTGTAACTTAAAATTTTTTTCTAGAGAGGAATTGGGATTTGAACATCAAAAATTGAATCGTTGAAGACATTTCACTAAATACTAACATTGACGCATATAATATTTGTAATTGAAGTCTTATTTTGATAGGTTTTTATCGTTATGTTCTAAAGTATTTGTCAATGTTTCATTAGTTTAAGTTCAAAAAGTGTTGAAGAAAAATGAAAACATCCCATGAAAAATGAAATAGCACTTCTCCTAGTATACTATAGTAAAAATGAAAATGATTGAAAAATGAAAATTATTTGAATAACGCATACCCAAAGTTAAATATGAGATTAAGATTTACATTTAAAATATATATCCTTTTTATTTAAATTCATTTCCTCATAAAGGATAATGAATTTTTTAAACTTCAGCGATACAAAGTTATTTCATAACAATTATAGAACGCAGTAGGCGGCAGTTTTTGTATGTACCTGTCCCATTGCCTTAAATAATTGAAAATATATCAAACGATTTTCGCTAATAATATGGCAGAAATGAAATTCCGACAGTTTCATAGGTGCAATAAATGCAATAAATAATATCCATGTTTTGTCATTTGATACTCCATTTAAAATTCAAGCTTATAATGGCATCCCCTTTCGTGATTATTTTCAAAACGGAAATATTTGTTTTCATTTATAAACTCAATCATTTCAATTCATATAAATGCCACCTTAAAAAAAAAAGCGCGCGAGATACTTTTACGCGCCTTTTTCTCTTAAAACTAATAAAGTAGCATGCGTCCGATGTGTGATATTGAAAATATTACAAAAGGATTCTAACTAACAAAGATGAAATTTTGTATATAATAGATTCATAAAACCCTGAATTTTTGATTTGATATCTTGATATATTGTCTTACAAAACAACCAATAAGATAAGTCGAGTGTTAAAGATTATCGTATTAGGGGTAGAAGAGTTGAATTTGATTAGGACTTATGAAAAGGGCATTGTGTTGCAAATAATTCATTTCTCGAATACAGAGTATTTGTTTCAGAAATGCTTGTTTTGGTGTTATACATATCAATGGAGGTATTTAAATAAAATATGTGCTGTGAAAATTGAAATATGAATTTGCGAGTTTTCAATTTTATCCATTGTAATGTAGAATTTAAAAAAATACAAATATATATTAAAGATAAATTCCGATAACATTATTTATTTAAAATGTATTGTAATATATTTGGATTTAATATTGCAGTTTATGAAATAAGTTTTATAAGTGAATCTGTGATATTTTTGAAAAAAATATGGAAAATGTGTCTGAAAACCTATACATAATTGTATTCATTTTGCTAAGATTATTTCTCTGTTCACTTTTATTTCAATGGGAAAGATAATATATTTGAAAATCCTTTTTAAAGTAATTTTAAAATATAACTTTTTCTAGTAAATATAGCTGTTTTGTGCTGGTATTGCAACATAATTTATATCTTACTTATTTCATAATTTTAGTTTACATGTAATATATTCCATTCTATTCTAAATTTCGCGATTACAAGATGAAATAAAATTTTGAATACTATTGGATTAAGCCACAATTTTTTTTTCATGGGTTTCAAAATTAAATTTGAAATTTAAATATTGTATCTTCCTACGCAGTTTACATTAAATGCAATATTTCTTCTATGGTAATCTTAAGGAAAATATTCAAGATAAATAAATAAAATATGAACTCAATGGTAGATTTTTTCTGACTGAATGCAAACGTTTTGTATAACAATAAAATTAACTTAGAAATACTGAAATATAATAAATATTTTAAGTTATTAAACATCTCTAATCCTGAAATCTTAAATGATTTATTTTAAAATTTATATAACAAGGAATATTTAAATTTACTTGTTGATCAATAAAATGTTATGCAATGCTCTGTATTGTTTAGATTTCAATAGTGATTCTCTTAATAACAACTATTTAAATCCCTTAAAACATTTTAAAGAGAAATCGGTACCCTAAAACCGACAAATATTAGATTTTGAAATTTTTCATTTTATATTAAATTTTGATTTCTTATCTTTCCATTAATGTATTATTTTTTGTTTTGCTAGAAGTATTTTAAATTTTATTAAAAAATTGTAAACAAGCAATTTCACCAGAGATTTTAGTCTTTAATCTGATTTATTTCAAAATTATACATTTTGAACTTCAATGTAACTTTTCTACAAAATTACTATATTAATATATATAGATACATTTTTTTTACAAACTGAAACAAAGAACTTATATATTTATCCGAAGTTAACTTATTTTTTTAAAGCTTGCCATAATTTTTTTATAATGCAAAAACTATAAAAAAAATATGTTTTTGAGAATTTTTTTTTTGGTAATTGGTAAAACTTAAAAAAAAATATTTAATACTTTTTATTTTCTAAATTATAACTACAGTTTAGTGCACAAGAGTCACTGTATACTTATAAAAACTTTCAAGCTTTTAAGTTGAATAGTTTTCGAGCAAAAATACATCGATGTTCAAAATGTATAGGTTTGAGATAAATCTGTTTAAAGGTTAAAATATTTGGTCAAATCGGTAGTTTAGAATGTTTTAAAATAAAATTTAAAACACTTCTAGCGCTAATATGAACGAAAATAAATCCTCAATGGAAAGATAAGTAATCAAAGTTTAATAGAAAATAAAAATTTAAAAATTGAATTTTGGTCAGTTTAGGGTATTGAGTTCTCCTTTAAAGGTTTGTGAGCTTATTTACGAATTTACATGAACATTTAAAACAACTTTATTTACTATCATAAGCTTATTTAACACAGAATTTATGATGAATTATTTTTAAATCCTATTAGAATGTTTTAAAGGTAAAAATTGAATTTTATGCGATTTTTTAAATTTAATTTTCTCGGTGTTGGAGTGATTAGTGGTGTGAACGTTGTTATTTTCTGAATGTTCTTTATTGAAGTCAGTTACACCAATGGTTAAGCAATTTTTTAATTGTTTATTTGGTTTCACTGTTTGTAATTTTGGATAATTTTCTATATATATGTTTATATTTTTCTAAAACAATTTTATAAATACTAAAGAGAAAGATTGTAAGCTCCACCTCAAATAATTATATTTAAAAGATGTTAAGAAATGGAGTGCTTTCATCAATTTAAGAATAGGGTGTACTATTAGAAAAACTGAATATACACCAGAATTTATATATATGACTTTGAGTATCAGTGGGTAGAAAAAACAGCATTAAATAAAGAAATATTTATATTCATAAATAAAACGATTTATCTTCATGATTATTTTAATCTAGCTATTCAATTTTATTTTTCATGCAATAAATTTTATCACTCATAAACAAATTAAGGATAAAAGTTTTTTTTTAAAAATTATTGTTTATAATACTTCAAAGTTTTTCACAATAAATATTTGTGTCGAATATAGTCCTACCACGAAAAGATGAACATCAACTTTCCATTATTAAAAATATACTTAAATAATATTTCCTCGTATAATAGCTAATCCTTTACTTTATATAAAAGTTTTAATTAAGATTTTGTGAAGAAGAGGTTCCAATATTCAAATTTATGTTTATGTATATAACCACGCCCTGCTACCCAGAGTCATTGGGGTTTTGTGCAGGATTCAAATAAAGATGTTCATGTTTAAAGGTCGTGTTGGTTTTCTGATTGCTTTTCTGACTACACCTGCGTTTTGCCCACATGGTTATGGTGCCCAGGTACACGTGTGTAGAAAGAATGTTTTAAAAAACAACGGTTGTTAGTTAAATGAAAGTCTTTTCGAGTAGAACGCATGCTTAGTTTTATGAACGACGCTTGACCAAGTAATAAACCAACGATGGATGATTCAACTACCGGCACTTTGGACTTTCCGAAACTGAAGGGTTCGAGCAATTATCGAGAGTGGAGGATTGACGTGGAGATGCTCCTGAGGGACCGCGGCCTACACGGGATCGTGTTGCAGACGGAGATACCTCCCGGCGAAGAAGCATCAACCAAAGAGCGGAATGATTACGCTAGGCGTCAAGACGCGTCAAGACAAAGCCATTTTAGTTATCTACCGGGCGTTGGAACCAGCGTTAAAGCCTCTAATTGCTGATGTGAAGACCCTTCCGAAGCGTGGACTATTCTACAAGAAAATTTGGAGCCCTCCTGTAAAGCTCTGATCGGACGGTTGTTTACAGAGTTCTTCAGTGCAGAAATTAAAGAAGGTGAGACGGTTTCACTTTATATTGCCCGACTTCAAGACCTTAAACGTTAATTAAGAAATTTAAAATGTGAAATTGATGACAACCACTTGGCATACAAAATGATTTCAAACTTGCCCTCCCATTTTATTAATTGTTCAGCAGTTATATCAATTGTCTGATGAGGAGTTTACCTCCAGCAAGGTTTCTCAAGCTCTATTAGCAGAGGAAGGCAGACTGCAAAATGTTAACCCGCCTACTGCTGTAAATAAAATTAATAATTTTGATTGTTCATCTTATGTCAATGTAACTAACGAAAAATCGAAGTTTATTAATAGAGGTAGACAAATGCTTCGTAATTCTGTTGGAAGATTCGATAAAATGAAGTGTTTTAAATGTGGTCGATATGGACACGGATTTCGTTTTTGTAAATATAAAGATTCAGGAAAGTCACGCGATTACGGTGAATCTTCGAAATCAGCTAATTGTTTAAACGATTGTGAGTGGTATGCGGAAGCCTGTAGTTTGGATAGTTCTAAAGATATTGTCTTCATATTTGATTCAGGTGCGTCGCATCATTTTTGTAATGACCGTACGTTATTTGTTACGTTTAGTAAGACTACAAAATCGGTTAAACAAGGGAAAGGTAATATTAACGCTAAAGGTATTGGTAAAATACAAATACAGTTAAAAGGGTTAAACGGATTAGTAACTATAAGTTTATCCGACGTGTATTATGTTCCAGGATTAAATAGAAATTTGTTAAGTTTGGGTTTAATTGAACAAAAAGGCTATAGTTACGAAGGCAGGAAAGGTTACTTGTCTATATTTAATCCCGAGGGAAAATTGTTCCTTAAGGTGCGTAATGAGAACTGTCTTTATCCCATAAAAGGTTGTAAACCTGATGTTGATCAAGTTAACTCGAACGTTGTAAGTTCGGACGATAAAAATTCATTAAATTTATGGCACAAACGTTGTGCACATATTGGAGCTGGAACGATTTATACGACAATTAATTCTGAAATTGTATCGGGTGTATCAAAAATTGTGAAAGAGCAAGTTAATTGTTATGATTGTAGGGAAACTTAAAAGGGGCCCGTTTAAGAGGATTAAAGGAATTGTTACTAAAAAGCCTTTGCAATTATTGCATGCCGATTTGTGGGGTCCTTCTCCGGTAACTAGTAAGGGTGGAGCTAAATATTTCTTGAGTATCGTAGACGATTACTCGCGGTATTTGGTAGTTTTTCCATTAAAAAATAAAAGTGATTCTGTAGGGGCTATAATGAACTATGTAAAATCTGTTGAACGTCAAACTAGTCATAAACTTTTAGCAATCCGTACAGACAATGCTCTTGACTTCTGTAATCAAGAAATGAAATTGTTTTGTGATAGTTTAGGCATTAATCACCAACTATCAAATGTGTACTCGCCAGAAATGATGGGAACGGCTGAAAAGGTTAACGGTGACGCTATGGACGCAGTCCGTACTCTTCTCTTATCCTCAAAACTCGGACCCGCACTTTGGGCTGAAGCTCTGCAGTGCTATGTTCACGTAAGAAATCGAGTGCGACATTCAATTGATTCTAAGGCAACGCCGTACGAAAGGTTCAATGGTAAAAAGCCAAATATATCTCATTTCCGTGTTTTTGGAAGTTTATGCTTTTTCCATATTCCCAAAATTAATAGGAATAAATTACAGCCGAAATCCAGGAAAGGCATTTTGCTGGGTTACGCTGCTCACACCAAAGGATATCGCGTTTATGATCCTGACCAAAATAAGGTTATCGAGTTAAAGCATGTTAAAATAGACGAGTCAGTATTGGGAATTGATGTAGTTAAAGTTAAAAGTGGGTTCATAAAGAAATCGACTGTTTCAGATTATGTCGTGGACGACATTTCAGAAATATCGGATTTGGATGAACTTGATTCCGATACAAAACCTGAAGTATCAAGGTTAAATACTGAAATTGTAAATATTGTAAATAAAAATGAGTTCTCAAATACTGGTAGCTCTAATAAATTGGATGGTTGGACTAGAAAGGAAGTTAAACGTAAAAAGAGCGATCGCATTGACGTGTATTATTATGCACCTGACAAAACTCGTTGTAGGTCAATAAATGATGTTAGAAAGTACGCAACATCAACGGGTATTGTAGTTAGCGAGCATCTTTTTAACTTCAAACCTCTTTCGAAAACTGTAGTTTCTGACCTTGAATCCGAAGTTAGTCAAGATTCAGACGAGTCTGAAAATTGGAATTCTAAGCCGCTCACGGCATTCCACATAACTATTCCTCGATCTTTTGACGAGATGATTAAGTCGGAATATCGTAATGAATGGGAAAATGCAATGAAAGATGAAATACGAACTATAGAAAGTAGGGATGTATGGGAAATTGTTACTAGACCGAAAAATTATAAACCAATAACATCTAGATGGGTTTATTCATTGAAAACTAATGTTGATGGCAGTATTAAGAGATTTAAAGCCAGATTAGTTGCACATGGTCACAAACAGAGGAGTGGTATAGATTACTCAACCACTTTTTCACCTGTTGTGGATTTTTCACTAATTAAATTATTTTTTGTCATGCTTGTGATTGTTTTAGGTTGGACACACCAACACTATGATGTTAAATGTGCATATTTATATAGTTCTCTGGATGAAACTATTTTCATGGAAATTCCTAAAGGGTATACTATTTATGAAGCTGTAAGTGATAATAATGTATTGAGATTAAAAAAATCTTTATATGGACTTAAACAATCGGGTAGGAATTGGTATAATCACTTGACAGAAACGTTGAAAAATTTAGGATTTGTACAATCAGTTTATTGCCCTTGTTTATTTATAAGTGATAAATGTGTAATTCTTTTATATGTTGATGATTTAGCAGTATTTGGTAAAGATGATAAATGTTTAACTGATATTTATAATTCTTTGTCTCGTGTTTATGAAATTGTTAATTTAGGACCAATTAAGAATATATTGGGTGTACAGTTTGAAGATATTAATGGTGGAATTCATATGCATCAGCATTCTTATATTAATAAATTGCTTGAGATTTATCCAGTTGATTTAACTGTACCAGTTCGTACTCCAATGGATGTAGGTTTGGGTAAACTGTTAGTTAAAGAAAATGTTACTGGGAAATTTCCTTTTAAAGAATTGCTTGGTAGCTTGTTATTTCTAGCTAATAGAACTAGAGCGGATATTTTGTTTCCTGTGATTTATGTTGCACAGTTTTCTTCAAAACCTAATCTTTATCATTGGAATTTATTATTAAGAATTCTAAAATATGTTGGTCAAACGAAATGTTATTCTATTAATTTGTCAAATGCTTATAATGCTGATCTTGTCATGTTTACAGATGCATCATGGGCAACAGCTGCCGATTCCAGGCGATCTATTTCAGGGTTTATTTGGTCGATCGGTAGCGTATTTTTAGGATGGCGATCATGCACACAAAAATGCATTGCAAAGAGTACCATGGAATCGGAATTTGTCGCCCTAGATGCAGCTGCTTCAGAAGCTGTTTGGTTGAATAAAATACTCAAAGAGTGTACATTTTTAGTTATTAAAGAAACTCCTTTAGTTTTGTGCGACAATCAGTCGGCTATTTGTTTTTCAGAAAATAATATTGTTAATAATAGGACAAAGCACATTGACGTGAAGTATCACTATGTAAGAAAATTGGTTGAAAATAATTTAATAACTTTGAAATATGTATCATCGAAATGTAATGTTGCCGATTTACTTACAAAACCTTTGTTATATGAAAGACTCTCATATTTTGTTGATAGAATTTTTGAGAATATTGTGAAAGGGGAGATATTGTGAAGAAGAGGTTCCAATATTCAAATTTATGTTTATGTATATAACCACGCCCTGCTACCCAGAGTCATTGGGGTTTTGTGCAGGATTCAAATAAAGATGTTCATGTTTAAAGGTCGTGTTGGTTTTCTGATTGCTTTTCTGACTACACCTGCGTTTTGCCCACAGATTTCTCGAATTATATGATTGAATATGAATCCGCTTCTTAGACAAAAATCGATAAATGTAAGCTTCGTAGTTAATTTTCTTTCTTTAGAGTTACAAAAGTCAATAATTTAAATAAATAGCAACCTCTTTATTAGTGCAATTAAAATAATTATTGTTTCTTTTCCCCTGTATTAGTAAGAGGACTTTATCGCCAAGATGGCGACATCTCTTGGCATCCGTAAAAATACCTTATCAAAAATGGCGTTTGTTCACAGGATGACGTTACGTGCATAGAGTTCATTAAAAAAAAATTAGGAAATATTTAAAATTATTTCAATTTTACTTTCATATATTTCCAGGTGCACAAAGTAGTTTCAATGACAACGGAGAAAAATGAATTAGAAAAGATTAAAGAATTGCCAATCAATAATTTTTACCCCTAAAACTCTATTATTTTTTTTTCTTTTCGTTTTTTTGCAACTTTCTGGGGGTGTTTGGCGTTTTGAAAATACAGGTGCTGGAAATTCTCTTTCTTTTGACACCTCACTTCTTCTGATTCGCTGCGTGTAAGAGCCGTAAAAGGGATCTATATTACATAATGATGGTAATGATGGGGAACACAACATTTGTGGTTTCTGCCAAATAATATGTGTTTTCACCTACCACAATCAGGCACACATATATATGACAATATAAGGATTAAAAATAGGTCTTAACATCAAAATCCCAAAAACTGCCCTTCTCAAGCCCCAAATTCCTAAAAAATTGCTAAAATTTTTTCTTTCATAAAACGATGCTATACATATTTAAGAAGATGTGTCAAAATTTAAAAACAATAAAAGAAAGAGAACATATGTTTTTTTAGATGTTTATATATAATTTATCGTCTGTCTACATACTTTTCGTCAAACACATTCATTTACTCAAAATGTTTTTTGAATGTTGGTCACGTTTAAAATGTTTAGGCTTTATAAAAATGAACTTAAAACTAAACTGTTAATAGTTTTTGAAGCTTTAATATTTGTTTTATAAACGTATTAATAGCTTTTTTTAAAAATTAAGTTATAAATTATTTTTTTCGAGTTATTAAACATAAAAATTTGGGTTGTGAACTTAAAATAAGTTTTTGAAAACAATTAAAACCCAAATCTGCAAAAGTCTATTCATGCGTCTGTAATATATACTTTGACGTTATTTAATCAATTAAATTTTTTTTTTAAACATTACAAATTGAAAAAGGAGTAGTGTTTTTTAAAAAAAAGTCTATTTTAGCTTCCAAAACGCAAACAAAACACAAATAATTTTTAAAAATATATGTTTGTTCTTGATTATTGTTCAGAAAAAGATGTTCTAATAATGCAAAAAATATGGTATTTCTAAATTCATTATTAAAAAAAAAGCTAGGATTTGGAGCTCGGGTCTCCCTTAAGGGGGACCCGAGCCCCAAAATCCGGAAAAATTGCTAATTTTCCTTTTCTTTATAAAACGATGCTAAACGTACTTAAGAAGGTGTGTACAAAATTTCAAAACAGTAAAAGAAACATAACATATGTTTTTTTAGATGTTTATATACCATTTATCATCTCTCTACATGCTTTTCGTCTGCAACAATCGTCATTTACTCAAAATATGTTTTTTTAATTTTGGTCACTTTTAAAATGCTAAGGCTTTGTTAATAATTAACTTAAAACTAAACCGTTAATAGTTTTTGAAGATCTAATATTTGTTTTATAAACATGTATAGCTTTTTTAAATTAAGTTATAAATTATTTTTTTACAAATTATTAAACTTAAAAACATTATATATTTTTTGGGTTTTGAACTTAAAATAAGTTTTTGAAGACAATTAAAACACAAATCTGTAAAAGTCTATACATACGTTTATAGTATGTACATTGACGTTATTTAATCAATTAAAAAAATTAAAAACATTAAAAATTAAAAGAGGAGTAGTGTTTTTTAAAAAAAAGTATTTTTTAGCTTAAAAAATACAAAAAATAACAAAAATATTTTTAAAAATATATTTTTGTTTTTGATTATTGTTTAGAAAAAGATATTCTAATAACATAAAAAAAATGGTATGTCTGAATTCATTAATAAACAAATTAGGATTTGGGGCTCGGGTCTCCCTGCATCGATGTAATCAATATGTGGACGCCCCCTTTGTCTCTACGATCGCCAAGTCAGTGGAGAGACTGTGTGAGGTGACGCGGTCCCGCCATCGGCCGTTAAATTTCTTTTCCATCTACCGAAGCGGAATAAAATATTGGCGGCTCTTTCGTGTAAAAACATGAAGTGCCTTGTAAAGCGGTCTAGGCTTCTTTTTTTCCCTTATTCCCCTCCAAAGCTCGCCAAGTCCAATCGACTGGAAATCCCAAACCGCGCCCTTTTTCTAGCGCCAATAAACGAGCCAAAAAGTTGTTGCTCTTCTGATAGATGAGGCCCTTGTTGAAATTTAACCAAGACGGTGAACTTTTGGAGGGCGGGGGGAGAAAAAATTTCCACGACTTTTCAAACTGTGCGGAAATTTATTTAAAAAAAAAATGCCTGGAAAGAAATATAGTGCTTGTTGAATGATTTATAAGAAATGTAGTGTTGATTTTAAAGTGCTGGATGGCTGGTTTTTTAGCCATGTTTTTTACTGACTTCTGAAATTGAGTTTTTATGTTTTGGGATTCGGGAGTTGTAGAATTTAGTTCCATCACAAAATGGAAGGTTTTTATAATTTATAAGTTGGCTATAAATAAACTCTTTGGTTTTTGTTATTTATATCTAATTAAAAAAAATATATATTCAGTTTGTTTCATCAATTCTTTATGCACTAGTTATCATTGTATTTAGATGGAATGCGTATTTGTACAGTTTTGCATATCGCCAAATATCTATATTGATGTATTTTTAAAAAAAAAAAATCAGCCATATATGAAGTTTCATTAGCAGAACAATGACTACCCAATCGAACTGATTATGTCGACATTCTACCGATCCTGTAAAAGTAGTTACTCGAACCCATGTGACAGGATTGTGTATATCGACCCCCACACATACACAACATTAAACTTTTTAACCGACTGAAAAGCGCGCCAACAAAAGCTTTAAATAAAACCGCCAAAAGCTTTAAAATAAAACCGCCAAAAGCTTTAAAATAAAACCGCCAAAAGCTTTAAAATAAAACCGCCAAAGCGCGCCAAAAGGAGAGAGGTTATCAATTCGACTGTAATGTATTAAGTGTTGAAATATTTATTTCCATTAAAATGGACAACTATCGTTTTTTCTGTGATCTTTCACATGAAAAACAAACACAATTTTTAAAAAAAATTGGAAGAAGAGAATAAAATAAATTGTACTACATTTTTTTTTAAAATTTTAAGTTTGACATAAAAGAAATGAAAATAATTATTGCTATCGGATCAGATGTGTAAATTTTGAATGTCTTCTTTCGCACTTATTTACTTACATTTATTTACTGAGGTGATTTAAAGTAGTTGATAATTGGTATATTTACCATTTATAATTCCACACACCCGTCTACAGCGATTGACCCTGGACCATTCGCTTGCTAAGGGCGTGCTCTATCCGTTACGATAAAGTAAAAATTGTACCCCGATTAATTTTTTCGGGTATTTGAAGTGACTATTACACATACAATTGAAATATTGCCATATAACTAACATACGGAATGACTAAGAAGTACTGTTGACATATGAACACACAAGCACATATTTGTCTTATTTATGTACAAACAAAACATATAAAATCTAGATAAAATAATTTTATGTCTATTCTATTAAAAATAGGTATTCAAAAATAATTAAAATATACTCATTTTTGAGTGCATTCGATGCCTATCATAGCTCCGAATACATAAGTTTCAATTTGCGAAAAAGACCTCAAAAATGAGTAAAATGAATAAAAAGAGCAGTTCATTGCTACATTACATTAAGTGCATGTCTTTTTCAAAAATGAAACTTATTTATTTGAAGCTATGATAAGCATAGAATGTATTCAAAAATGAGTACATTTTATTTATTTTTGAATACCTATATTTAACAATGAATAAACGGGAGGAAGAAACCAATAATGGTGTAAACTTTTTTTTAACGCATGCGAAACCGTTGCTAACAGCTGGTAGTAAATATTTTTAACATTGATGGCACTTTAATTTTTACTATTTGTTATTTAATTTTAAACCGTACTCAACTAAATTAGTTATATTAATAATCAGTTCGTTTAAAATTGTCAATTAAAACTCTCAATTCTCATTTATATGATCTTGAAATGAGCGTTACTTATAAAACGTTAAATATTAAGCTGTTAAGAACAAAATATTCAATATGGGTATGTTTAATATAAATATATATTATACATTTAAATATGCTGGGAGGTCACACATTGATGGGTGGTAGTCATTGTTTGACTGTTTAACCACACATAGTAAATTTGTTAAAAATATAAGTGAATTAGTTGGGCAAATATAATTTTTTATTATGCCAATACAGCTAAATGGGATACAGACAAACAATGAGCATCACCCAAGAATTTGTGACCCCTTCTCCCCCTATTACGTAAAGCTTTATGTAAACTGTGATAACACCAATTTATAATAAACTTTCATTTATCAAAATGCCAAACATATCTTTGAGTGTTTTTTAATTAAGCAAAAGATCATATAGAGTGTTTTTAATGAAAGTAAATTAGAATCTTTATATATATTTCTCTTACGCGGTGATTGAAAAACGCTGTTTTTCTGTACGCTGAGTGGCAACAGTTAGTTTGTTTACGAAATTCTGTTGTGCCCGTATTTTTATTTTGCCATTATGTAATCCATTTTGACGATTAGCCCCTTCAATTCATTAGTAAATAATTATTTTGTTGATGTCAGCTTAAATTAGGAAGAATATAAACGCTATTACATTAAAAATAGAAGTTTTGAAAAACGCCTTTCTAAACTTTACATGAGCAGATCATTGACGTGGCGCCATCTGTTGGCAATTTTGAAAACTAGATTTCTATGACCTTCATTTTTATGACGTATTAACTTAGTTACGTACACACTTCTGGTAGACAAGAGTATGGTAAACTTAACGTCGGTTATGCCAAAACAAACTACCAATAATGTTAAAAATTAAACTAAAACGCAGGAAAGGTGTGAAAATAACGTGGAAAATAATAAATAATGGTAGAAATAAAATAATAAATAATGGCTTGCCAGTGGTTCCATTGTTTTCATTTGTAGTTTAAAAGTAATTAAATTAAATGATTTTATATTGATTTATTTGGCGAAAAAATGTATTGATGCCAAGATGAATTATAATTTAAATTTACAGTTTCAACGTTTAAAGTTTTTGGTAATATAATAAAAAAAGTATTGTTACTAGGACACATTGTTATTGTGTCCTACCTTTTAACGAGCGAAGCGAGAAGTGGTTTGCGAAGCAAACCTATGAGGATTGCGTAGCAATCCTCCGGGGGTTGGCGGAGCGTTAGCGGAGCAATATTGTATTAGAAATGTATGAAGTTTATTGAACTTTCATAATAAATATAAAACTTTTTTTAATAAAAATTGTGTAAAATACATTGAATTAAATTATTATACATGAGAAATTTGTGCGATAGTAAAAACATTAAAGGAACTAGTTTTAAGAATTTTTTTCTAAAACATTTTAGAAATGTTGCAGGTAGGTTTAATTTTTTTTGTGTCTATCGTTTCCAAACTCTCCTTATTTTCCTGATTTAAATTTGTGTAAAAAAAAACTTTTACTTTAATCCTTCAACATTCACTTCCCCATTCTCCCAGGAAAGGAGAAAAAAAAATCAAAAGAAAAGCATAAAAAGAAAAAGGACACCGACCAGAAATGAATTAAAAGAACCCCCCCCCCCCCCCCGGAGAAGTCCCAAAAGAAATAAATTACTTGACGATCTATGTCAAAACTGGCGATGGGTAGAAAGACAGGCAAATAAAAAAAAAGGGGAAAGAGAGAAAAAAAAAAAGCAAAATATTTTTTTCAAAAAAACTGTACGCCCCAATTGTCCCCCCCCCCCCACTCATAAGAAACTTTTCACATGGGCGGCACTAACTATATCCCGTTTAGCATCTCAAACGATGAAATACGAAGGTGACTGTGGCACGCATCCCTCCCTTTGGGGGCTTATGGGAGCACACAGTCAAGTTAGGGGTGGGGGAGCTCACGAGAAAGGGAGGGAGCCGGAACGGAGCAGGAAAAGCCCCCCGTCCTGCCCTACCCTCATAAATCCCTGGGCTGGAAAATTGTTCGCATTCCTGAGATACTTTCTCTTCCATTCAGTGAGGGTTGGGTATAGCGGCAGCGAGCAGGGGCTCCGATCTTCCAACCCTCCTCTCGTTTCAGGAAATCCAATATCAAGACACCAGCGGCAGACGATATTGCTGCGTCAAGTCGACCCCCTCCCACTCCCCTGCGGGGGGGGGGGGGTAGGGGGAGTCAGAGAGGGGGATGGAGAAACCCACGAATAGGGAGTAGGGGGAGGGGTGGCAAACAGGGGGAGGAGGGTTAAACCTAGAGGGCAAACGGCCTGCACTTGGCATTCATCCCCATTGAAGTTGTCATTGCTCGCCAAGGGATCGACGCCATCAATTTCAATTAACGAGCGATTCCCCCAGACCTTCCTTTTTTGGCGGGGTTTGGATTTGTCGCCAAGGGTACTAGTGTGAGTACCAGTGTAATAAAATGGGTCTCTCGTTTAGTTTTACAATATTATTAAAGGAGGTGGGGGAGGGGGATAGGAGGCGAATCGTTTCCATTAATTTCTTTGTTATTGCGGCCAGAAGGTTTGTGGTTTAATTTCTTCTGGGTTATAAGCGTTGATTAGGAGGTGGTATTAGGTGGCTAATACAGGTTGTGGGGGTCCGATCGCTGTTGTAGATGAGTGGTGATAGAATAATAGAGGAGGCGTTTTGTTATTGGACTGGAAAAGAGAGTGAAGGGTGCTTCATTGTTATAGGCTTCTTTTTTAGAGTATTTCTGGAGCTACCTTATTAAACCCATTCAGGGATTACCCAGTTAATTACCAGAATAAAGAAAATACACTGTAAAAAAAGTGCTAAAAAATGAGTACATGAACCGACTCATTTATCTTTGAGTACAATTGCATCGTAAATGTACGATGATGTACGCAAATTTAAATAATCGTACTTTCGCAGAAATGAGCAGTGTGATTTATTATTGCTAATCTCAGCTTCTGTTCAAGCCATCTTACCAAAGCGACCTGACAAGCGATCACAAAGTGAATTAAATAAAATCTTAATACTTACATTTTTCTTTAAAATAACAAACACTACATCAGTTTATTATTATAGAGAGTAATTATCAAGCAACGCCTGGAAGAAGCAATTACTAATTTTTACATTATTTGTATCATTAACTTGATTAAACTATAAAAAAAAGTTACTTTAAAATGAGTACCTGAACTTACTCGTTTTTCTTTGAGTACAATTGCATCGTAAATGTACGATGACGAACTCAAATTTAAGTAATCGTACTTTCGCAGAAATGAGCAATGTGATTGTACATTGCTAATCTCAGATTCTGTTGAAGTGATTATAATAAAACCCGACACTTAAAATAGTTGTTCAGAAAATGATTTTCCACATTATTTGATGTCGATTGCTTAAATGGAAACCAAGTTCTTACGATTCAATTATCTTATTCCCATTCTTTTGGCACACCTTTTTAACATGTCTTCTGTTTATAACTTCTTCACAATTCCCTGATAGTACAACGGATAAGGCAATGGACTGCGGTGCCCTAGGATATTGGATCGATTCCAGATAAATCTTGGTTGTAATTGTCGATATTTATTGAAAATGATTTATGAAGGCAATCTATATAGGCTAGCATCTGCTCTTTTTATTCGTTTTTACCCATTGTACTCATTTTTAAGTGCATGTCTTTTTCAAAATTGAAACTAATATATTCGGAGCCATGATAAGCACGAATGTATTAAAAAATGAGTACATTTTACTTATTTTAACAGTACATAATACCTTTTTTTAACAGTGCATTACCCAGTTAATTTCTAGAATAAAGACAATATATAAATAATCTATTACATAAGAATTCTTTTTAGACCTCTGTGAGCACTTTAATCGGGAGCGCGATTCATTGGCGTTCATCTGAGACCATTTCCGTGATCTCTAATCGATCCGGATGACTCTTAGTACATGATTACACATGTGATCATTACAATTTTGTCAAATTGATTATTGGGCTCTTCTTTATGTTATACTGTTAATTATCTATGTACTGCATTCTCCGTGGATTGTTTTGATTGGTTTATGTTAACCCGATGGTTATTCGACTTTTGTGTACACATATGTATGTATTTGGATAGGAAGGTAATACAGTTGGTTATCATTTAAAACTGTGCAAAGAGTCAAAGTTTTCAGTGTCAAAGTTTTGAAGAATTATTAAATAGATTGAAACTGTTAGTCTATAGCTTGGGAACTGAATTTGGTACATAAAATATAATTTTTATTTCATAAATAATCTATTTATATTTGTTCTAAATTAATTTAGGTTAATTTCTTTTTTTTTCACTCTAAAGTTTTAAAATCCCCTGACACTCACACAATTTTTGCAATCGTATGTTTTCACTGCTTGAATATTTGAATAATTTCTCCTGGGCATGCTATTTTATATTATTTTATTTAATTAATTGTTAAGATACAGTTTGTAAGTTGTACTTCAAACCTGTAAATTAAAAAAAAAATGTATAATGGAGTATTTTAACGAATTAAAAAAATTCAGTCTATTGCCTGAAAAACTAGAAACTTGTATAAATTTGATCGTCAGGGGATTAAAGTTATATGTAGAATTATTATAATTACTTTATTACTTAAAAGTATTCAAATATTATTAAGATGATATTATTTTTATGTTAAACGAAAACGAATCGTTAATGAAACGAATATAATAGTAACAACAAAAAGTTGGGGCGCAGTACCGCACAACTTTAAATATAAGACAGAAAGGTTCACAGTAATCCACTTTTAAAGTTGTTTTTGTACTAAAATGTCAATACTAAATTAATTAAGGGACATATTTTCTTAAAACACATAATATTTTAAAAATAAACTATAATTGCAGTGGGATCTTTTTTTATCCGATACAAAAGTACATTGGACTAGTCTTTGTTGTTTGATCCACCGAAGCTGAAGCAATTTTTGTAATTATAAAGTTGTTTTCCCTATTTCGAGATTCAAGTCCTTTTTCCTGCACAAACTTTCTTATATTCTTGAACACTTTCCATAAGTTTCAAAGTGAAATGTGGAGGGGGATAAGTCCGGTTGGGGTACGCGAAAATAATATTAGTGATATCGGAAAGCACCTAAATAAAAAATAATAAGTAAAATCAGAAATAAAAACCTGTAAATTTAATAGTTTTCTTAAGATGTTCAAAATGGGGAAAACGTCATTGTCCCAAATTTGTCATTGAAAAATATCACAATTAAAACCCTCTGACTGATAAGCAAAATTTCAAATAAGTAGGTTTGCTTTCACTATAGGAAAGTTTAATTAATGTTTGCATCACATTTATTTTTTTACGAAATTACATTTTAAAATTATATTAGTAGGGAAAGTTTTTAAATTTGAAAATTATTTCAAAAATATTTTTTTTTATCAACTTTTGTAATATGTGTACGACTGGAAAAACTGGAGATATTCGAACGGATATACACGTTTGCCATGCTGTGAACAGATTGGTATGAGAGGATATACAAAATATTTGTAGTGGCTCTGAGAACTTTTGCAACTTTTTATTGCTTCTTGCCAAATTTTTAAGAAATTTATCGCTTTATAACATTGATAAAACATTGCATTTAAATATGTTATTTTAATATTTCTACAAATTTAAATATCATAATCGAAGATGTTAGATAATCTGAATAGTTAGAAATGTCTTTTCGTACTATAGATTACTAATATGAAATCTGTTTTCTCCATTACATGTCCATTTAATTGCATTACAAAAACAAAACTTTAAAAAATACAAATAATATATTTGTGACATAATCCATACTTTTCGTATTTGTGTTTTACAAAATGTGGTAAATTTTTAAAATCTTAATTCCAGTTTTTTTTCATAACATGAAGATAAACAATTTTGGCATTAAACAGAATGAACAGTACCCGAAAAAAATACCATGTAGTAGCTTTAACAATATTTATTTTAAAGTGCGCATTGAAAAATTATATTAACTTGCTATGTTATGAATAAACTTTCAGTTAATTATTACTCAGAAATAATTATTCTTAGAAATATTGAAATAAAACATATAAGAAAAGTATAGGAAACTAATTATAAGAAAATTGCTATGAATGATATTTGTGACTTTTAGTTAATAATATTACTGATGAATACTTATTGTTAGAAATATTGAAATAATTTATTTAATAAGTTACACATACATTTTAGAAAAATGTTACATTTGATGAAAAATTTAACATTTATAACCAATTTAAAATTGCTATATGTATTTAATTCAGTTAGCAACTTAGTGATGAAACATGTATTTTAGGTTTCTAACCTACCAATGCTTTAGAGACAAATGCGTTAAGTATATATTGAAAGACATAATTAAAAGATATGTTCATTAAGGCATCAAGTGTAACAAAAAAAAGCAATAACGAAATATATAATATATATATTTTAAAATTAGTTTCTGATTATTTTACCTAAAATTGAGTAGTATTAGAACTAAAAGTTTAAGTATTTTAAACGTTAAGCAATTATAAAAAGCTTTTTTGGTAAAACAAATTGACAAAGATAACATCACTATAGTAAATTAAATTTTAAATTAATTAAACCGATTTAGATTGAATTTAATTCCTAAAGAATTAATTCGAATTTTTTAGGAATTAAGTTAAATTATTTTTGAGTATTTATTTTTAAGAGTGTATCATTCATAATATAACATTTTAATTTAAACCATTTTTAAGGTTAATTAAAAAAAGTGTCACGTATTTAATCGTTTTTTTAGATAGTTGTATGCCATCCATACATTTTTATCTATTAATTCAAACAATTTAGTACATTTGATACAAAACTACATTATAAAAAAATTACATCATGCATAATTTATGTTTAAATAATTTTTGTAATTATATATAATCTATTGAAATCACACAAATTTACTTAAGGAGTTTAGAGAATAATAAGTAATATAAAAATATAAGTAAGTAATATAAGTAATATAAGAATATAAGTAAAAATAATTCCATTAAAAATTTGAATTTAAACCATTTTTAAGGTTAATTAAAAAATGTGTCACGCATTTAATCGTTTTTTTAGATAGTTGTATTCTATCCATACATTTATTTTTATCTATTAATTCAAACAATTTAGTACATTTGATACAATACTACATTATAAAAAAATTACATCATACATAATTTATGTTTAAATAATTTTTGTAATTATATATAATCTATTGAAATCACATAAATTTACTGAAGGAGTTTAGAGAATAATAATAATAACAACTTTAGAATATATATAACTCCTTGGAAATGTAATTTAACACAATGTATCACCGTTTAATTGAGAAAAACACGCTTCTTAATAATTAAGAACTAATCTGAATAATCTTTGTATAAAGTATTTCCCATGTTAATTAGAATTTGAGTTTAGGAAGTCGAATCCCCTTGTCATTGGAAACACAAAAGCACATACATATTTCAAATTAGGTATTTTGTTAGAAAATATTTCATTTGCAACAATTTATAATCGGATAAAGATATATACTTATTTTATGTTACAGTTTATATTTGATATACTTTAAGGATAAATTTTGCTTTAATAGAAGATTCTTAATTTTATCTATAGAATTTTATGTTATCTAATGATTTTATTTTTGTAAGACCTGGTAAAATGACAGTTTTCGCATGGCAAAGAGCTTTTGCGTAAGTGTTTTTTTGATAAGGTAATAAGAAATCGAGTTAAAACTATAATTTATTTAATTGTAATGTTCCAATTATTGTAAGTATTACTTTTTGTCCGTGTTAATTTTACATTGTAAACTTAAACTTTACTTAAAAATGAGTACTTGAACCTAGCAAAAAAAGTCAGCATAAAAGATTCTTCAAAATTTAGAAATTGAAGGTTTTATGCAGGAAAACTGCAGTTTTTTTGAAGATATATAAAATTAAAGGTTTTTGTTTAAATTTCCTTCATAAAAACTGCAAAAAACCTTCATAATTTTTTTTTTATAAAAACCTCAATTTTTAATCATGAAGGGAAAATGCAGATATTTTAAAGGTTTTATGCAGGAAAATTAAAAACTTAAAAAACACTGCAGTTTTTTGTTTCAATATCCTTTATAAAACCTTCAAAAAACCTTCAATTTGACAATTTTGATGAAGGTTTCATGCTGACTTTTTTTGCTGGGAATCTGCTCGTTTTTCATTGAGAACAATTGTATTGCAAATGAGTGATGACGTACTCAAATTTCAGTAACACTACTTTCTTAAAAATGAGCAGTGTGATTTAATATTACTAATCTCAGCTTCTGTGCAAGCTATCAAAGCGACCTGACAAACTTAAAATTGTGTTCAGAAGATGGTTTTTCACATTATTTGGTGTCGATTACTTAAATAAAAACTGAATTGCAACTCAATTATCTTACTTCTCATTCTTTTCCACACCTTTAAACAAAATTTCTGCTTAAAACTTCTTCAAGTCGTCACTGTGATTTAACATGACTAGGCACTGGATTGCTGTGCCCGAGGATCTGGGTTCGATTCCCGGTAAGTCTTGGTTGTAATTCTTGATATTTATTGAATGTGATTTGTGAAGGCAGCCTCCGTAGACAAGTATCTGACCTTATTATTCATTTTTACTAATTGTAATACTAAGTTTTGAATACGTCTTTTTCAAAATTGAAACTTATGTAAGAGTACTTATTATTTATATATGAGTACTTATTTTTAACAGTGTAGGATTAGTTTCGCACATCTTAATGAAACTTGTTATACTTAAAACTGTATTTAATTACATGCATTACATTCTTTTTTGATTACATTCTATGCTTATCATACCTCCGAATACATAAGTTTCAATTTTGAAACAGTCATGTTCTTAAAAATGAGTACAATGGGTAGAAAGGAAGAAAAAGAGCAGATGCTAGCCTACACATGCTGCCTTCATAAATCACTTTCAATAAATATCGACAATTACCAGCAAGACTTACCGGAAATCGAACTAACGTCCTCAAGGATCGCAGCCCAATTCCTTATCCGTTGTAATACCAGAGCCACGTGAAGAAGTTATAAACATAAGAAATGTTAACAGGTGTGCCAAAAGAATGGGAAATAAAATAATTGAGTTGTTGTAATAACTCAGTTTCTATTTAAGTAATCGACATCAAATAATGTGGAAAACTATCTTCTGAACACATTTTTAATTTTGCCATGTCGCTTTGTTAAGATAGCTTGAATAGAAGCTGGTATTAGCAATATTGAATTACATCTCTACTCGTTTTTGAAGAAGTACTGTTACTTAAATTTGAGTACTTCATCGCTCATTTACCATGCAATTGTACTAAAAAAAAACGAGTACGTCCATGCACTCATTTTTAAGCAATTTGTTTTTTACTGTGAAACTTAAACAATCACCAACACAAACTTCAACCTCCTTTGAAACTACCCAGCTACCATTTCCATCGCTACACACAAAAAAAAACTCCCACCAAAAAAAAAATTAAGCAGCTTACTTATCCCAGTTAATAAATTTAAAATTAATTAAAAAATTCCATCGCCAACCCCCCCTAGAAACGCACCGCCAAAACCTAGCAGCCAGCAACGCAACGGGGGCGCCTGTTGCAACCCCAATCCGGATCTGTCTCTCCATCCCCTCTACTTTTCCACGCCCCACCCCACAAACTCTTCTTTCTCTTCCTCCTCCTCTTCGGCATCCTCTTCCTCCCGGCATCTTCGTCGTCGTTTATTAAAATCCACGATTAGCCCTCCCCCCATATGCAAATGAGAAGTTTTCGTCCCCTTCGAAAAGAAACAATTCATAAGCACAGGTGGTATTCTATTCTTTCGTTCCATCCCCCCCTGTCCTTTTCGACGATGCATCCCACGCATCCCCCCCCCCCTTCTCCATCCCTTTGACGTGCAAGCGTGTCGCTATATTTTAAAGTCTTTGAGACTAAAAGAATGAAGTCGAATTTTCTGAAAGATGCCTTCCCCCCCCCTTTTTTTTTGTTTTGTGTCGCTGTTCTTTTTGTTTCGTCCCTTTTCTGGAGCTTCCTCTCCTTCGTTGTTCTCCTCTGTGAGACGGGGAGATCGTAATTTTTTTTTTCTTGTCTTGGAGAGTAAGAGTCGTATAATTGTAGTGAAAATTGTAAAAGGTGTTTCTGCTGTTTCGTGTGGTGTATAAGGATTCCGGGTTTTTTCGCCGAAACTTGGGTGCTCGTTAAACTTGAGATAAAATGTTTGGTAAACACAATGGGGCTTGATACTGTGGAATGCCACTATGAAACATTAACTAGAAAAAATCGCATTAAAATGTCCTGAAAGTAGTTGAATACGAGAGGTAATATATGAATTCTCCCTTTTCACTTTAATTAAAAGATAGGCCCCGAACCTTCGCCAATAGCCCACTGTGCAGCTCTAGTGCGACGTTAATTAACCAAACCAAACTTCTTTAATTAAATGGTAAGCTCATTCAATATTATGGGGGGGCCGAATAGCCCAGTGGATAAAGGCGTCGGCTGCGAATCAAAGGATTCACGGTTCGAACCTGTGCGAGGACTAGACTAAAGAATAGTAAAAAAGTAGTGATATTGCGATCGGAGGGTTGCCAACCTCGCTACCAAAATACTAGAATGTCGTCCAGAACATCCACAAAAATTATTGGCGCGTATACGGGACTGATGCACGATAAATCTGATCGGGGACCAAAGTCCCGACGTCTATTGAAGGCGTTGGGTGCCAGCTCAGGTGTTGTCCTCGTCATCTGACCATGGTTCAAAAATACGGTGCATCGTTCCCGGGTCTTTCCTTCGAGATAGCTCACTGTGCAGCTCTAGTGCGACGTTATTAACCAACCATTCAATATTATGAATGATACACTGTTAAAAATGGGTACTTAAAAATAAGTAAAATGTACTCCTTTTTGAGTACATTCGAAGCTTATCATGGCTCTGAATATATAAGCTTCAATATCGAAAAAGACATGTACTTAAAAATGAGTGCAATGAGTAAAAAAGAGCAGATGCTAGCCTATATAGGCTGTCTTCATAAATTACTTTCAATAAAATTGGCAATTACAACCAAGTCTTACAGGGAATTGAACCTAGATCCTCAGGCACCGAAGTCCAGAGCCTTATATGTTAAACTACCAGGGCGACTTGAAGAAGTTATAAACAGAATAAATGTTAAAAAGGTGTGTTAAAAGAATGTGAAGTAAGATAATCAAGTCGTATTAACTCAGTTTCCATTGATGCAATCGACATCAAATAATGTGAAAAACCATCTTCTGAACAACTATTTTAAGTTTGTCAGGTCGCTTTGTTAAGATGGCTTGAACAGAAACTGAGATTATCAATATTAAATCACACTGCTCATTTTTGAAAAGTACGGTTACTTAAATTTGAGTATATCATCGTTCATTTATGATGGAATTGTACTCAAAGAAAAACGAGTAGGTTCAGATAATCAATTTTAAGTAACTTTTTTACAGTGTAATCAAGTAATGATACAAATTGTGGTTATTCTCTATAATAATAAACTGATGGAGTGTTAGTTATTTTAAAGTAAAATACAAAGTAATAAGATTTTATTTAATTCATTTTGTGATTGTTGTATCATTAAATCCTGCAAATCAATTTCACACTATTTAAATGTTCACACTAGTTAATTTTTTTAACTAATTAATGTTTATACTAATTATAAAATTTATGTTATTTAAATATTTAAACTAACTGAAAAAGTGTTTCTGTTTCATTGAAAAAATTGTCTTCGTCAAGATTTTAGAAAGTTTGTAAAGACTAACTATATTAACTTCATTTCATTTTATTGTACGGTTTTGAAAAGAAATGCTATTTTACGCTTTTTTAAACCATGAAAACCTCTTATTATTTTCAAAAATTAGAAATATCCATTAATATTTGTGCCCATTAATTTTATAAACACTGATAACATTTAATACAGCGCTTTATATTCTATTTAATTTCGAATTATTTTCAAAAATTAGAAATATCCATTAATATTTGTGCCCATTAATTTTATAAACACTGATAACATTTAATACAACGCTTTATATTCTATTTAATACAATGCTTTATATTCTATTTAATACAACGCTTTATATTCTATTTAATACAACGCTTTATATTCTATTTAATACAACGCTTTATATTCTATTTAATACAACGCTTTATATTCTATTTAATACAAAGCTTTATATTCTATTTAATATAACGTTTTATATTCTATTTAATATAACGCTTTATATTCTATTTAATACAATGCTTTATATTCTATTTAATACAACGCTTTATATTCTATTTAATACAACGCTTTATATTCTATTTAATACAAAGCTTTACATTATATTTAATATAACGTTTTAGATTCTATTTAATACAACGTTTTATATTCTATTTAATACAACGCTTTATATTCTATTTAATACAACTCTTTATATTCTATTTAATACAACTCTTTATGTTCTATTTAATACAACGCTTTATATTCAAGCATAAAACATGCATCAAAATTGTGAAACTTAAAGTTTTATAAAGGATATTGACACAATTGACAAACAATTAAAAACTTAATTTTTCTGCATACAACCTTTAAAAAAACTGTATTTTCCCTTCAATAAGTTTAATGCTTCAAAATTGAAGGTTATTTTGAAGGTTTTTTATAGGTTTTTGAAGTAATTTAAAACAAAACCTTTAGTTTAATAGATCTTAAAAAAAATTGATGAAAGTTTTATGAAGACTTTTTTATTGGGAATATATCTTGTTGCCTAGTAATAAATACTGGCGTTAGTCCAACTTCGAATATTTAATTTAATTTATATTTTCATTTAATTTGGACTTGTATAAGAATTCAAAAAACGTTTAAAAATCCTTTCATTTATAAAAGATATTTTTAAACGTTTTTTTGAATTCTTATATAATTATTCCTAAAATTAAAAACTATTACACGGAAGCTGTTATTTATCCATTTAAAATTGCATTGTCACCTTATAAATTGTTCTATTTATTCTTACTATATTATAAAAGCGAGCATTCATTTCGAAGATTACCAATTTAATTTTTATAAAGATCACTTGTATTTAAAAAAAATATTCGAATATTTTAATGCAGTCCCTTTGAAAACGAATTAATGTAAAGCACAAAACAAATACGACGATCCAATAATATTCGCCAGCCCTTGTTATGCAAATGTTATTGGTTATATGCATTCTAACTAAACCGTGAAAACTAAGTCACCCGTAAAAATATCACCCATTTCAGTTTCCAATTCCAGGAAACAAATTCACAGTTAAGATTCAAAACGAGACGCGAACAATACACACAAAAAAAGAACAATCCATTTGTTCGAAAGACGGAAATCAAAATGGCGACTGTTCGACCAAACAAGCGCGAATGAAAACAATAACAAGAAACTGAGACAGAACACAGCATTTTAAGGATGGAAACTCAGTAAATAAATAAACAAAAGGGTCTGGAAACTGGAAAAAAATAATCGATATATCTTTTTGATGGTATTCATGGGGGAGTATTGCGATAGAAGGTATCGCAACAAATAATTTTCTATTCTTAAAAGGAACACGTCTTTTAAGACAGACATGCTGGAACATGTCGCTAGCAGCTGTTTAGGAAGCTAGACACGATCAGAGTGAAATGGGCGACAAATATTTTCATTTTGAGTTCATTTCGTTCTGATTTCAATCTCTAAAATATCTTAAAGTTCGGACGCGTTTTTGTGTTTGCCTGGTTTAGAGGATGTTTTTTGAGTTCGATATTGGATTTAGTTGTAATTAATTTTTGTCTTTCAGATAATATGTACGCTGATAATTTTTTTTTTAGAATAAGGTATAATGAAATTTATATATTTATCTTTTTAACTAAGAGAAAAGTATTTAAATGGAATATTTAGAATCCAATGTTTTAAAATTATTTTTATATTTATCTTAGTTTAAGTGATAATCGCATATATCTAAATGTACACTGTGAAAAAAGTGCTTAAAAATGAGCACATGAACGTACTTGTTTTTAAGTACAATTGCATCGTAAATGAGCGATGACGTACTCAAATTTAAAATATCATACTTTCTCAAATATGAGCAGTGTGATATATTATTGCTAATCTCAGCTTCTGTTCAAGCCATCTTAACATAGTGACCTGACAAACTTAAAATAGTTGTTCAGAAGATGGTTTTCCAGATTATTTGATGTCGATTGCTTAAATGGAAAAGGATTTATTAGATTCAATTAGCTTACTTAACATTTTCTATGGCACAACTTTTTAACATTACATATGTTTATAACTTCTTCGCGTCTCCTTGATAGCTTAACGGATAAGACTGTGGACAGCGGTGCTGCGCTTGCTTACTGTTGTCAGTTAAGCTGCCTTCATAAATCAATTTCAATAAATTACAACCAAGTCTTACCGGGAATCAAACCTATAGCCTCATGACCTTAGTCCAGTGCCTTATCCGTTGTACTACCAGGACGATGAAAAGAAGTTATAAACAGTAGAAATGTTAAAAAGGTGTGCCAAAAAAAATGGAAAGTTAGATAATTGAATTGTAATAATTTTAGTTTCCATTTATGCAATTGACATCAAATAATGTGGAAAACCACCTTCTGAACAACCATTTTAAGTTTGTCAAGTCTCTTGTTGGGATGGCTTGAACAGAAGCTGAGATTAGCAATATTAAATCACACTGCTCATTTTTGAGAAAGTACGATTATTTAAATTGGAGTACGTCATCGCTCCTTTACTATGCAATTATACAATATATATATATATATATATATATATATATATATATATATTCAGGTGCTAATTTTTAAGTTCCTTTTTTTACACTGTTATAATCTTTAGAACAAGGAGATCCTGGTTCATGTTGATTGTACATGCAGTGTTTGAAAAAATAATTTATTTTCTGCTTAGTTTATTTATTGTTTAACACGTTCAAACATTACATTTTTTAGTGCAGTAGGATTTTTTTGCTTTTATCGACGATAAATATTTTAAGCAAATGTCTGCCATCTGCATTCGCAAAGATAACACATGCTCCCTGCTTATCTTTCTGCCAGGCGTAGTTTTCTCGTCTTTTGAAGCTTGTGTATTGTCAGGTAAATGTCTCCAAAACAAAACAATCTTGTCAAAATTATAAATTTGGCTCAACTAATAATCCGCATATAAATGACACCATTCAGTATTATTTTTTCCAAATGGTTCAACTGCTTCAAAATATGCACTCAAACTGTTCGATGTTTAATCCCGTGCTTGCAAATTTAAAACACGTCATAAAAATAAACATCATTTATTAATATTAAAATACAAATACAACGTTAAAATACGCAATAAAAAATCCATTAAAACCGGATATGTTTCGGGAGATACATTAGTTGAACTTGACTTCCTGGAGGCGTTTCACATTTTTAGCAATATTGATTCGATTGTCAATGAAACATTTGCAGTCCCAGTATTTCCCGCTTGTTGACACACAATAGTTAACCCCAACCGATTGAAATGGAGCTTTTTACACTTTTGTTAATCGGGTCTTAACATCTGTTCTACACCCGATTCCCTCCAGACTGAACTTGATTATTTGAGAGCCGTCTCCGTTGATCGAGGTTTCTCACCCAACGTCGTTGATAAGGCCCTACATAAACTTAAAAATTCTAGTCTATCTGAGCGCTCTAATGCTTTAGTTGTTCTACCATATTGTCCCCAGATCAGCCATCAAATTTCTAAAATTCTCGGTAGGTTCGACATACGTTCCATTTTTTCACCTATCAATAAGATCACGTTCACACAACTTAAAGACCCTATTGACGATCTTTATAACTGGGGCATATACAGTATTTCATGTCAATGTGGCATGTCATAAATTGGTCAAACAAAGATTAAGATTTCGTATCAAGGAGCACCAAGCATATACTGTTAAACAAGAAATAAAGAAGTCCTCTATTGCCAAGCACTCTTGGGAACATGATCATATATATAATTTTTTTAACTCGCATTTAATTTGCAAACCTAAATCTCCAGTTGAACTTGACTTCCTGGAGGCGTTTCATATTTTTAGCAATATTGATTAGATTGTCAATGAAACATTTGCGGTCCCAGTATTTCCCGCTTGTTGACACACAATAGTTAACTCCAATGGATTGAAATAGTTTTTTTTTTGTTCTTTGGCAACACTTTCATTTTCTGGGTTTATTTATATTTTATTACACGCAAACTTTTCAATTTCTGCTGATGAAGGGAGATGTATCTCCCGAAACATGTCCGGATTTAATGGATTTTTATTGCGTATTTTAACGTTGTATTTGTATTTTAATATTCTTAACCCAATATTATATAAGTCGAGTTTTTATCTTATCATTTATTAATATTTTTTTTTTTTAACGCCCGTTATAATAGGTTATAATAAGGTTCTACAGTAAATATTTAACTGGGAAATTATGCCCCCCCCCCACGGTGCCTCTGAAGTAATCGAATACCAGACTACTATGATATATTTATTCTTTATTGGTATAGGGTATCTAGAAACGCTTAGTAACTTATTAAAACATATAAATACCGTAATAATACGAATAAAAATATTATAGTATGTCCTTATTTCCACTGCTATCAACCCAAAGCCCACTCAACAAGAAATATCACCTAAAACCAACAATCCTCCCCCCCCCCCCCAAAAAAAAATATCAACCAACCGAAACTAAGAATCAACGAGTGTTTTTCCAAGCCCAGAGCCCAAGACATACCTTCCTCTAATGATATATCCTCCAGCAACAAGCCCCATATCGGCCGAAGCGCAAGAAATCAAAACACAGCGCTTCCAAAAAGCTAAGAATGAAACCAAAAAATATATCTAAAAAAGAAAGAAAAAAAACACTAGTTTAGGTTTCCTGACGACAGAGAAGCCTGATCAGAAGTATAGAGAAACTGAAATAGCCTCTGGTAATGAAACGAGGAAAAGATGAAAGACTGTTTTAGAGAGTGTTTGCTTGAGACGGGAGAATCGAAGCCCCTTGGGGCTGGGTGTGCGCCCCGGTTCAGCCCCTGCGATGAGTGTTGACATTACCAGAGAGTCAACAGTATGGTTCCTCGTATTTTTTTTTTATCTTTCGCTATCTCTTGTGGAACTGCAGAGCACCTAGAGCGAGTGGGATGAGATATTCTCTAAAAGTATGATTCGCTTATCTGGGTTTAATAGGGGAGGGGGCTTAGTTTTATTAATTTCTTTAGGTAATTTATAGTTTTAAGCTGTTTGTAGCGACCGAGAAATCAAATGGGGGAAGATATTTTTATTATTAAATGGGATTGTTTAATTATGGCGTGTTTGATATGAGATTATATCGATTATTTATATCGATTATACAAATCGATTATAATGTATAAATGTGTTGAGCGTATTTTTCGGGAATTTACGGTTACTTAAGTTACATCAAAATAAGAACATCAATTTAATCGTGTTTTTTTAAGTATAATTGCATTGTAAACGAGCGTATGACATACTCAAATGCAAGTAACCGTACTTTCTCAAAATAAAAAGTAGCAATGTCATTAAAAATCGATTAAATCTCTGCTTCTGTGAAAGCAATCTTAATGAAACTTCACAAACTTAAAAAAAATAGTACATAAAAAGATTTTTCACTTAATTTTATGCCGATCGGTACATAGAAACTAAATTAATAAAACTCTATTATCTTACTTCTTACACTGTTTAAAATAGGCACTCAAAAATAAGTAAAATATACTCATTTTTGATAACATTCGATGCTTATATCGCTCCGAATAATAAGTTTCATTTTTGAAAAAGACATGTACTAAAAAATGAGTACGAGTAAAAATGAATAAAAAGAGAAGTAGTTTGCTTACATAGGCTGCCTTCATATATCAATTTTAATAAATACATCGACAATTACAACCAAAACTTACCAAATTCTCAGGAGCCACAGCCCAGTGCCTTATCCCTTTGCCCCCCAGTGCCTTATTTTTTTTGTACTACCGGAGCGACGTGAAGAAGTTAGAAATAGAAGAAATGTTAAAAAGGCGTGCCAAAAGGATGCAATGCAAGATAATTGAGTTGTAATAACTCAGTTTCCATTTAAGCAATCGACTTCAAAACCATCTTCTGAACAACTATTTTAAGATTGTCAGGTCGCTTTGTGAAGATAGCTTTAACAGAAACTGATATTAGCAATATTAAATCACACTGCTCATTTTTGCGGAAGTACGATTACTTAAATTTGAGTACGTCATCGTTCATTTCCGATGCAATTGTACTCAAAGAAAAACGAGTATGTTCAGGTCACCTTACTCATTTTTAAGTACCTTCTTCTTTCTTACAGTGTATTGGCTTTCGAGCATGAATGGACTGTAGTAGAGCGAATATGACGTCATAATCGTGAAACCAACATATCAGACCGAATGGCCTCAAACACGTGACTTGTTTTCAAAATTGTGAATTAAAAAATACTCGCGATTGGCTGATGAATTGAGAAATGTGTAAATGTGAAAATTTATGAATGGAATGACGTAATTAACCACGTGTCTGAGGTCATATATGCTGGCCTCACTTTGATGTTAGCGAGATTATAACATTATGTTTTCTCTACTATGAAGGATCCATACTCGAAGGTATTGGCGAGGATTTTATTGCGGCCAATCCATATTTCTATAATCTGCTGTAATGACCTTTAACCAAAAACTGTTTTGTCCGTGCTCTAATACAGCGACACCCGATTTTTTTCCTAAATATCAACCCAAATTTTAGTCCACATCAACTTTATTAGCTTTTCAAGCGTACGCCCCCGATCAACCCATATGTAACCTACACTCAGCCCATCCAAGACCGGAACCTCTTGTAAAAGTTCGAACTTGATATTTTAACTCCCCCTAAATCCCCATATCTGTACGTGGAACCTTCGCTAAAAGAAGGGAACCCCCACCCCAACCCCCGTGGAACCCCGAGTTTTCGCGCTCCATCAAATCTGCTCTCCCCAATTGAAGTGCAAAGAAAATGTTTTCGAGAGAAGGAGAAAGAGCGGGAAAAGGGATTTTGAGCATCTTTTCGAGAATATTTATCCAGGGGAATCGTTTTGTGCGCTCGGATTGGAGGAAAGAGTTCAAGAGCGTCCCCTACTAGAAGATAAATTAGTTTTCGGGAGGGTGGACTCGGCCGAGTTTGGGAGAGGAGACCGCTAATATTAAAAAATGGAACACTCGTGCAGACGTTCTTTGTTGTGATAGAGTTCTTTTTTTCTGTAAAAAAAAACTTCAACTTCTACGGTTGGGGAATATTAATTAGTTTTGAAATGGATAGCCGTGTAAATGATTAAAATAATCGTTAGCTCAAATGAGTACTTGGGGAAAAAATGGATTGGTCTTTTGAGATAGAATAAACCTATATAAATTAATTTTAATTTTATAATCTGAAGGATTTCAGTTTTATAATATGTGTAGTGAAAAGTTTGTTATTTTCTTCAATGCATTTTGATTGTTCAGTGCAAGAACAGGTTTTTGCTATATTTGGTTATTGAAAATACTTCATTATTAACTTGTTGTGACTAAGGAATATAAGTGATGTTTTTTTAAAGGTCTTGGATTTTTACGTTACATTTATATTGATATTTCATTAGTATGGTGTTATTTGTTATTGAAAGGACATAACATGCAATGCAAGATAAATTTTAAGTTTTGGTTTAAATTAGTTCTTGTAAATATGTTAATTGAAAATACTTATCATCATTAAAGCTACCGTTTTAAAAATATATAGAAAATCTAATATGTTATATTAGAAAAAAATTACGCAAAATTGCAGGCCGAAGATACATAAAGTTAGTAAAATTTAAAAAACGAAACATGACAAATACGTTAATATTTCATTATTATTATTTTTCAATTACTTCGGATTAACTATTTTTTTTATTTAAAATTATTCCCAAATAATATTTTACTGTGAAAGTAGCTTTAATAATAAGCATCACGTTTATAAGTTAACGATTTACTACCATGCCCAAATTGAAAAGTTATTTAAAAAACAATATAAATTCAAATAACTTAACCTTTCGCACTCCAAGAACACTTTGCGATTTGTGTTATTTCTATGGAACAGTTATTCCTATTTACGTTCTTTTCCACAGATTTTTTTATACTCATAAAGGGGAAAAAATCATAATCTGTTTTGCATTTGCAAGAGAACAAGTTGCAAAAAAAGATTGATGTTCTAAACACAAGATCATGCTGTTCTCGTTTATTTTAAAGAACGGGGAAACAAAAGAACTGGTCGTTATGTTGGCGCCTGAGAGGTGACATACGAGTGCAAAGGGTTAATAATTTCCCCAATTATCATCATTGTATATATTATTTTTTTAAGAAAGATCCCTTTTACTGCCCTTATACTCAATAGAACATAACACATAGGATTTCAAAAGAAAGAGAATTTTCAGGAGTAGTGACGAATCGTGCGATCATACACAATTATCAATGTTTTTTTAAAATGTGCTTAAAATAGATAATTTAAACGTGTTTTTTACCAGTCCGTTGACGCCTTCTATAAATGAGCAGAAGGGTTAAAATTTTATGAATTTTGCTATTAGACATGTGCTGATATATTTCGCTCTTACAACGAATGGGTATGCGTGGGGGGGGGGAGGGTTCATGTCATAATTATAGCCTAGCATGCTAGTATATATTATTTCTATTTATATACCCCTTTTATGCCTATGCTAGTATATATTATTTCTATTTATATACCCCTTTTATGCCTCTTCCAAGCAGAGAATGTTAACAAGGGAGGAATCAAAAGAAAGAGAATTTCTCTTAGCACTGATTAATCGTGCGTTTCATCTCATAAATTTGCGTGCGTTTAAAAGAATTACTACATGAAAAAACATCTTTGAAGATACTTCCAAGATCTAGCTAGAAGCACAATTGTATAATTTGTATATTTCATGCCACGAGTTTCCCAGCAACGAACAGGTAATAGCGATAAATTCTTCTAAAATCCTTCTGAAAAAAAAACATATCTAAAAAATAAAATAATAAATCTTTTCCCGGACAGCAGATAGAGTCATCAGTAGCTGCGATAATCCCTTCCCCACAGAGTCATAGCAAACAAAGCGAGGGGGGAGGGGGTAGGTAGGCGCGTGGCGATCTCGAAACAAAGTCGCGGGTCTTTCCCAGGAGCTTCAAGAGCATCCACTTCAGGAGTCCGACAGATAACAAGGAGCGTTGCCATATTTTGGACGCATGTTTGTTTTACGGACACGCGGCATCGTCCCTTTTCCGGTCGTCCTTTCACTAATCAGTCGGAAGCGGGGACCGTCGACAAATTGCATTGCCGTTAATTTCTTAGAGAAATATACGTTAAGGTGTGCTGCCGAAATCGGGTCATTCGAAAAACGAACACTGTTAAAAATAGGTACTCAAAAATGACTGAAATGTACTCATTTTTGAGTACATTCGAGGCTTATCATGGCTCTGAATACATAAGTTTTAATTTTGAAAAATAAATTTATTCAAAAAAGAGTACAAAGAGTAAGAATGAATAAAAAGAGCAGATGCTAGCCTGCATAGGCTGTCCCCATAAATAACTTTCAATAAATATCGACAATTACAACCAAGACTTACCGGAATCGAACCCAGATTCTCGGGAACCGCAGTCCACTGCCTTATCCGTTGTACTAAAAGGGTGACGCGAAGAAGTTAAACAGAAGAAACTTTAAAAAGGTGTGTTAAAAGTACAGAAGAGTAAGATAATTGAGTTGGAATAACTCAGTTTTCATTTATACAGTCGACATCAAATAATGCAGAAAGCCTTCTTCTGAACACCTATTTTAAGTTTGTCAGGTTGCTTTATTAAGATGTGCGGCGGTAAGACACAACTTGGCTACGTTCGGTATTGAACCTAGGAATTACGGCTTGCCACGCCGATACTCTGCCAGTCAGGCCAAAGTGAAAACTCTCGCCAAAGCGGGAGTATCGGGTAGATGAAGTGAACCCCACAGTATCCCCTCTCAGTGAGTCGGACGGAGGAACGAATGATTGAGATGCCCGTGAAGTGTTATCCCGTGGGCAGTAGTTGATGCCGTGAAGTGTTATCACGTGGCAGTGGTTGATGCCGTGAAGTATTATAACGTGGCAGTGGTTGTGCCGTGAAGACACAACTTGGCTATGCTCGGTATCGAACAGAGGAACTTTGGCTTGCTACGCCGATACTCTGCCAGTCAGGCCAAAGTGATCATTCTCGCCTAAGCGGGAGTATCGGGTAGATGAAGTGAACCCCACAGATGGCTTTAACAGAAGCTAAGTCTAGCAATATATTAAATAACACTGGTCATTTTTGAAAAGGTACGGTTATTTTAATTTGAGTACATCATCGCTCATTTATGATGTAATTGTACTCAAAGATAAACAAGTATGTTCAGGTACTCCTTTTTAAGTACCTTTTTTTTACGGTGCGGAATGCTGAAAAATTATAATGTTAATTCTGAGAGTATACTCACACCAAACCACCCCACCAGTTAAACTTCTTAAATCCCCCCCCCCTTTCCAAATCGAACCCAACCTACATTTAAACAAAAAATCAACACCACACCAACCCCCCACCCCAGTCAAGGATTAGCCTTAATTTTTAGTCGTCTTGCACAGGTTGACATCTCGGCTTTGCGCCAGGGAGATTAAAGTCTCTTAGTGGCACCTCACTTCCATCTGAATGGAAAAGGGGGGTGAGATTGAACACTCTCCTCACACCTCTATTACGAAATCGATGGGAAAATGTGTGTTTGCTCAATGTCCTAACGGCACACTTAGAGGGTTCCCCGGCCCTTTGTCCCGACCGAGCCGCAAAATACCCAGATTACACTTTTCCAGCACCTTTGAAGAGGTGGACTCGGGGGTTCCCGCTGTTTGGCCATCCTTTTTTGTTGCAGTGTGTCTTTTTTGTGTCTGGCATGGGAAGGGTGCGTGCGTGTATTTTTTGACGTCTCCATCGTGGAATGAGCATGAGCAAGCGATTTTTTTGTGGTGGGGGTGGAGATTTTGCATATTTTATGTGGGAATGACAATGGTTTTTTTGTGTGTGGGGGTGGTTGAAGATTTTGAAGGGGTCGGAGAAGAAAGTTTTTGCTGATCTTGCTGTGTTATGTTTGGTGGGGAGAGTAAAGTTTTTTTTTGAGGTTGTTTTGGAAGGATAAGTTTTGTGGTGTTTTGAGGAATGGAAATGATTTCTGAAGTGTATCCGTACTGTAAAAAAGTGCTTAAAATGAGTTCATGAACATACTCGGTTTTCTTTGTCTATACCCAGCAAAAAAAGTCAGCATAAAACCTTCATCAAAAATTTGAAATTGAAGTTTTTATGCAGGAAAACTGCAGTTTTTGAAGATCTATAAACCTTCATAAAAACCTGCAAAAACCCTTCAATTTTTTAATCATGAAGGAAAAATGCAGATATTTTAAAGGTTTTATGCAGGAAAATAAAAAACTTCAAAAAACTGCAGTTTTTTGTTTCAATATCCCTTATAAAACCTTCAAACAACCTTCTGTTTGACAATTTTGATGAAGGTTTCATGCTGACTTTTTTTGCTGGGCAGTTGCAACGTAAATGACAGATGACCTACTCAAATTTAAGTAATCGGACTTTCGCAAAAATGAGCAGTGTGATTTAATATTGCTAATATATCAGCTTCTGTTTAAGCCATCTTAGCAAACGACCGGATACACTTAAAATAGTTGTTCAGAAGATGTTTTCCACATTATTTTATGTCAATTGCTTAAATAGAAATTGAGTTATTACAATTCAATTATCTTACTTCCCATTCTTTTGGAACACTTTTTTAACATTACTTCTGTTTATAACTTCTTCAAGTCACCCTGGTAGCTTAAAGAATAAGGCAATGGACTCCTACGCCTGAGGATCTGGGTTCGGTTCCCGGTAAGTGTTGGTTGTAATTGACGATATTTATTGAAAGTGATTTATGAAGTCAGTCTACGTAGGCAAGCAATTGGTCTTTTTATTCATTTTTACTCATTGTACTAATTTTTGAATACATGTCATTTTCAAAAATGAAACTTTTGTGTTCGGATCCTTGATAAGCATCGAATGTATTCAAAAATGAGTAGATTTTACTTATTTTTGAATCCCTATTATTTACAGTGAAGTGTGTTTAAACTTATGATTTTCTGACACCGGTTTTAAATTTAGGCCAATGATAAATTTATATTTATTTTACATTTTTTTACGATTTCTTTGATATGGTTGATATGATAACAAATATATCTTAATATTATAATAGTAACTTGGGGTTATTTGATCCCTGTGGTGGTGGGGTTACTTGAATCGAAAACAAAACGTTTTTTTTATCACTCCTGAGTCTGCATCAATAGTTTAATATTATCAGGACAATAGACTCAGGGGTGATTAAGTTTCTTTTTTTGCTTTGAGTTCAAGTAACCCCCCCCCCCCCAGGGTCCAAGTAATCCCAAGTTAAGGTACTTTTAACAATGTGTGGGCTAACTGTTAGTTTATTTTTTAACGTGGATTTTTATTTTAAAGGAGCAATTCATGCTATTAAATACTCAGAAATTATACATCCTATTTTCTAGGTTAAAGTGCTTAATATTCAAAACCTAAATTCATTGAGGTAAACTATAGTAATGTACTATTATTCCCTGCAAGTACTTCCAGATTTCAAATTATTTAACACTTCCCTAATTAATTTCGCATAACTACACTGTAAAAAATGTACTTAAAAGTAAGTACAAGAACATACTCGTTTTTCTTTTGAGTGCAATTGCATCGTAAAGGAGCGATGGCTTACTCAAATTTAATTAACCGTACTATCGTACTGTATCTCAAAGATCAGCAGTGTGATTTAATGTTACTAATCTAAGCTTCCGTCAAGTCATCTTAACCTTCTGTTGCATAAGCAAAATTTCGAATTTGTAGGTTTGCAGAAAAGTTTAATTTATATTTCAGGTACATTCGTTTTTTTACAAAAACATTTTTAAAAAATGTATCTGTAGAGAAGATTTTCAAAAGTCTTCCTAAAGCTTTAAATTTGAAAATTATCTAAATAAAAGAGATTTTTATCAACTTTTATATTATGTGTACTACTGGAAAAATTGGAGATACCCAAACGAATATACACGTCTGTATCCGTTGGGTGGTTAACAAAGATACCTGAGAAACTTAAAATAGTTGTTTAGAAGGTGGTTTTTCCACATTATTTGATATTGATTGCTTAAATCAAAACCCATTTCTTACAACTCAATTATTTCCATTCTTTTGGCACACACATTTTTAAACATATTTATAGCTTCTTCAAGTCGCCCTGGTAGTTTAACGGATAAGGCTCTGGACTGAGGTGTCTGATAATCTGGGTTCGATTCCCGGTGTCTTGGTTGCAATTGTCGATATTTAGTGAAAGTGATTTATGAAGGCACCCATATAGGCTAGCATCTGCTGTTTTAATTCATTGAACTCATTTTTGAGTATGTTTTGTTTTCGAAATTCAAACTTATGTATTCTGACCCATGATAATCGAATGTACTTTAAAATGAGTACAGTTTACATATTTTTAAATACCTATTTTTAACAGTGCACAATTCTTCTTTTTATAACTTCTTCAAGTCGCCCTGGTAATTTATCGGATAAGGTTCTAAACTGCGGTCCCTGAGAATCTGGGTTAGATTCCCGTCAAGATTTAGTCGTAATTGTCGATATTTATTGAAAGTGATTTATGAATGCAATCTATATAGGCTAGCATCCACTCTTTTAATTAATTTTTTCACTCATATTTGAGTACATGTCTTTTTCAAAGTTAAAACTTATATATTCGGAGACATGATAAGCATTGAAAGTACAGGCAACTCTCGCTATCTCGAACTCGAAGGGAAGTGTATAAAAATTCGAGATATCGAAAATTCGAGTTATCGAAAATCCTATAAAAAAGCTGTTTTGGTAAAAATAAATACAAGTATACTTACCCTACTTTATTTAAAATATCTATCCAAAATTTTTTGGTGAGTATTTCTATTTATTTCGGAATCAATTATATTTTCCAAATGCATGATTGCTTGAAATGACGCTGTTTTTATTTCCGGTCACGATTCACTGAATGCACGCATAGTTTTTATAGAAGATAGAGCCTCTTTCAAAGTTATCTTTAGAGGAGGTTTGTATTCTTTTTCCGAGAGCGATCTCTCATCAAAAGCTGCTATAGAGAGTGTATTACATTTTTGTTTTATCGCCATTATTTGCAGCGACAAATCAACACCACGACAATTGTATATTTGCTAAAGTTTCTTCAAAATTAGTAGTTTTGAGAGGAAAACCAAATTTTGAGTTGTGTGGAAACTTCGAGTTATCGAAAATAAGGAAGAAAAACTTCGAATTAACGAGATAAAATTACATTGAATAAGTAATGAAGGTGCAGGGAAATCGATTTTTTTCGAGATATCGAAGAATTCGAGTTATCGAAGTTCGAGTTATCGAGAGTCTACTGTACTTGAAAATGGGAGTATTGTACTTATTTTTGAGTAACTATTTCTAACAGTGTGGTGATTTTAAAATCTTCATTTTGCTTTTTTCCCCTACAAGTCCTTAAAAAATCGACTTAACATTAAATAATCATAATTTGTAATACTTATTTAAACAACTCTTCAATGTTTACTTTATAAAACAAACCCCCAACCAACCCCAGACTCCCACACAATACCTTACAACCCTTGACCACTCCTTTTACGCTCCATCCCACTATCACCTGACAAGTCCCCCGTCCCAATCCCTGCGAATATTTCAAAACAAAAATTCACAAATCCCACTCTCCATAGCGAAACCATATCTAAGGAGAGAGGGAGAAACAAACGGGCCAAGTGCATCTCGCATTCCAAGAAAGAGAGAGAGAGAGAGATGGGAGTGATCAGCTGTCAGTGCCAGGTGGTCAGAAGGCAGCCACCTCATTGGTCGACGGCGTGCCTCGGTCGCCTAGGTTACCGCCGACATGTGCAATTGCGTGTTCTGGGAGGATGGAGAGCGAGAGATGAGGGGGAGGAGGCTATCTTTCGGGGGGGGAGGGGGGAGAATAATCTTTTGCTCTGTCTTATCCTTTGGGTAGGGGGGTGGAGTGGGGATGGGCGTTGAAGTGAATGCTTTAAGTTTTGGTAGGTTGACCAGTCTGTTGGGTTTGGAGATGGAAATGTTTTCTGTACAATTAACATTATTTAAACAGGTGATTGTGTATCTAACCGTCTAAAGAATGAGCGAAATATTGGAGTTGGTAGGTTGTTTTCGCTGGAGTAATTTTAATTTATATGTTTAATACATTATTATTTGAGCGGAATAGAATCAAAGTTGTAAAGTTGCTTTTATTACAAAAGATATATTTTATATGTTTCAATAAATGGTCTTTATATGCTTTTTTAAATTTTAATTACATTTAAAGATATGGCTTTCAAAATATACTTCAAAGTTTTAAATTTGAAACAAAATCAAAATGGAGTATTAAAATTTATGTGCATTGCTGGACAAAACGCAGATCCTTAGATGACTATAGACTACCAAAGCGCTTAGAGGGTTAAAACTATATAATTAATTGAGTAACGATGGATTTTAAACGTTTCTCTAGTACTTTACATTTGAGAAATGTTTCAAAATAGGGTGTTTTTCATGAATTTAAAAATTATGTGTGTTTCTGAGAAATTGGAAATAAACTTTGCTATCCCATAGATGGTTAAAATAATGTTTATTTTATGCCATTACGGGGTGGAGATACTATATATAAGTAGGTAAGTTTTTATATAAATAAAAAAAATCTTTTAAACATTTTGATAAAATTTTTGATTATAAACCTACTTACTTTTTAGTTATAACTAGAGAACCGACTCATATATAAAAAGCTCTTTAACGAAATTTGTATTACAATGGTTTTTGTGGCTCATTTTCTTTCTTCATGCAATTTTATTGTGATTAACATTGCATTAAAGATGTATAAGCAATAAGTTGGGGATTCTTTGAAGTATATTCTAAAGAAAAAAAACTAAATATGGCAGTCAATTTATTTAAACAATGAAACTTTACTAAGGTTTGATCTGTAAACTACAAAAAAAGTTTTTTTTTATAATAATTAGATAGTTTTTATTCATATTTAGCCAGAAAATATCTTGAAAAATGTGGGCCCAAATTAATGTCCAAACTAATTCTCAAAGAAGAGACGTATATACTTAAAATGTGGGTATGTGAATTTTAAAGACTTCTCTTACAAAATCATGTTTTTCGCAATGTATTTTTTACTTATGAACAAATGATTTTTATGTTTATATTAACAAACATATTATAATTTGTTCAAAAGATGCTAACAATAAAATTCGTTTTGAAGAAATACATTTTAAATTTAAAATAAAGTTATCGTTATTTTTTTAAAAAGTATCATCTGAAATGAAATCAAACGTAATAAATAAAACAGTTCAAAATTTTCAATGGGACCTAAGTAAAATAAGAACAAAAATTAAAAATATTTTTTGCAAGTGTGCGATCCTTTAACCTTTATATACCAACCCATTTTACCCAACAAATCTTTCATGTACAAAGTTTATCATACACTAATTTTCTTTTAATGGATTTCTGAAACCTACGTTTAATCACATATAAATGATGTTGAGGCTAGACGTACTTTTATTACAAAAAAAGAGAACCTTTTTCTACAGCAATATGATAATAACCTCTAGTCTTTCTAAGTTAACTTTGAGAATAATGACATGATAATGGAAGTAAGTACAGCTCATTATTTTGGACTTATGGTAAAATATCCAGTTTTTCTTATCTCTTGTGTTGATAGTTCATAAACGGAACCTAGAATGTGGAAAGCATTACACTGACCTAACTTCAATTTAACGAATTTTCAATTTGGGGGGGGGGGGATTTATTAAATAATAAATTGTCTATGAATTTTTCGGATAGGAGTCAATGTGTTAAGAATACGATTTTCACTTTTGTGTATAGGTTTCAAGCGAAAAATTGATTTCCAAGAAAAGGACAATTAACTGAGCGTTAGCGAGACATCTGTTTTTATTCGATTTTTGAGCATTTTATCCGTTTCTAAATTTGTTTGTTATTCAGTTACGACCAAACGCGTTTTCGATTTTTCTCATATTTAACATGAACGTTCCTTGCATTCTTTATAAACGACCTATATGGTTTTTTTTTTAATTTTATATATTTGGTCGTGAAGTCTACTGTTCCTGTAATAACATACACAATAAAATAACCCCTACACGCGCGTACGAGCTAAGTGTAAATGATAATAAAATAATATTAAATTATAAATTTTCCTAAAACTAATCTTATTTAGATCATAACTGTAAAGTTAATTGTCATTAAATTAACGCTCTTCATTAAGAAATACCTATGCATTTTATAGATTTTGAAGAAATGTAAGCTTTTAAAATTGAAATTAATCTTATTTAACATAAAAATTAAAGTTGTACATAATTTCTTAGATTGAGACTGTGTGTTTTTAGAATTCTTATTTTTACACTTTATCATTAAGTGTAGTCACGTGATCTAAATTTCTCAATAATTTTAAGTTCACACAGTCTTAATTTTTACTGGAACTTAATTCGGCAAACTTATACATGACATGGATTATATTAAATGGTAATTATCGTTTTTTACTCTATTAGGAAGTGCAGTAGAACTCTAATTTTAGAACATCAGTTATACGGATCAAACAAAGCCGATCGCCAATTATCCTGATCCAAGTGACTTTGAGAAAAAAATCAGCAGAATCCACATTTTAAGAGTTTCTTATCGGTGAATTATGTCTATATTGTGTTTAATGATCATTACATTACATACTAAAGCAAAATTCGTTTTTTTTACTAAAATATAATATTTTTCGTGAATTATCCAATTAACCGGATATTCGATAATCCGGATTGAACCTGGTCCCAAATGATGCGAATAATTTGAGTTCTACTGTTATTATCGATTTTTTTTTAACAATAAACGTTAATTTTGATTTGAAGTAGGCTTATACAATTCATATTCAAGTCCACAAAAATCAATCACCTGAACTCTGTTGTATTTAAACTAGATAATTTATGGATATGAATCAATTAATATTTATAATAAAAAAAAAATCCAAAATTCACTGCAACTTTTTGTCTAATCCATCACATGAGTTTATCTAATCTACTATCGAATTTCAACTAACCAACAGCAAATTATTAAAATAATTTAATATGTATCATAAAAAATACATCGTTGAGCATATTTTTTACAGATACTTTTCACTCCCATTTTAATAAGTCAAACTCAGCCCCTTTTCACCACAACATCAATTTCCAATGACTCTACGCCCCATATATTTAACCCATAGATGCAAATCCCAGCCCCTTGCATACGCCCTGGGGCTATTAGTGGTCGGGGTTTTACAAGACTCGCACAAGACCTACCAGATCTCTATCACTACAAAACTCTTTTCTCTTTGGCGCACGTGGGGCCGGTTCGAATTAATTTACCCGGGTGGATTACGTTCCGGACCACGTGCTGCCCCCCCGGATCCTAATCTGCCCGGACACGTGACGACCGAGACCCCCTCGACGCAAGGTGCACTTTTTATCCGGTTATTGTCCGGCCGCTATTGTCCCTTTTCCGCAGTAAGGTGGCATTCACGTGTGGCCCCTGCGATTCGATAGGGGGTGGGTGTTGTAATATTTGGAGGGTGATCTCCTATTTGGCGAATTTTTTTTTTAATGTTTTGTAGAATTGAAGTTTGATGATAAAATTTAGTAATCTTGGAGTTTTTTAGTTTGTACATTGTTAAAAATAGGTACTCAAAATATAAGTAAAATGTACTCATTTTTTATTACATTCGATGCCTATCATACTTCCGAATACATAAGTATGATTTTTGAATAAGACAAGTACTCAAAAATGAGTACCATGAGTAAAAATGTATAAAAAGAACAGTAGTTTGTCTACATAGGCTGTCATCATACATCACTTTCAATTAACATCAATTACAAACAAGACTTACCGGGAATCGAGCCCATATCCTAAGGCACCGCAATCCAGTACCTTATCCGTTGTATTACCAGGGCGATGTGAAGAAGTTGTAAACAGAATAAATATTTAAAAAATTGTTCCAAATGAATGAGAAGTAAGATACTTGAATTGTAATAACTCGGTTTCTATTTAGCAATCGACATAAAATTATGTGGAAAGCCATCTTCTGAACAACTATTTTAAGTTTGGCAGGTAGCTTTGTTAAGATGGCTTGAACACAAGCTGAAATTAGCAATAATAAATCACAATGCTCATTTTTGAGAAAGTACGGTAGCTTAAATTTGAGTTCACTAACACTCGCCAAAAATTGGTTTGCTGCGCTTTCAAAATATTGGGGCTTAACTCCCTTATGGGTAACCTTTCAATTCAAAAGTCTTAATATTTTAAATTTTTGACACATCTACTGTTCACTTGACACCTTTATCATAAAAACTGGTTTCATATTTTAGAAGGAGTGACTGTCACAAAATATCGTCTTTCTTATTAAATATATAGATTATAGAGAATAGCTCTAGATCACTGTAAGTCAATTTTTCAGTCAAAGATATTACGATAGGCTATTCAAATAATCTATACGTGATTGAATGGGATCATGTGCGTTCGTATTTTAATTTTGTAAAAAAAATTTTGGTACAGGTGTACTTCTTCATATGAAAGTTTAAATGCCATTTTTAAATAAAATATCTCAAAGTTTTGCAATTAAATTTTTAAATGAAAAAATTAATCGCATTTTAAATAACATTAACTGAATATTCTTAACTGGTTTAATTCTTCTATTCCAGACGTTTTAGCCATTTATGTATAAAAATTATACAAAGAATATAAATTTTGAATAGCATGTTAAAGATATTGTTTGTTGCATGTTAAATTGAATTTCGTTATTGGTCACTACTTTGTAAGTTGACTTATTGACACTGCTATTAATGGACATTTTATGGAATCTTCTATAAAAAATTTATATATATTACACAGTAGGACCTCGGTATATCTACTGTCCACAGTACTAAGCTAGGATGATTGTCATTATGAAAGGTTGCTGTAGGAAGTTAAAAATTATTATATATTATATATAATAAATATGTATTTACATTATTATATAATAACTATACATATATATATATATATATATATATATATATATATATATATATATATATATATATATAATTAAGGCATTTAAACTAATTAAGATTTTTATTGGTGCTCGTTATAAGAAGGGAGTCGCCATATCCAGGGGTCATTGTAAAGAGGATCTACTGTATTTAGAAGCATATGACAAAAATTTATAAATATTTAATAAAGAATTTTTATATAATTTCTGAGTCCTCTTAATTCTAAAAAAAAATATCTAAAAATTAATAAATTAATTAAAATGGAATATTTTGACGATTTGGCGATTTTTTTTCTTTGTGTTGGCGATCTCAAAAACTATCACTTTTGGCAGACCCCGATTCAGCTGGTTGGTGAAGGGGGGGGGGGGGGGGTCGTTTTTTATACCGCTTAGTAGGGGTTGAGCTCTGATTTCTAGGATGCCCCATTCTCATTCAAATACGGTCCGAGTCTCTCAACCCCCCCCCCCCCCTTGTTTTATTTCACTTTGAGTCAGCACCTAAGCCGAAGGCCCCGGATGTAAACACGTGCTTTGCCTTTTCGCGCCAAAGGTATCGCCCCCCGGCGGTTCCTTTTTTTCCCGAATAAAAATTCATTCGTTTTAATCCGGAGTTTATCCTCTTCACGGACCATAAACTCGATTCGGGAAAGGCCTCTTCAAAGGAGTGGCGTTAATCTGTTCGAATGGTTTTAAGCAGTTTATGGGGTTCATGAATGCTTCCGTTTGAGTTCAGAAAGTTATGATTTAATACTGCTAGAGTCATATTTGGGTATATCCGGATCCATTCTGGTTTCTAGTGGGACGTTTGCCGGGTGTTTAGTTTAAAGTGTGGTTTAGTCGGGAGAATTATTTATAGTGTCAGAGAGAGGCGATAAATTATCCGAAGAAACTCGCCGAACGCTTACACCAGAGACGATTTTGTGATCGGATGCTTGAGAGAGAAAAACGTTACTAAATCGACGGTTAAAAGCACAATAATTTGCAAGTTCACTTTTGTAAACTTTCGAGAAACTCTGAAAAAAAAGAGCTTTCGAACTTGAGAATATTTCATACTATCCGGGGATAATAAAATATAACTGAAAAAAATCAGTTATGAGTTTCAATATATATATTTAACATAAAAATAGCAAGACATTAAGGGGGACCCGAGCCCCAAAATCCGGAAAAATTGCTAATTTTTTCTTCTTCATAAAACGATGCTAAACAAACTTGAGAAGATGTATACAAAATTTCAAAACAGTAAAAGAAACAGAACATATGTTTTTTTAGATGTTTATATGCCATTTATAATCCTTCTACATACTGTTCGTCTGCAACAATCGTCATTTACTCAAAATATTTTTTTTAAATTTTGGTCACGTTTAAAATGCTAAGGCTTTGTAAATAATTAACTTAAAACTAAACTGTTAATAGTTTTTGAAGCTCTAATATTTGTTTTATAAATGTATGTATAGTTTTTTTAAATTAAGTTATAAATTATTTTTTTACAAATTATTAAACTTAAAAGTTTGAATATATTTTGGGTTTTGAACTTAAAATAAGTTTTTAAAAACAATTAAAACACAAATCTGCAAAAGTCTATACATACGATTGTAATGTGTACTTTGATGTTATTTAATTAATTAAAAAAATTTAAGAACATTAAAAATTTAAAAAGGAGTAGTGTTTTTAAAAAACGTCTTTTTAAGCTTAAAAAATTTCACAAATATCAAAAATAATTTTTTTAAACATATTTTTGTTTTTGATTGTTGTTTAGAAAAAGATGTTCTAATAATATAAAAAATTGGTATTTATGAATTCATTAATAAACAAATTAGGATTTGGGGCTCGGGTCTCCCTTTAACGCAAGGAACTGCAATATTTATTTAAATCAATAAGAGTGGAAAGTTCATACAGCAGGGAGTCGAACGCGGGATCCCTTGCTTAGCGCACAAGTGCTCTACCACTGAGCTATCCTGTCGATACCAACCTTCAGAAACCTTTCACTCAGAATACAGATCGAAAAAGTAGACACATACAGACACACTACATAACACGAACATGTATGATTTATTATGTGTGTTTGTTTCATGGTTGATGTTATTAAATATATATATATATATCCGAAATGCCTATATAATGTTATATAGGTTTTTCGCATATACAATGCACCTATATATATTTATATAGTTAAACTGATTTTTATTTTGATTTAGTTGTCTCTATATTTTCAACTTTTCTGTTTTGTATTTATTACAATGAAAAATATTATCAATAAAAAAATTGATTTTTTTTTAGTTTTACAACATGTATCTTAAAAATTTAATTTACTTGAATGTCAATAAGATGTTTCAAAATTAAATGTATCCGCATTTTCTTTAAAAATTGCTTTAGAACCCCGTTTTATCATTACATATATTTTTTGTGTGTGTTTTAAGCGAAAAAAATTCATATTTAATACTACAGAATAAATAAACAAAAAGTCATTCGTTTCAAATTTTGAATGCATTTCAATATAGCAACTATAATTTATCTCCTTCTAAGCCTTATTCATCCATCGACAAAAAAAGTTATGAGTTTTCCACGAACTGTCCCTACTAATGAATATTGCTCAATATTCCCCTGTCACATTCAAATATATTCACACCTCCTACAACGAATCAAAATATAATAAATCCAGTCTCACAAAATATGACACATTTCCTACAAAACAAACATGCCGTGAAAATATCACCCATCCCAATTAAAAAAAATATATACTCCTCTCTATATTCTCGCTTCATATAAGCATACACTCTGTATTCAAATTTGACGAAAATGAAAAACAAATATCATCCCTGATCTTTAATCATCTTTAGAGCGATATCGTCTCTACGACTATCGTAAGGGATGCGACGAATTATTTTCTCACTTCAATATCATGATCTAAATATAATGCCGTCAGATATGAAGATCGATATTATGGAGTTTTATTTACATTTCAGTGCAATTTCTTTTCTTATGTGTAGTGGCATTCCTGACTGTCAAAGTTACGTGGGAAAAGGGAAAGGGGGAATCATCAATCTCAAGGGAGCATGACATCTGCGACGGCTGAATTTTAAAATGGATCGATGTTTTATCGTCTATCGATATGACATTTATCGATTAACGAGTAATCCGTAAATCGATTGGGGGAAGGAAGTGGAAGAGTGTTCTTGGATATTTCTTAGATATGTGATGCGCTGTGTTTTGTTATATAACGCGCACTTAAAAAAAATTCAAAGGGGGACAGCATATTACCGAAATTGTAAAGTTGTTATCTCTGTAGAAAAGTTTCAATGACTTTTTTAATTTTTTTTTTTTTTTTTAAAGTCTTGAATTATTTGAAAGAGATAACTTAATTTTTACTTAAATCAAACAAATTGAAAAAAATATCGAAAAATAAAGTATTTATATTAAATTAAAAAAATATGTGTATTTTTGGAAAGACTGATGATTTCATAGCGAAAAATTCCGGGACAGCCGATTGTAGGGTTAAATCGGAGGGTTATAATTTTGGGACAGCCGATCGGAGGGTTATAATTCCGGGACAGCCGATTGTGGGGTTAAATCGGAGGGTTATAATTTTGGGACAGCCGATCGGAGGGTTATAATTCCGGGACAGCCGATCGTAGTGTTAAATCAGAGGGTTATAATTCTGGGACAGCCGATTGAAGGGTTATATTTACGGGACAGCCGATCGTAGGGTTAAATCGGAGGGCAATAATTCTGGGAAAGCCGATCGTAGTGTTAAATCAAAGGGTTATAATTTCGGAACAGCCGATTGAAGGTTAGTTTGTGTTAAAAAAATTTGTCAATAACAACGACATTTCTTTTTTATAAAATATTTATGAGCGACATTAGTTCCTCCCCATCAAATCTACTAAATCGTTTAATAAATTTTGCCAAAAGAAAATTCGTTTACTAGCTTCTTATAAATTTTCAAGAAAAATATAAACTCTACAAAATTTAAAGTAAAATGTGTTTCCTTATCATACTCGCAATATGGTTCCTAAATTTAAACACCCTAAAAATTTTGAGTAATTTTAGAGCAACATAAAATTAACGATTCATGAAATTGAAATAGCTTTACTGAAATAAATTAAAATTTACTTTATAAATGTTTTAACTACTTTTTTTATAAACATTTTATCTGTTTTGAAAGTTAAATCCTAAAATAATTGTGATATTTTAAGAAACGCCTTAAATTTTTAATTACATTATTTTTACAGAAATTAACATCTGATTAAACTGATAATGTTTATTTAATAAAAATGTATTTGTAAAAATTATGATTTAATATAATATTTTAAAACCTAATAATATATATGGCAACTCTGAAGCAATGGTATTTACGGATATGGACGGATTATTACGGATATTAACGGATATGGATTTTATAGTGATAATTTATTACTCTAATATGGGCGGGTGGTCTGATATGTGGTTAAGTCACAAAAATACAAAAATTAACTAACACCATTTTCAATTATAAGGCAGAAATATCTATTATTTTGCCACGTTATGTGGGTTTTAGTTCGAAAGGTTGTCCAATAATGAGTTGAATGTAATTCTACTTAACATTGCAGAAAAGGTGAATTCCAAATTTTAAATGCCCTTATTTTGGAACATTGTTGTTTTAGATTTTCACCACTTCTACAGCCAGCCCTCTCCTTTATAAAAGAACTAAAAATATTGCAAAAAAAATTTACTTAAAAATGAGTACTGGAACATACTTGTTTTTCTTTGAGTACAATTGTATCGTAAACGAACGATGACGTACTCAAATTAAAGTGATTGTATTTTCTCAGAAATGAGCAGTGTGATTTAATATTGGTAATATCTTTTTTTGTGCAAGCCATCTTAACAAAGCAACACCTAACATAAATAGTAAATAAATAGTAAATAAATAGTTGTTCAGAAGATGTTTTTCCACATTATTTGATATTGATTACTTAAATGGAAACTGAGTTATTACAAATCAATTATCTTACTTCCCATTCTTTTGGCGCACCTTTTTTTAACATTTGTTCTGTTTATAACTTCTTCACGTCGCCCTGGTAGTACAACGGATAAGGCACTTGACTGCGGTGCCTGAAGGTCTTTGTTCGATTTCCGGTAAATCTTGGTTGTAGTTGTCGATATTTATTGAAAGTGATTTATGAAGGCAGCCTATGTTATTTAGCTACTACTCTTTTTATTAATTTTTATTCATTGTACTCATTTTTGAGTACATGCCTTTTTCAATATGAGACTTATGTATTCGGGGTTATAATAAGCATCGAATGTAATTAAAAAGGAGTACATTTTATTTATTTTTGAGTACTTATTTATAACAGTGAAAGGAGCTCTAGTTTAACATGGGGTAACACTACAACCAGAAAATGGAAAAGCGTTCTTCTAACTGAATATAACAAATAATACAAATACTGAATGAACAATTCGCTGCCAAACATTTTAAAGATCGAAAATTCTTATTTTTGCCATTGTTGTAAAAAAAGAAAATTATTAATCTATTGAAATTGACTTTCTAAATCAAGAAGGTTAATTCGAATAAATACATTTTTTAAATAACACATCATTCTTCAGACACAACAGCACACATTTATCCATTTCATCCCAAAAATGCCCCTAAAAAATACAAGACCCAAACATATCAAGCGAAGACCGATCGGCTCAGTAAACAATGACTCTTTTCGATATTAGCACATGAAAAGAGCACAGCCCCCTCGCCCCTCTCCCTCCTCACGCCCCCCCCCCATCTATCCCCAATCATTCAACATTCCAAGCCCCCCCCCCCAATTCCCTTTATACCATCCCCCCTTTGCCTTCTCTAAGGGGGCATTTCCACTTGTATACTCATGCCCCTGCTAACGCCCCCCCCCCCTGCCTAGTTTGGGGGGGGGGGATATCGACGACATCGCTAAACGGGCATTCATCTTTTACCCCACCCCTGGTTGATCGTATTAAGGGGGGGGGTTGAAGGCAAAAGGGGGTTCGCAAGCAGCCTTTTAAATAACGCAGACTAAGTTCAACAATTAGTTTGCCGTGACTGGGACCATAGGGTATTTCTAGTAAAGTGATATCCCGCTCGTACATTACACCGGTTTGAGGGGGGGAAGAGGCCGAGCGGTTGAAAAGATGGATACCGATAAAAGGATGGACTTTTGGAAGGTTTCCTTTGGTCGTCTGAATGGGGGAGGAGGGAGTTTTGGTTTATTGGAACAAAGGGCTGTCTTTTGGTGTTGAAAGGGATGGCGTGGGTGGGTATTGGGGCTGTTTGGATGTGTTGTTACAAAAGGAAACATTTGTGGGGAGTTGCTAGATTGGACAGTTTTTGTCGTTAATATAGCGTTTTTATATCGTTAATATATCGTTTTTATATCGTTAATATATCGTTTTATATCGTTAGGATATCGTTAAGATATCGTTTTATATCGTTAGGATATCGTCAATATATCGTTTATATATAGTTTGTATCTTTTAATATCGTTTATATCTTTTAATATCGTTTATATATTTTATTATCGTTTATATCTTTTAATATCGTTTATATCTTTTTATATCGTTTATATCTTTTTATATCGTTTATATCTTTTTATATCGTTATATATTGTTTTGTATTATTTAATATCGTTTATTTATCGTTTGTATCGTTTTATATTGTTTATATATCGGTAATATATCGTTTTGAATCGTTTTATATTGGTAATATATAGTTAATATATCGTTTTGTATCGTTCAGTTGCAGTTCAAGATTTGGTTCAATGTGTTAATGAATAGATATTTTAGGTATATTTTTCGCAAACTTAAAGTTAAAATATCATGAAAACTCATTAAAAGCTTTCGTGTTACCAATATTCTACGCAATATTGGTTACACGATATTGTATCAATATTGTATGCAATTGTTGAAGGTGAGAAACGTTTATTTTAACTTGCAAGAACCCGCGACGATTGTTATTTCCATTCATTTCTATTAATGACTCTAAAAACATTCAAATGGTTGTCCTGAAAAATTAGTGAGTTTTGATTACCACATATGTGTACTAAGACAACGGCATGTAGCGTAATTGAAGCAATATCAAAATGAAAATTTTAAACTGATGTCTATGAATACTTTCAAAATAATATTTTTGCTATACAATGATTTTGTATGTTGGAACAATTATTATGTACGTTTCAGTTAACGGAGAAAAATGAAAGTTTTACAGCGATCTCAGTATTTTTCATGTAATAACACAATATCTTATCACAAAACAAAAACGACCCCTAAAGTCATACTGTCTCTTCCGCTATTTAAACTGACCACTATATTATATCCCATACGTGAATCTTTCAGGGCCGAATGAATGAAACTAACAAAGTATTATCAATTACGCAGCGGTTGAGATGCTTGCATGTCGCAAGTGAAGTTGTGGTAGTTGAATGAAGATGGCGCCATAACTGTTAAAGGTTGTATTGTTCCTCGAACGAAACTCATCAGTTCAATATATTGTTTATATATCGTTAATATACTGTTTATATATCGTTAATATATTGTTTATATATCGTTTATATATTGTTTATATATCGTTAATATATTGTTTATATATCGTTAATATATTGTTTATATATCGTTAATATAGTATTTATATATCGTTAATATATTGTTTATATATCGTTTTACATACCGTTAATATATCGTTTTATATATCGTTAATATATCGTTTTGTATCGTTTACATATCGTTAATATATCGTTTTATATTGTAATTATATCGTTTAGTTATAACTTAAGATTTGGTTTGATGTGATAGTGAATAGATGTTATATGTGTATTTTTCATAAACTTAAGAAGCTCATTAAAAGCTTTCGTGTAACCAATATTGTACACAATTGCTGCAGCACACGCTAGCATTGAACTAGGGACCTTTCGAGAGATAGCCGAATATCTACACGACCGCAATTACTTCCAAGGTTGTGGTATATAACCGGCTATTTAAAGGGACCATCACAGTTTCATGTATCAAGATGAATTCGGTACTCACTTATCGTAGTCGGCCTTGCAGTAGAGCTTCCTGTCCCTGGAGTAACAGGTGTGCGCGAGATGTGTGTGGCAGACGCAACAGGTGAGGCATCCCTCGTGCCATGAATTGTCCATCACACGCATTATGTAGCGGTCGACGATGGGCAGCTGGCACGAAGTGCACACCTCCTTCTTCAGCTTGCTGCTGTTGCGGAGGCCACCCCCTACAAGAAAAAAGTCTTATTAAAATATACAATGCTCTAAGCAATTTGAGTGTCCAGATAAAAAAAATAGATTGGCCAGCATATTCACCGGATTCTAATTTTGTTAAAAATGAATGTGAATCACACTTTTTATAAAACATTTGGGGCTTCCGATGAGTTTTAAATTGAGTCTATTTAATTACATCGAATTTATTCTGTTCAAAACAATAAAGGGGTGCTTTGGTTGATTAATGGATTGGCCAGCATATTCAGTGGATGCTTATTCAATTGAACATGAAAGTGTAGAATGCTTGTGTTTCTCCTATTTCCCAAGTAATGATTTTTATATTATGTTCTTTAGTCACAAAATTCTATAGTACGCTGCTAAAAAGAACTATTCAAATATAAGTAAAATTTAATCATTTTTGAAAACATTCGATGTTTATTATTGCTTAAAATACATAAGTTTCAATTTCAAAAAGACATGTACTTAAAAATGAGTACAATGGGTAAAAATGAATAAAAAGGGCAGATGCCAGTCAACATAGGCTGCCTTCATAAACCACTTTCAAAAAATATCGACAATTACAACCAAGACCTACCGGGAATCGAACCCAATCTTCAGGCACCGCTGTCCAAAGCCTTATCCGTTAAGGTAACAGGGGGACGTGAAGAAGTTATAAACATTAGTAGTGTTAAAAAGGTGTGAAAAAAATGAGGAGTAAGATAACTGAATTGTAATGACTCAATTTCGCCAGGTGGCGGAACGGTGAAGAAATCGGCCAACACTCTGCGTAAAGCACGGGAAATGTCGGGTACTTCATCTAGGTATAAATATCTGTAGAAGTTTATATGTATTTATTTTGCTTAGATGGTCACAGTTCGCCAAACTGAAGATATACTGTGTAGAGAAGGCTTGTGAACATTAAATATGTCGGGGATTAAATGTCTTTATGTTGGTCGGGGAGTTGTCAATTTTTCTTCTCATCTAAACGTGATTAAAAATTTCAAGGCAATTTTCGTGGGTTTTCATTTTGGACGGAAACTGAACAACCACCAATAGTTCATTTTGAAGGTTTAATACGACTTTAATTCGATCAACCAAGAGTTAAACTACAAAAATATTTACTATAGTTGAAGTACGTTTAAACTTCCCAATCAGACGCCCATTTTACTTTAAAAAAATATATATAAAAGTTGAATTCGAAATGCAAAAGAAGTTTGATTAAGTTTTCAAAGAACAATGTCTTCAATTAGCCGGTAAAAAAAAGTCCAAAAACTCTCCATGCGCTTGCGACAATTAAAATTTCTTTGCACTTTGAAACTATAAAATATCTTTTGAGAGGACTCAGAAAAGAAGTGCAAAGTCTTTCCGATAATTAGTTCATCTTAAGCGGCCAACTTAAGAAATATACGGCAAAGAATTTAGCTAATTAATTAGACTTCTTTAATACAAAAAACCGTGAAGGATAATTAGTCTGTCCTAATTGGAAGTTCATCAAATTACTTTTTGATTCAAGAACGTTTGAGGTCAGGTTTTTTTTGCGTTACATTACTACCTCTGAGAAAAATGTTTTGTTATTTTCTTCATCATGGCGGAATAGATAGTATAGTTCTTTTCTACAAAAATGGCTAGTGCGAAAGAAAAATATATTTAGGAAATAGGAATTTTTAGTTATTTACAAACTTGTTTGGGAATTTAAAGTGTTTACTATCATGTGAATTTTGTGTTTTTGATATCCATTAGTTTTTTTTTTTTAAACAAAGTGATAAAGTTCTTGAACAGCTTTAGTTGTTTTGTTAATCCAAATAATGTTATTACACATGGTGTCCGAAAAGTGTCTGTAAACTTTTAATAAACTAATTAAAAAAAAAAAAAACTACTTAAAGAAAATGCATTAAAAAGTAAATTTATTTTTTAGTTTTAAGAGGAAGTTGAAATATTTTAATTATTTAATATCAATTTTAAACTTATTAAAACTTTTTGTAATCGGCGCCAAAATGTATTTATGATTTTTGTAAATTGGCATCAACTTCAAAAAGTTGTAATAAGTATAAAATTGATATTTAATAATTCAATTTTTTCAACTTGGTCGTAAAATTTAAAATTAATTTTTGGCTTTTTAGCGCATTTTCTTAAAAGTCTTGTTTTTCCCTTCTTTTTTTAAAAAGATTTTTTTATTTTTCCCTTTTCAGTTTTTAATTTAGCCGGGCCCCCTATTATTTTTACCAAGAAATTCAAGTAGCAACTTGTGCTCAACTTTATTTCAACAACGTATATTGTAAAGCAATCCCTATCAATACCAGTAAATGCTGATTAAACGAAATGTCATTGTTGTACAACTTCTGTTCAACAATGAAAACATTTTGAAATCGGATAAATTGTTTGAAAAATTCCGGTTAATCGACATTTCTGGATATGTAACAGCCGGATAACTGATTATTTTGTTGCAGTTTTTGCATAAGTGGATTTTTTTCTATATCTAAAAAAAAATTCGAAATTGGACAATATTTTTTTTCAAACGGTCCGGTTAATTGAGAATTCCGGATAGTTAAATGCCGTATAACTGGATATTTTTTTTAAATGGCTACCATGTGAAACATCCCCTATCCCCCCAAAAAATTGTACAGATAGCTAAATTAGAATCGAATTCTTGTGCAAACGTACATAAAAAATATATATAACAGTCGAATTAATAACCTCTCTACTTGGCGCGCGATTTGACGGTTTTAATTTAAAGTTTCTGGCGGTTTTATTTTGGAGTTTAGGTTGGCGCGCTGTTCAGTCGCTTAAAAATGAAGATTTTTTACGCGCATTATCTTTGGTTATACTTAAGAATAACGGGGCAGTCCGCCAAGGCTTTCAAATTAATATCGCCAAAATTTATTTTAATTGAAATTGGCGACCCTGCACATTACTTGCGTAGTATATTTCACACGCATGCGCAAATTCATACTGCTGGATATTGTAAGTTAGTTAGTTTTACCAATCGACATTTTGTGATATTGGTATTTTGGTGTCGGAAATGAGCTTAGCAAGCCAAAATTGGCCACGAAAATTGACTTGGCGAAGTGCCTCCTTATTCTTAAGTTTTACCATATTTTTTATCGCCAAGTTACTTATGGCAAAAACAGTTGAATGCTTTTTGACCCAATGATAAAAACTTCGGAAAATTTTATGGATCCTTATTTCCAACTAAACCCACATTCAAACAAGGCATCCAACATCGCTTCATATTTCTCCCACTCATCTCTATCTAAAATTCTGACTTCCATAAAACGCAATCTTCCAACAAAAGAAGAAGAAAAAAAATAAACAATAAAACACTAACTCGAGCGAATGTTTTGGGTCGATGGCAAAAAGAAAAGAACTCCTTTCCTTTGATAGAAAAGTATGCCTTGGCTTATTTTATTTGGCGAGCAGCGGACTAGTGGAAACCGATGAAGATCCATTATTGCTTCTTTTTGCTTTTATATTCTTTTCTACGGATCTCGCCAATAAGCTGTTTTGGCGGCGGGTGAAAGGGATTTCGACTCCTTGGATCTTGGGGCTGGGTATCTATAGAATTTGATGTGCCTTTCGTCCACTCTTTCTGGCGGAATATTTAGCCACATTCTTCTTGGAATATGACGACGGGAAAGGGGTTATTTATGAAGGTCTCTTGGCATGAAAAGAAGGGTTGGTGTGGAGCTTGGCGAGAGGGTGTCATAAAATCAAGGTGACGTCCCAAACGCAATAAATTTAAAGCGAAGGGACCAGTTTATGCAGTTTGCTTGCTTTCAAGGCTACGTTGCTCATTTTTTTGCCCTTCCTGAATGTGGTTTTGACTTAAAAAGTAAAATATCGTTTGGGCTGTGTCGGAGTGCGGCCGGAAGGGTATTATGTGAAACGTCATTTCAGCTTATGTATGAATCTGTTACTAATAAAAACATTGCCAATAGAAGGAAGGTACGCAAGCTGTTAAGTCTGGCTTTGTGAATTGACATCAATGCCCTATTAAGACAGTACGAAAGTTAAATAAGATGTTTGATCTATATTTTTACTTAAAAATAGCTTGAGAATGTTTTTAAAATTTTATAACACGCTTAAATGCAATAACATATTTTCTGATTTATATGAAAAATTTTATGTACCAGTATATATTTATTTAAAAATTTATAAAATTATAATTAATCTCCACATTCGAGACCGTATATATACGTTCAGGGATCCTCAGTGTTTCTATCAATGCACCCGAATTTTAAATTCATAATACTTCTCGATTTTACAATACTTTATTAATTTAATGATTTAAGGTACAAATTTCAAGCTGTATTTACAATTAATTAAAATAATTAAATAATATAAAATAGCATGTCCAGGAAAAATAATTTAAATTTCTAAGCTATGAAAATGACTTTACAATTACAAGAATCGTATGAGAGTTTAAAAAAAAAACAGGTATCTTATGAGTATAGCATATATATCTTGTATATAAAGTGATTTCAGTCATATTTTACATGTTGTAAAAAGTAGAAGTGTTCATACAAAGAATTTTAGAATGTATAATATATAGTAGCATGTCAAGGAAAAATAATTTAATCTATGTCTATGCTTCCCGCATTGTAAAAAGATAAATACATAAAGAAAATAATTATAATTATACATAAAATTTAATATAATATATTTCATTAAATATTAGTAAATAGTATGTTATTTTATTTCTGATGTACTCTGTTTTATGTAAATTATATTTATTTTAAAAGCAAATTATCCAGCATTAACGCAAACTATTCGTTAAAAAAATTTGCATTCTAGACCAATATAGAAAAGGTTTTAGAATAACAATGTACTTTTAACGCGCATTTGGAACAAATAAACTATTTTTACACCCAAATCCAGATTACTATGCCCAAGTTCTTTTTTTAATGAAGACAAAAAAAATCAATTTATAGTTATTTTTTATGATACTTTTGAAAAAAAATCTAAAAGTACATAAATAATTGAATTTATTTTGAAACACCAAAATCATAATTTCAATTTTTAATACCAATCAAACTCAATACAACAGAGCCAAAAAACCAGTTCTGAAGTTTCGACCGGACAAGTTTAATTGAATGAAAGATTCAACCGCCTGCAGTCCTTAATCTCCAATCCTAGTCCCCCTATTTAAACTTTTTGACCTCCTCCCTACAGCAGCTTACCAGAGCACTCTTCCAAGCGTCCTATAGTTGATCCCCTCCTGTCTCCCCTAAACGCTATGGATGGTGCCAGCGGTCAAAGAACCAACAACACCAGGATCTTGCTAAATCCTGGTATTTTCCACTCCTCTCTCTTAGCTCTGCCATCTCTCCCCCCTCTCCTCCTTGTTTCGATCTTTTTTCGGACACAGGGGATGAAGATGTCCCTTTTGATGGATGGTTTTAAAATATCGGATTGGATTGTTGAAGACGTGTTATAGGTGAAATTGAACTATAAATTGAATTTTTGTTTCTTGATTTTTTTTGGGTGTATTGAAGGTTTTTTTTTCCTTGATTTTTTAGGTGTGTTGAATTTTTTTTTTATCAATGTTGGGAATATTGTTGTGATAACACAGTCTCCATTTCAGCAATCGACATCAAACAATGTGGAAAACCATCTTCTGAACAATGTAAAGTTGACGGAGATTTTGGAAATATTGTGTTGAGGTTAGTTTTTCATCCTTGCCCTCATTTCGACATTTATATAATCTTTGTATTCACATATATACATGTGATCACAATTTTTTTGTTGAAAAAGAAATGAACTCAAAAATGAGTAATATGAATAAAAAGAGAAGAGAAGATAATTGAATTCTAATAACACATTTTCCATTTAAGCAATCGACATCAAACAATGCGGAAAACCATCTTCTGAGCAATGTCAAGTTGATGGAGATTTTTGAAATATTGTGTTTAGGTTAGTTTTTTAATCCTTGCCCTTATTTCGACATTTATATAATCTGTTATATAATCTTTGTATTCACATATATACAGAATGGTTACAAATTTTTGGGTGATGAACATTGTTTGGCTTTTTACCTACACAAAATAAATCACAATTTTTGCCTTGCTTTAAGTACCGTAACTTGGGATTACTTGGATACAAAACAAAGCACACCTGTTTCTGCTGTTATGGAAATAAACACGACGTGATCCACTCTCTCCAACAGATAGGAACACTAGCTAGTGCCTGAGGTATTAAACTACAATCCTGTCTTTTTCTAGTGCAGATTATGCTGCTTTGTTGTAAAAACTCAATTTTTTGTAACCTGATAACTTTCGCCTTCACTTTCCTACACACTACAGTGACAAGCAAGATAATGAGAAATTTACATTTTAAGTATAGTCGTTAAGAAAATAACATTAATTTTAGCTAGATACAGTACCACAGTAAAATTGATAGATAAATGAATAGCTTACTGATAAACTAAAAATGGAGTTACTTGAACCCAGCCAAGTAGTGGGTCCAAATAATTCCTAGCTACATTAGCGAATTAAGGGAAAGAGATTGCAATTTATTTCTTTGGAATGACTTTTTAAGGAACACTGTGCAAAGAACGGGTATTTATGACAGCATTATATATATGAAAATACTAGATTTAATTCTGAATATTGATTCCCACCAAAAGCAAAAGCACTTCAAATTGTTTGGTGTAACAAAACAAATAGAAGGGTGGACATTTCTTTGTGCCATATCCCCTGTGTCCCAATACACTTGGGTTGTTCAAGTTACCAACAAAACGACTCCATGAGAAAGTCTCCCAACCAGCAAACATTTCCCACTCGCAAGGGGCCCGACGTCCGAGTGGCCGGAACCGGGCCCGGATAAAGTGGGCACCCCGGAGTGTTGGAAACGGGCACTTCAACACCTTCTGAGGGTTCCCGCCCCGCTTCTGTGACACTCTTCAAGTGGGCGGAATCAGTTTTGCCAGGTTTGGTGAATAATCGCCCATTCGGTGATATTGATGGAAATGCGGTTAACTTTATGGACATTCAAATACAAATATAAATATTTACGACCAACAACAGGCTCAAGGCCCAACAAGGTTGGTCCATCTAGTACCTCTTAACTATCCCCCAATGCATATCTAACTTCTTCTTGAAATCCGTTACACCTTTACAATTAACAATATTCACTGGTAAGTTGTTCCATTTGTCTATTACCCTATTATAGAAATAGTGTTTTCTCCCTACCCGATTAAAATCGACATGACATCTCGTTCTATCACTCATATTAAAATCTAAACCCTCCACATCTCCTTGTTTGATAAATTTGAATAGTTGAATCAAATCTCCCCTAACCCTTCTCTCTTCCAGAGTATATATATATTCAAATTTCTTAATCTATCTTCATAACTCATGCTTGAAAACCCTTGAACCATTTTAGTACTCCTGTGCTGAATTTTCTCTAACAATTCAATGTCTTTTTTAAGATATGGTGACCAGAACTGTACAGCATACTCAAGATGTGGCCTTACTAAACCACTGTACAATGGCAAGATAATATCCTTAAATTTTGACGAAACACTTTTTCTGATGTACCCCAACATTCTATTAGCTTTTTTGCTAGCCACTGTACATTGATAACTCAAAACGCCGTGGATCTTTAAAAAAAAAGAATATAAAATTTATCATTTTGAAACGGATTCATCTTTGTTAAAGTGACAAAAATTTGAATTAGTTGTTCGTTTTCATGTGTCAATAGTTTTAATATTTTTAATTAGTTTTCAGACGTTAGACGCGGTATCATTATAGAAACATCACGTTATGTTGATTGATTGTAAAGTATTTGAGATCTTTGCTCGCCAGAGACGTGTGCTTTATCTCATTATTCCTAAAGGGAGAAGAAAGAAAAAGGGATGAGAAAAAGATAATAGATCTTTCATAATAAAGATAAAAAATTTCACAAATTGCCTTTGTTTTGATGGGGAATTTTAAAATCTTTCCTAAATAAGGCTGATTTATTTTATTTTTCCGTTAGTGAGAGAGAGAAAATAATAATAATAAAAAAAAGGAAGATCAAAGGTCTTTCATAGTAACACTATTAAAATTTCACGACTGATCTTGTTTTGGATGAATCATTTCAGGAAGATCCATTTTGATACAATAACTTTGTGCCAAATAGTTCAATTAACATGCATTAAATTGATTATTTTATATTAGGAAATTATGCACCTATGCGTGAAAATACTAAATAGGTAAGGATGAAGATCTGAGGAGACATGAGAAAATTTAATTCGTCTTTGGCGACCAGTTTTTAATACTATAATCTGCTATAATGACATTCCACGTAAAACTCTTCTGGTCATGCGCCGATACAGACATAACCGATTTTTTTAAATTTAAAAGTGCTCATTTTATTAGAATGTAATATATTTTAACTAATTAAAAACTGTTGTTTTATTTAGAACAATATTTTTTAAATAATTGAATGTTTATATATTGTCACTCATAATTTCTCACAATGGTCAACGTAAAATCGCCAAGAGTTTTGATCTAGGAATTTAAAAATGGAAATAACAATTAAAGTTTTGAGTGGTTGACTTTAAATTTTTTAGAGACAACAAAAGAGTTTTAATTTGCACAACATATTTTGTATTACAAGACTTGTATAATACAATTTTATTTAATAAATAGTTGAACTTTCTAAATATTTATAAGTCCAAAATGAAATCACATAATAACATACAAATGCTTAACATGCTTAAACTTGTTGTTACTAACCATGGTTATCAATTTCCGCAATTAAAAGGTATCAAAAGTTTATATATAGATTTGTGGCATATATTTATAATGTGACTAAATGCTGAATTAGACAACAAAAAGTTGTATTTTCACAAATTTGGCTTTATTTTCTCTCTTCTTGGCGATTTTTATATTTCGCCATTGGCAGCCCTTCGCCAAGATGCGATGACGCGTTAAACGCGCGGCCTCAAGTCCTCAAACTCGAAACACAATAACCGACACTTTTGAGTTTTTTCGAGTTTCTGAGTCACTTCTGTGTAGGTGTGAAAACTCACAACGAGGTGGGGACCACCAGTGGATAGTGAGTTATTTTTTGATACATTGTGTTGAAGTGGATGGTTTTTGTCGGGCCTTTTGTAAACTAGATTAATAAAAACCGCCGCCAGAGTAGTTGAAAAGGGAAGTTTTATATGGGAATTGTTAGGCATGATGGCGACAGTTCACAAGTTGTGGGTGGTAGGTAAGTTCATATAAGTAAGTTAAGGTCACAGTCAATTTTAGCTATTTATATTTCTGCATCGACAAAAAAAAAAAGTGGATATGAAAATAGCTCGTTTGTTATAACTTGTTAAACGGTTTTCAATTGTATGCGTAACACAATAATTGCTTTATAGGCTAAAAAATATAAATCTTGAAGGAAATCAGTTTGTACGTTGTAAATACAATGATATATTACACTTGAGTATTTCTTTCAAATTTGTCTTTGTATAGAGCAGGTAAAAAAAGACTTGGAGATAAGTTTACGTGAAGATAAAAGGATGAAAATTGATTCACGTTAAATTCCTTACGTTTGGAGTATTATTTGAATATAATATATTTTATGTAGAGAAAGAAAACTTCAATTTTTTATGAATGTATTATATGATTTATTAAATTTACTTCTTAAGATATTCATAACAAAACAATATGACATTCTTTGGGTCTCATGTTATTTTAAGTACATCATGTGTCTCTAGTAAGTTGTTGACGTTTTTTTGCGGATTTATATTAAATAATATTCCTTGAAAGTATGTTTAGTTCTTTTAATGGATTTAAGTTCAAGTTACTTTATATTATTATTTTCTCACATTTTTCGTGCAACCTCAAGAGACAGGTAGATAATTTTTTTGAGGGAGAAAGAAAGAGAAAATATTTTGGTATATTGTATCCTATGTGTAATGGAAAGAAATCAACTTTGCTACCTCAACAAATTATTCATCCTTTCAAATGGATTGTATAGTATTTTGGATTACATTTAACATATAAAAATATTTATATATTAAAAGGTTTTTACTATGTGATATAATTTTTAACCGATTGAAAAGCGCGCCAACCAAAACTGCCACAGGACAGAAGTTAGCAATTTCACAGTTATGTATTTTTTTTATGTATGTTCACGAAAAATTTCTGTTCAAATTCAAATATTTAAAAAAATCTTTTTTTGTTAGATAGGGAATGTCTTTCTTGTGTTTATTTTGACAAAATATCCGGTTATACGGCATTTAACTATCTGGAATTCTCAATTTACCTGACCGTTTGATAAAAAATATTTTTCGATTTCGAAAATTCTTTTTTTTGTTAAATAGAGAAAAATCTACATTTGAATTTTTTTTAATCGGTTATCCGGCTGTTACATATCCAGAAATATCTATTAAATTGGCTTTTTTTAAAACAATTTCTCCGATTTTAAAATATTTTAATTTTTAGTAAAGATTGTACCACAATGACATTTCGTTTATCCGGATTTAATAGCATGGATAAGGATTGTTTTACAATATACATTCTTTAAACTATTATTGTTTGGTTTACTCAGCATTTATTAAACCGGATCCAAGATGTGAAAAAATGTGAGCAATAAATTAAAATAATAACAAGGAGAGAACACCCTGTTAAACTAAAAACTAAAAAGGGAAAAATAAAATCCTTTTTTTTAAAAAAAACGACTTCAAGAAAAATGCTTTGAAATGTAAAAAATATCTTTTAATTTTACGAGCGAATTGAAAAAATTGAATTATTTAATATAAATTTTATACTTAATACAACTTTTTGGAGTTGATGCCAATTAAAAAAAAATCATACTTAAATTTTGGCGCCAACTTTAAAGTATAAGTATAAAGTTGATATGAAATTATTCAATTTTTTCAGCTTGTTCGTAAAATCAAAACTTATTATTTTTATTTTTTAGCGTATTTATCTTAAAGTCGGTTTTCTTTTAAATATATATATATATTTATAGAGATTATTTTATTATATAGAATCATACACCCTTATCATGTCTGTGACTTTGAAAAGTATCCCAAATATCTTTGGATAATTGATAAATTATTACCGATATATCTTTGATTTAACTATACATAAATTTCTTCCTTGACAAAGTATGTTACTTACTAGTAGTTAACGTTAAATACACTTTGTGTGTGACACTTAATATTAATCTATTAAAATTAATATAATCCATCAATTCATATTTAATATCAATCCATATCAATTCATATTTTAATATCAATACATATATGTGGTCAAATTGGATAAAAAATAAAGAAAAGGCCAAAATATTATATTGATTAAGTTTTGTACATAGTAAAAAAATTAAAATATAAATTTTTTTTTTGAAATCGGGAACATTTTCTTTTAAATTAATAAAAATGACAAAATGTGCACTTATAGCTTGAAAGTAAAACTTTATATTTATATAACGCCTTTTTGGATAACTATATTTTAATATTTAAAATAAGCGTGCAATAATAAGGTTTAAATTAATGTACAGCAAATCAAAATAGTAACTGCGTAGGTTAAATTAAAAAAACTAAATGCCATTTTATAGATACGTTAACTTTTCTAGATAATTTAATAACTTATTTTAGATGTTTAATTTTATTTTTTCTTAAATATACATGTAAACGTTTTATAAAATTAAAAAATTTTACATATAAATATACAAATTATTTGTTTTATAGGAAACACATAAAATACTTTTCTTAATAAAAATATAAATCGTAACTTAAAATTACACTAAATGAAATTTAGTTTAAAAAAAACTACTTATAAAAACTAAAAAATAAATATTTTGAAATGTGTTTTTGTTTAAATTTAAACAAAATAAGAACTTAACTAAAACGAATATCAAACTATTTTGCATAAGAAGTAATGTCTTAAAGTATCCTAAATGTTTTTATTAGTTATTTCTAATAATTATTTTAATCATGTTTAATTTACATATACATTGAATTGAAATAAAATTTAAATAGCTTTGTAATTCTAAAAAAAAAAGTAGACAACGTATACCTTATTTTAGGTATACAATGTCCTTTTATTTTAAATTTGCAACATACACTTTTTTTAAAGTATACAATGTACACTAGTTCTAAAAAGTGCACTTTATTTAAGAGACTTTATTAATATGCATTGTATTTTTTATTTTAAGTCGACAATGTGCAATTTAATTTTAGTATACAATGGGCTATTTAGTTTAAGTAGACAATTTACACTTTATTTTAAGTATACAATGTTCTCTTTATTTTAAGTAAACAATGTATACTTTATTTTAAATATATAATGTACTATTTATTTTAAGTCGACACTGTACACTTTATTTTAAATATACAATGTAAACTTTATTTTAAGTATACAATGTACTCTTTATTTTAAGTATACAATGTATACTTTATTTTAAATATACAATGTACTATTTATTTCAAGTCGACACTGTACATTTTATTTTAAATATACAATGTATACTTTATTTTAAGTATACAATGTTCTCTTTATTTTAAGTATACAATGTACACTTTTTTAAATATACAATGTACACTTTATTTTAAGTATACAATGTTCTCTTTATTTTAAGTAAACAATATATACTTTATGTATACATTGTATACTTTATTTTAAGAAGACAATGTACACTTTATCGCATATGCATAAAAATAAACATATAATATTTTACAATTTAGAGATTTTTATAAATGTTCTTTTTTAATAAGAATGTATGTCAAAAAGTGTTAACATTCCGTTTAACAAGTTTGAGAACATACTTATATTTTCTGTAAACTATATATGAAGAATTTAATCTTTCCTCTAGATGCTAATAACTTAAATACCAAAACAATCCGATTCCATTATAAAACTTTCCAATTCTCAACCCTAACTCGTAAACCTGATCAACCAATCCATCGACGGCACCCCCTTCTCACCATGCCGTCAAACACCCTCCCCATCCCCGCTTGCGTCCCAACGATTTCCCGTCTCATATCAACGCTTCGAAAGGCGTAGGCAGCGGCGCGGGGCGGCGCGAAGGAGGGCATGCCTCAAGACGGAACGGCGCGCGGCAGACGGGAATTGAAATGCAAACGATTCTTCACTCAGAGGTGAGTCAGAGGTCAAGGACGTTGCAGGTCTTGTGTCCCTCAACATAACTGTTTACCTGTTTATTTTGTGGTTTGTTGTTACTATTTCAATGGGTGTTTACCTGTGATTTTTTTTTGTGGGGAAGGGAGCAATGCTGTTTCGAATTGTGTTTTGACTTGTAAATGGTTGGGAGAGTGATGACATATGTTCGCATGCACAGGTATTAAAGTAATTTTTAGAATTTGAAATTTGGATGGGATTTAGTTTAATGTAGTAAGACTCAATAAAGATTTAAAATTTGGAAATTTTGTTTTATGGTCTGTTTAAGAGTTCATTTTTTTCGTCACGCACTCTTTGGTATAGGGGGGGGGGGAAGGTTATCATGCGTGACTGTGGTGTAAAATAATGGGGAGGGAGTCTCAGTAGTTGCGTAACGTAGCGAAATTGTCGAAAAAATTCATAAATTTCTTTCACAAACGTCACTTTCTTAAGAAATTACTATTTTTATAATAGGGTGTTTGGTAAAATAAACAAAACTAAAATTTTAATGACTGTTTTCAATAGCATAAATGTATTGTGTAGTGACATGGATGGGGGGGGGGGGGGGAAGGAGGAAGGCTAAAGTGATAGTGAATTACATGAAGGGAAGGGGGTGTACAAAAGGATGAAAATAGTATCGTGATAAACAAAAGGATGAAAATAGTGTCGTGATAAACAATAACTTCTAAAATAATTAATCAATTAAAAAAAACTAAGTTTTTTGATTATAATTGTATTATTTAGTTTTGTACGATCAATTTAGTTTTGTACAATATTAAAATTTAGTTGTGTACAATATTAAAATTTAGTTGTGTACAATATTAAAAATTTCTATTCTACATTATTAAAATTAATTTTATATGATATTGCAATTAATTTTGTACAATATTAAAATTTAGTTTTGTACGATTTAAAAAATTAGTTTTGCCGATATTAAAATTCAGTTGTGTACTATGGCAACATTTAGTTTTGTTCAATAAAAATACTTATAATTGTATATAATGTTAACTACTTTTAATCCTTTATCTTTCTGTATATCAACAATTCTACAAAAATTAAATACAGAACCTTTTGCTAAAACCTAAACAAAAAAATCATAAATTAATTATATATTTTTGTGTTTGTGTAATAAAAATGTAAAAGCTAGGACACCATAAACTCATTTTCTCGTATTTTCATGCGGAATTTTTAGTTTGGAATTCAACTACATCAGAAGCAATGGTGAGAAGAAAAAATACAAAAAGGAATTTTAATTAGCAAGGAAATTAATTATGTATGAGCTAATTTGTCGTGTTAGAAAAACGAAAATGGGTTTCTTTAACTACACATTAAATAACCGTAGTACGGGATACCACTCAGGGCGTTAAGGGAATTAAATAAATACAATTCAAACGAAAATCGCTTGCATGTTGATTCTAAAAGAAAGAATTCTATTTCTAAGCTGTGACCGAACGTAACGTTAAGAAAAACGACTTAGATGTGTTACTAATAACATTAAGCTACCCTTGAGGAATTTAGGAGTTTTTAAATATTTTATAAGAGTATTTTCTTATCAAATATATTTAATTTTATTTTTATAATCTAATTGTAGAGTGTGAGTTTAAATATATTTTTTATAAATTATATTATTATTTCATATCTATTTATAAACATTAAAGGGTATTTGGAGTTCCAAATGAGTTAAAAAAGCAAATGTGTTATGTTTATTTGGATTTAGAAAGTAATAGGATAAGATATTTATTGTAAATACTTTGTTAATTTTCGCTTGAAAAATATGCAATTGATTTTAAAAATTAAACATGAATAACAATGTAACTAAAAGGCTTCTTTAAAAATGAGATATGATGGAAATTGTTTTGATTTAAGTTAGTTAGTTAAATCAATAATGTTTATATTTAATTCTGAACGAATGAGTTTTGTAGTAAGGGTGATATATTATCTACTCATTAATGGTTAAAAATAAATTAAATAATGCATTTATTAAATATAATTTTAATTATTAAAGTAATTATTACTTACTATTAACTTGAATTTTTTAAGGTCAAGCGATTTTTCAATGAATAAGTAGATTGTAAAATTTCAATCACACACATTTTTTTTATGTTTAAGATAAACACATTTTTTATGTTTAAGATTTTTTCATGTTATAAGATATAAACCCGTGTTTTATACCCGTAAAATATATTTGAATTAGTCTTCTTATGTATGAAGTAGTTTATAGTTGAAATTAATTATTAACATGCTTCTGTATTCTTTGTTTCAAAACTGTTAAACTGTGCTGTCGTAAAAACCCTCTCCTCTTTGATATCTATTTGATTATTTGCATTTCAAAAAGTAACTATTAGATAGTTAAAAAATTCGCTGAGTTTATTTAGAAATGTTTGGAAAACACGATGAGGGTAATTTTGTTTCAATCGGACATTTACGTTAGAAATTATTTTATTTTAAAGTTTAAAAATTCAAAAATTGGAGCTGGCTGTAAGAAAACGAATAAACAGACGCACACCATAGTTATAATTTTTGAAAGAATAGTAGCCATATGCCCGAATTTGGGCCTTGTTATTTAATTTTTTTTTTAAGAATTAGTATTAAAGTAATAAATGTTAAATATCTTATAAATTTGGGTCTATATTTTTCTCAATCGCAATAAATACATAAACGTTGAATATGGTACTAGATCATACTAAAATGTTATATAGGTTATATAGGGAAATGAGTTAATGGAACATCACTATAGATTTATCATTAAAAATTAAAAAAAAATACATGAATGAAATATAGTGAAGCAAGTTATATAGTGTAATATGATAATGGAACATATTTTACATTGTGAAATATATCACTAGAACGTAGTGAAATATGTTATGGGAGCATAGAAAAGTATTTTACTTTATCATAGTGAAATATGCCACTGATATAGGGAAATGTTACTTTATAATATTGAAATATGCCACTGATATAGGGTAATATGTTACTTTATCATATTGAAATATGCCACTGATATAGGGAAATATGTTACTTTATCATATTGAAATATGCCACTGATATAGGGAAATATGTTACTTTATCATATTGAAATATGCCACTGATATAGGGTAATATGTTACTTTATCATATTGAAATATGCCACTGATATAGGGAAATATGTTACTTTATCATATTGAAATATGCCACTGATATAGGGAAATATGTTACTTTATCATAGTGAAATATGCCACTGATATAGGAAAATATGTTACTTTATCATATTGAAATATGCCACTGATATAGGGAAATATGTTACTTTATCATATTGAAATATGCCACTGATATAGGGAAATATGTTACTTTATCATATTGAAATATGCCACTGATATTGGAAAATATGTTACTTTATCATATTGAAATATGCCACTGATATAGGGAAATATGTTACTTTATCATATTGAAATATGCCACTGATATAGGGAAATATGTTACTTTATCATATTGAAATATGCCACTGATATAGGGAAATATGTTACTTTATCATAGTGAAATATGCCACTGATATAGGAAAATATGTTACTTTATCATAGTGAAATATGCCACTGATATAGGGAAATATGTTACTTTATCATATTGAAATATGCCACTGATATAGGGAAATATGTTACTTTATCATATTGAAATATGCCACTGATATAGGGAAATATGTTACTTTATCATATTGAAATATGCCACTGATATAGGGAAATATGTTACTTTATCATATTGAAATATGCCACTGATATAAGGAAATATGTTACTTTATCATATTGAAATATGCCACTGATATAGGGAAATATGTTACTTTATCATATTGAAATATGCCACTGATATAGGGAAATATGTTACTTTATCATATTGAAATATGCCACTGATATAGGGAAATATGTTACTTTATCATATTGAAATATGCCACTGATATTGGAAAATATGTTACTTTATCATATTGAAATATGCCACTGATATAGGGAAATATGTTACTTTATCATATTGAAATATGCCACTGATATAGGGAAATATGTTACTTTATCATATTGAAATATGCCACTGATATAGGGAAATATGTTACTTTATCATATTGAAATATGCCACTGATATAAGGAAATATGTTACTTTATCATATTGAAATATGCCACTGATATAGGGAAATATGTTACTTTATCATATTGAAATATGCCACTGATATAGGGAAATATGTTACTTTATCATATTGAAATATGCCACTGATATAGGGAAATATGTTACTTTATCATATTGAAATATGCCACTGATATTGGAAAATATGTTACTTTATCATATTGAAATATGCCACTGATATAGGGAAATATGTTACTTTATCATATTGAAATATGCCACTGATATAGGGAAATATGTTACTTTATCATATTGAAATATGCCACTGATATAGGGAAATATGTTACTTTATCATATTGAAATATGCCACTGATATAAGGAAATATGTTACTTTATCATATTGAAATATGCCACTGATATAGGGAAATATGTTACTTTATCATATTGAAATATGCCACTGATATAGGGAAATATGTTACTTTATCATATTGAAATATGCCACTGATATAGGGAAATATGTTACTTTATCATATTGAAATATGCCACTGATATTGGAAAATATGTTACTTTATCATATTGAAATATGCCACTGATATAGGGTAATATGTTACTTTATCATATTGAAATATGCCACTGATATAGGGAAATATGTTACTTTATCATATTGAAATATGCCACTGATATAGGGAAATATGTTACTTTATCATAGTGAAATATGCCACTGATATAGGAAAATATGTTACTTTATCATATTGAAATATGCCACTGATATAGGGAAATATGTTACTTTATCATATTGAAATATGCCACTGATATAGGGAAATATGTTACTTTATCATATTGAAATATGCCACTGATATTGGAAAATATGTTACTTTATCGTATTGAAATATGCCACTGATATAGGGAAATATGTTACTTTATCATATTGAAATATGCCACTGATATAGGGAAATATGTTACTTTATCATATTGAAATATGCCACTGATATAGGGAAATATGTTACTTTATCATAGTGAAATATGCCACTGATATAGGAAAATATGTTACTTTATCATGTTGAAATATGCCACTGATATAGGGAAATATGTTACTGGTCGATCATTTATAATTTCATACACCCTTGGGGGAAAGGGTCTGCGTGACTATGGCGTGATATGGGGGAGAGGGTACCGGTGGTTGTGCAACGTAAAATAACTTATATTTGGGTCACTTCTAATGGGAGATTTGGTAAAATATATAAAAGGGAAGTTTTAATAACTGCTTTATGAATTCAAAATTGACGTGATATGCGGGTGAGGAGTGCACAAACAGAAAAAATTGCGTAACGTAGTGAGGGATCGCTTCCATAGCGAAATATGTTACTGTATATTAAAAAAAATGTTACAAAGTGAAATATAGTACTGAAACTTAGGGAACTATGTTAGGCTAGCAACGGACTGGCAACAATCGGTCATGCAACAAAACTATTTAGTTGCTTGTAATTAGAAATCTCAAATTGTATCCTTTGACTGAGCAACTTTTAATTTCACAAAATATGCTTTGGCTTGCTAAAGCGCAACATTTTAGGAAAACAATCGCCAATCGGGCGCTTTTGGATAGATTATGGTCATCCGAGTTTGGCAATCCTTCACTTTGACGATTGCGAAATCTGAGACCTGGAAGCCCCGAGTTGGTTGCAATTAAATATAATCGCTCGCAGTTTTCTGTTAAAATGTATTCTAATATTTGACGAAACTTTGGTCATTTTGACGAAACATACGCCTGATATATGCTATATATAAAATATTTCGTCAAACTAAGAAAATTCATTTCGTCATTTTTTTAACGAAATTTATATTGTCAAATATGAGAACAATTTTAATATCAATGAGGCTGACTCGAACCAGAGACTTCCCGCTCCAGAGCCTAACGCTTTATCCACTCGACCAAAAATGTGCGTTTGACTTATGACAATATAAGCGTAAGAGCTAAATATGGTCTGATGACCTAGAAAAGGAATATGAGTAATTGACTTCTTTCGTTCAAAATTTGAGGATTCTTGTTTTGTCAAAAGTCACGGGATTCAATGACGAAACGATTGTCAAATATGACGAAAGCAACTTTGACGATCGCAGATTTCTCAAAAATGAGAGTGTTATTTCTAAGAGCGTCGATTTTTTAGTTGCTCAAGTGATTGAACGGTTGCCATGCAATTGTTGCCAGTGCGCTGCTAGCCTCACTGGGGGTTACTGTGTGTGTTTACCGTTGCTGTTGGCGAGGAAGCCGTTGAGCTTCTCTGCGGGCGACGAGTCCATCCCCCGGGATTCCTGTAGTCGCACCAGTTTGAACCGGAGGAGGGACGGCGCGCGGAACACAAACTCCTCCTCCTCCCCTGCCCCCTCCAGCACTCCCCCTCGAAGCGACGACGCACCAGACGACACTCTTCGCGGGCATACGAACCCAGCACCTCTTGCACCACTACGAGCCACCTGTCTGTTGGGGCATCTTGTCTTAGATATGAGGGCTGAATTGGAGCTCCGTGTATCAGTGCTGCAAGAGAGAAATAGTACATGTTAATTCTTGAGAAATTTTTATGAAGGGTCCGCGGGAAGATCGATGAGGGTGTATATAGAGTTATTGTGCACTGTAAAAAAAAATTATACTTAAAAATGAGTACCTGAACCTACTCGTTTTTCTTTGAGTTCAATTGCATCGTAAATGAGCGATGACGTACTCTAATTTAAATAACTATACTTTCTCAGAAATGAGCAGTGTGATTTAATATTTCTAATCTCAGTTCTAGTTCAAGCCATCTTAACAAAGCGGCCTGATAAATTTAAAATAGTTGGGCAGAAGATGGTTTTCCACGTTAGTTGGTGTTGATTACTTAATTAGAAACTGGAGTTATTACAACTCAATTAATTTACTTTCCACCCTTTTTTAATATTTCTACTGATTATAACTTCTTTACGTCACCCGGGTAGTACATAGGATAAAGCACTGTGCTGTAGTTAATGAGCATCTGGGTTCGATTCCCATTAAGTGTTGGTTGCAATTATTGATATTTATTGAAAGAGATTTATAAAGACAGCCTATGTAGGCAAGTAAATGCTCTTTTTATTCCTTTTTACTCTTTTTTTAGTACATTTTTTTTCTTCAAAAATAAACTTATGTTTTTGGAGCTGTGATCAGCATCGAATTCAAAAATGAATATATTTGACTTATTTTTGATTACCTATTTTTAACAGTGTTAGTACGCTACTAAAGATAGGCTTGAAAGTAAGTAAAATGTACTAATTTTTTTATTACATTCGGTTCTTATCATGGCTCTAAATACATGAGTTCAATTTTAGAAAAAAACATGTACTCAAAAATGAGTACAGTGAGTATATACTTGCTTACAAAGACTGCCTTCATAAATCACTTTTCTCAGCACCGCAGTCCAGTGTTTTATCCGTTAAACTACCAGGGCGACATTTAAAGTTATAAACTGAAGAAATGTCAAAGGTGTGCTAAAAGAATGGAAAGTAAGATAATTGAGTTATAATAACTCGGGATCATTCGTCTTCTGAACTACTATTTTAATATTGTGGGGTTTCATTGTTATCTCTTGAACGCAAGCTGAGATTAGCAATATTAAATCACATTGTAACTTTTTGAGAAAGCACGGTTACTTGCATTTGAGTATGTCATACTCCCGTTTCCGATGCAATTATACATAAAGAATAATAAAATTTAAAGACTGTGTTTTTACAGTGTATAATGTAAGTACAGTCCCGTAGCTAACAAATGGTAATATCTCATATTCAACAGAAAATGGGCATTTGAGAAGTTTATTTTGAAAAAGAGTCATTTTCCTGATTAGGATTCAGCAACTGTAGCAAATGCTGCTTGGCGGCGAAGCTCAAGCGATTTACTTATGTTATCTTAATTCCATATTCAGTGAATCGTTTGAATTTCGTCGCCAAACTCATAGTGTACGTAACGGCTTTTGAATCCATGCCCAGGAAAACATTCTCTTTTGAAAATAAGCTTCTCAAATGTCGTGTGTGTTTTCTTGGGACACTTAATATAAAAAGAAGGGTCTAGGGATAAAATGTTGAGGGTCCACACAATTATAGGTAAATACAATAATAGATTAAACATTGTTTTTCATTGTCAACACTATCACACCAAATTGACTGTTGTTGTTCTTTACCTGGAATCATTAAATACAATGTTTGTAGGAAAGCTTGTAACTCTAAATCTGCTGAACCGATTTGCTATGGATCAAACTGCCTAGTACGAGAAAAATATTTCTTTCCGCAATATATGTGATTATTATATCAGCAATATTTTTTATTGAAATTCAAAACATTATTTAACGGGTTCAAGGAAAAAGTGATGGTGATACTTTTTTTGCTAAAATCGATACCCTCGTGGGTGTACACTGTGTATTTATTGCAATAACTTTTGAAAGAAAGGGCGTTTCCATTTTGTTGAAAACAAGGAAAATAATTAAAAACAATAAAGTATGAAACTTTAATTTTTACATCATACAATGCATGCATCAATGTTTCTACTTACTCTAAATCTGTTTGTTTGTTTATAATAATGTTAAAATGTTTATACTTACTCTAAATCTAAAAAGAAGATTTGTTATCGACAGTGTAATGGATCCAAATGCGTTCACTGTTAACAATAGGTACCAAAAAATCAATACAATGTACTCATGTTTGAGGATATTCGATGCTTATAATGGCTCCGAATACCTAAGTTTCAATTTTGAAAAATACGTACACAAAAATGTGTACAATTGGTTAAAATAAATCAAATTAGCAGATGCTAGTCTACATAGGCTGCATTCATAAATACATTTGAATAAATATCGACAATTACAACCAAGACTTATCGGTAATCGAACACACATCTGCAGGCACCGCTGTCTATTGCTTTAGTACTAGCAGGGCGATGTGAAAAAGTTATAAGCAGAAGAAATGTTAAAAAAGGTGTGTCAAAGGAATGGGAAGTAAGATGATCGAGTTGTAATAACCTAGTTTCCATTTAAGGAATCGACATAAAATAATAAAGAAAACTATCTTCTGAAAAACTATTTTAAGTTTGTCAGGTCTCTTTGTTAAGATGATTTGAACAGAAGCTGAGATTATCAATATTATATCCCACTGATAAGTTTTGAGAAAGTTTGATTACTTAAATTTGATTACTTGAGGTTGTGTTGTTAAGCAGTTCTTTTTCAGTGACATTTTAATTTTCAGTATATATATACATTTGTTTGCGGTAGGATATGCCTTTAAAAGGTAAAGAAATACGGCAACTTTGCAAAATTATAGTACTATTTTTTAAAATGCATATATACTTAAATATTAATAGAATATCTAGATTGTAACATCCCGGAAAAAAAGTCAGCATAAAACCTTCATTAAAATTTTGAAATTGAAAGTTTTAAAAAATTTCAGTGCTTTTGAAGTTTTTAATTTTCCTGAATAAAATCTTTAAATAATCTGCTTTTTCTCTTCAATAATTTCAATGCTTCAAAATTAAAGGTAATTTGCATTTTTAAAATTAATTTTACATGTGTTATGAAGGATTTTGAAACAAAAACCTTCAATTTAATAGATTAAAAAATACAGATTTCTGCATAAAACCTTCCGTTTCACGGTTTTGCTGAAGGTTTTTTTCTGTCTCTCTTCGCTGGGAACGTTTTAATAATATCCCATTGTAATAATTTATATGTAAAAAAATTAATGTTTCAAAATAAAAATATTTTGTAATTGGAATATAGACGTTTAACAGGTTTCTTAAAATTTCTTACCGAGTAGAAATTTTTACAAATCATTTTTATCTAGCGAAGATTTTAAAACATAAATTTAATGTTTTAATTGCAGTTAAATTAAAGCAGTGTTGCTCCTTCACATTTTTGTTTATGCGTGCACAGTTAGTAATCATTAGTAACGAAATTTAAATTCTAATCAAATTAATTAAAAAGGATAGATAAGTCAAAGATGAGCAAATAGATTTGAAAAATAACAATGAAATAAGGTAATTCTGAAATAAATACATATCCACAAAGTTAAATATTAAAATTATTCCACCATTAAAATTTCCAGTTTTAATAAATGCTATTAGTTCATTAAATCAGATACATGTTTAGTGCAACTTTTCCAAAATAAAATATTTGGTATGTTTTTCAAACGGAGTTAATATTTAAGTTATGTATGTATAGAAATTAAGATTTTTATATTATGAACAAGATAAATGTGCTCAAGTACATACTAAGTCATCATTATATGGCTAACTTTGGGGAAAAAAGAAATGCATAGCTGAATTAATAATGTATACAAACTTTAAAATGTTATTTAAAAAAAATAAATTGTTGAAAAAGACCTTTAATATACAGAAGTAAAAATATGAATGATAATAAATGGTAGATGTGAAAGTTGTTAAGGACTATATATAAAGTTATGTAGTTTTGTATAGTTAAAATAAATTATTTACAGAAGTTGTAACATATTTTAATATTAGAAAGTAAAATTCATTTTAGAAAAGTGACTAGATTTTAAAACTATGCACGTGGATATATGGTATTTGATAATAAAAATCTTATAAAAAAAATAAAATGGCTGTGATAAAATGTTGTTTACTTTTCATAAAATGTTCCGAATTATATATTAATGCACAGTTAGCTTTAATAATTTTTATGAAAACCATGCCTATAAGGTTACTTCAACTTATGAAATTAAAAAAAATCTTGCCATCATAAATTTATGATTAATTACATTATTTATTAATTCAGAAAATAATTAACTAAATTGCAAACCCATCAACGCAATGTGTCCGATATAAAAACGAGAAATCAGTATGAACTTATAAGCATATTATCTGCTTAAGTTTAATCCAATATTCAATAAAGAGGTAGGTTTTTTTAATATTAAAATAGAGTAAAAATCAAATTAAAAATGTAGTATCTTTTCTGTCAAAATTACATTTAAAATGTGTATTTTTAAGTAAATAAAATTTGAATTTTTTCCTGTTAAAAAAATCTGAAATACGCAAATTTGTTTATTTAGAAAGAAATCACTACTAGCGGTCTATTTTATAGAAATTAAATGGTATTTCATTTTAACTTTTTAAATTGTTATAGTAAATTATATATCAAACACACACGTTTATTATTTTTCTTATTTTCTTAGAAAAAAAAATATTCTTCGTCTTTTTCTATAAGTGTTTAAAATTTTAAAATTGATAATTTCAACAAACCTTACAATTACAGAAGTTTTTCACTAGCACTTATCAAATATTTTCACCTATGCTTATATGAATGTTTGTTAATCAAACACGTTATATTATTAAAAGCCTTAGAATAAATTTTAAAAAAATTATAGTCTTCGTAAAATGACTTTTAATCGCATGACATTTGCATTTATACAATTTTATGAAAAGTAAGTTTTCTTATAAGATATTTATTAGTTTAACAATTAGAGTAATTTTTAATTATCTTTTTCATATATTTTAGCATTTTTATTGAGAGAATAAATATTGAATGTGATTTTTTAATTGTTTTTTAGTATTAATATTAATTATTAAAATACTGAATATATAGTTTTATTGTGGTACATTTTAGTTTGCCTATAATATGTATATTTAAATTTAGTTATAGAGTTTAATTTTTCGAACTATCATCACAAAATATCAATGATAAAGAAACATATCTCAATAATTATATTTATTCAAAGTTTTTAAGCTTTATATAATTTGTTTGATTCTGCATATGCAAAAATAAGATTCAAATAACTGGAATAGTGTGTTTATCCTTTTAAACATCACATGTTTATTTTAATTAGATTTCATAAAATTTATACAGCATTGATAAAATCTAAATGTATTTTACTTCTGGTTATCATAGAAAGAAAACAAGCCATTTTGTTTCTGTAATTAGTTTTGTATTTGTTGTTTATAATCAAGTAAAATTAATAACTATAGATATAATTATAAACTAACTGCAATATGGTATTGAAGTTTTTGGAAGTACATCTATATACAATTTCATTTAAAAGTTGACCTTTTAAAAGCACTTTGTTTATTTAATATTTTGTTCTTTTCTGTTGTTAAGAAAGTATCCACATGCATTTATTTCTTTTAAAATATAAAATAAAGTTAGTCAAAACAGTCCTAAAATTTTAATTTACATTATTCAACTTATAACTCATTAAAAATTATTTTTATTATTAAAAAACATACTAATTAACTAAAAAAAATTGATAATGCATAAAAAATAATAGACCAAATAAAATTATGTAGTTTATTTATTACGAACGCATTTTTAAATTCTAAGGGTAAATCAGCATAAATCATTATTCAACTTGCTTTTTTGTGTAAAATAATAATTCGCTATACGCAAATGAATGAATTTATAATTTTAACAGTACCCGAGTTTGTTTCGCATTTTAGGTTTTTTGATTATTATTAATTAAATTGAAAATTTATTAAATTTTTTTTAAATAATTTTTTTAAAATAAACAATAAAAAAATAATTAAACTACCATAAAGTTTTTTTAGAAAAATTAATAATTATAATATAATTTCTCCATTATAAAAATTAGTTCCTTAAACACTTCCGGAAAACTTCGTGAACCTCCATAGGGAAAAAACACTTACAAAAATAAAATTGCCACTTTATAGTTAACAATAAATCACAGTTTTATTCCATCAAAATCAAAAATAAAAGTACAAAATTGTTCAAAATTTATTAATTTATGTTAATTATGCTTCTAGTTATCTTTTTGTTTAATTTATTATCTTATAATAATAAAATAAAACTGGAACTTTCTTAAAATTATTCGAAATAAACTGATTTCCCCTGCAAGTTGTTTTCTTTTCTATGAATGAACTAACGTAGTGGAAACCGATTTACAGAGCCAAATTAACAGAACATCTTTTTGTTTCGCTTTCTGAGGTACAGACTTTTCTTTTTAATATATATATGGTTTAAAAGAAACAGAATTTACAATGTGCCGAGAGTGTTAGACCAATACATCTCTATATTTAATTCGAGTTACAATTATTTTCCTTAAAATGTTCGACTTTTGTAGCATATTGAGAGTAAAATAAAGAAACACAATCCAAAAATACAATTTTCAACTTTGTATTTTCGCAAGCTTGCTTCTTCTAACATGTCTTAAATTTAACTTCTATTTATATTAGAAGTATTTTAAATGATATTTTATAACAAATAAATTCTTAAATTTCAATTACTATAATATTTAAAGGAACTTTTTTTGCAATATTTTTTTCTAATACAATTAACTTAAAATATATTTTATTTAATTTCTTAAAATAGTGCGACTAATAGTTATCAATTTAAGTATTTTCTATAAAACAATTTGATTTAAATTAATAAAATAGGACGTTTTAAGGATTTTAGCGTTTATCAATTTTGATTATCTATATTTATAAAAAAAATTGAGTATTAAAAATATAAAAACTTAATAAAATAAACAGAAGTTTAAGTAATTTAAAGTGAAATAATTGTCTGTTTAAAAGATTACTGAATTATTAAAAAAAAAGCTTAAAAATATTTTTTTTTACATTTTTGTAATTAGAATTTATGTTTAAGCATCTATTTAATAAAGTCAGTATTTGAACTATTTATAAAGTACACCGAAATATAAATGTAATGGGCTTAATTAAATGTAAATCTCTCAAATTAGTATTAAAGAAAAGAACCTGATATATGTTTCTCTAACATAAGATTTTAAAAGAAAAAAGTTAATATATCTAGATTAATTACACAGTGAATATGATTTTAATGTTTAATTAGTTCAAAAGTTATATTATGTAAAAGTTTGAAAAAGAATAAAAATGTACTTTAATTTTAATCAAGTACAATTACTTTATGGAACTTACATATGTAAAATTAAAAAATTTCCGTTTTTAAAAATTTGAAAAATTCTTCTTAAAAAAACATTTATTAAGAATATTTTGTGGTTATAAAAACTACAAATGTTTATTTAACTTCAAATTTCCTTTAAATTATCAGATTTGTTTTGTTTGGAAATATACTGATGTTAATAATAGTTGTTAAAGTTAAGTTTAGGTTTTTTAGAATTGCAAAACATCAATTGTAAATCGCATTACTATTTTACGTATAACAATGTAAAATAGCAAGGACATTTATAGATTAATAAACTGAAAACAATTATCAAAATCATACTGAGTTTTCCATTAAAATAAAAGAAACAATTTGAACTTAGAGTCATAAGATCCCGCACAAAGCATTACACAAAACCCCTTTACTACTTCTAACTTTTCAATTCAAACGACTTCTTAAAACCATTTTCATTTAGAGAAATTCAAAACAAGCCTTACCTTTCTGGAATCAAGAATCCTGAAACAGATTAAACACCACAAGTCTCTAATCCCACACAACACATAAACCAAACGATATATAATTTTTAAATTCTAATACAACAAAACAATCTTTACTCCTCCCGATTTAAAATTCAAAGAAAAGAGAGCTACCAGAGACTTAGAGAAAATTGAGTAAAAATCACCCCTGTAGGAATATGCAATAGGGCAAAGCAAACGATAGGAATACCGTGTGTCTGCTCTTGATCGTTCGGTGCTGCATTAGAAAGGCGAGTCTCCACCCCCGATAGTGCGGCCCTCCTCCCACCCACACGGGAGGGCGATCGCAGCGACATCTGCGAACCCCCCTTTTAAATTTACGCTTAATAGAACGTTTGGCGAGAAATGCAGACGATAACTAGATCTGAATAAATGTAGAGTAATTGTTTGATGAACAATCGATGGGATTTGGAATTCAAGTTAAAGTGTTACGGCCGGACTTGTAAATAGAAAATAATAAATTTCAGTAGTGATAAAAATTTGGGAGTGTTAAAAGGATGTTATGTTAAGCGAAACGTGTTATATGAGGTCCAACGAGGTTAGTTAAAAGGTCAGTAGTTATGTTAAACAATATGATGGTGACCTTTTGAAATCTCACACTGTAAAAAAATGCGTTTACAAATGAGTACATGGACGTACTCGTTTTTCGTTGAGTATAATTGCATCGTAAAGGAGCGATGACATGCTCAAATTTAAGTAACTGTACTTTCTAAGAAATGAGCAGTGGGATTTAATACTGCTAATGTCAGCTTCTGTTCAAACAATATTAGCGAATTGACAAACTTAAAATAGGTGCCCAGAAGATGTTTTCAACATTATTTGATGTCGATTGCTTAAATGGAAACTGAGTTATTACAACTCAATTATCTTACTTCCCATTCTTTTGGCGCACCTTTTTAACATTTAGAAGTTACTTCTGTTTATAACTTCTTCACGTAGCTCTCGCAGTACAACAGATAAGGCCTAGAACTTCGGTGAGGACGACATCAGGTAGACGGATTGGGTTCGATTTCCCTTAAACCCTGGTTGTAATTGTTGAAATTTATTTAAAGTGATTTATGAACGCAGCCTATGTAGGCAAACAACTGCTCTTTTTATTCATTTTTACTCATTTTTGAGTACATGTCTTTTTCAAAAATGAAACTTGTGCTTTCGGAACTATGATGAGAATCGAATGTAATCAAAAATGGGTAAAAGTTATTGCAATGAGTTGAGTTATTACAACTCAATTATCTGATTTCCCATTCTTTTGGCACACCTTTTTAACATTTCTTTTATTTATAACTTCTTCACGTCACCCTGGTAGTACAACGGATAAGGCGTTGGAGCAGGATCTGGGTTTGATTTCCTTTAAGTCTTGGTTGTAATTGTTGGTATTTATTGAAAGGGATTTATCAAGAATTCTTATGTAGGCAAGATACTGCTCTTTTTATTCATTTTTTGTCATTTTTGAGTGCATGTCTTTTTCAAAAACGATTTTTATCTTCTAGCTTGAATCCTTCATAGTAGAGAAAACATAACGTTATAATCTCGCTAACATCAAAGTGAGGCCAACATGTATGGACTCAGACACGTGGTTAATTACGTCATTCCATTCATAAATTTTCACTGTTACACATTTCCCAATTCATCAGCCAATTGCGAGTATTTTTTAATTCATAATTTTGAAAAGAAGTCACGTGACTGAGGCCATTCGGTCTGAGATGTTGGTTTCACGATTAGACGTCATATTCGCTCTACTACAGTCCATTCATGCTCGAAGATTTTTATGTATTCAGAGCTATGATAAGCATTGAATGTACTCAAAAACGAGTACATTTTACTCATTTTTGAGTACCTATTTTTAACAGTGTATCAACATATTTTATTAACCCTTAGCGATCGAGTGTCACCTATAAGTTTCCGAAATAAGTACTTGTTGTTATTTTTCTCTGTTCATCAAAAAGAAAGAGAACGACATATTCTTGGGTTTAAAAAGATATTCTCTCACAATTTTTTCTTACACTTTCTTCAGATTAAAGTTTCTCACTACCCCTGTTTTCTTAAAACGTTTGAAAAATATCATAAACCACTACATATAATTTGATATGTTATTATTTAGTTTTCGCATTGATTTTTTACTTTCATAATTATGCACCCTAAAAGGAAAAAATAACATACTAAAAAATCCCTGTTCCCCTTGTTCTTCAATGGGGACCCAAGCCCCAAAATCCGGAAAAATTGCTAAATTTTTTTTTTGATAAAATGATGTTAAACGTACTTTAGAAGGTGTGTACAAAATTTCAAAACAGTAAGAGAAACAGAACATACGTTTTTTTATAAGTTTATGTACCATTTATCATCTTTCTACATGCTTTTCGTCTGCTACAATCGTCATTTACTCAAAATATTGTTTTTTTCATTTTGGTCACGTTTAAAATGCTAAGGCTTTGTAAATAATTAACTTAAAACTAAACTGTTAATAGTTTTTGAAGCTCTAATATTTGTTTTATAAACGTATGCATAGCGTTTTTAAATTAAGTTATAAATAATTTTTTTTACAAATTATTAAACTTAAAAATGTGAATATTTTTTGGGTTTTGAAATTTAAATGAGTTTTTGAAGACAATTAAAACACAAATCTGCAAAAGTCTATTCATACGTTTGTAGTATGTACTTTAACGTTATTTAATCAATTAAACAAAATTTAAAACATTAAAATTTGAAAGAGAAGTAATGTTTTTTAAAAAAAGTCTTTTTAATCTTAAAAAATGCAAAAAATAACAAACGTAATTTTTTAAAATATATTTTTGTTTTTGATTATTGTTCAGAAAAAGATGTTCTAATAATATAAAAAAAATTGTATTTCTGAATTAATTAATAAACAAATTAGGATTTGGGGCTCGGGTCTCCCTCAAGTTAAACAAGAATTTTATGTTCATGAAAACACATTTCTTTATTTAGCTGGTAATGATCTTCCTTAAAAAAATAACAGGTACGGGGTGAAACTGTTCTATAAAAAAAAAGTAAATTTCAAACGTGTTCTCTAGTGCAAAGGGTAAAATATGGTTAAAAGAACTTGAAAAGTAGTCAAGTATATTTCAAGTATATTTTTATCAAGGAATTGTGCTGATCGAAAATATGATTCTACATGCATCTGGCTAACTCTCAAAATCTCTTCTTCTCAAAAATAAAAATGAAACTCCGTTGTGGATGCTAGTCACCCTCTTCCGAAATCGACGAATAGGAAGCGAAGACTGTAGTCACGTGGTTGCAAGGCGTGGTCTCAGGAAGAAGCGTGGTAGGATCTGAGTCTCCGGGTTTTTAGTCAATATCGTATCGTGATTGCAAGATGTAAATAAAATATGAGGAACCTGATGTAGAGTTTATTTTGTATAGAAATTTTATCGGTTTTTGAAGTTGAAACAACTTTTATGACTGTAAATTTATACACAATGCCTTTAAAGAAACTTTGATTTATATTAGAAAATTTATATTTTGAGGTTTAATTTTTTTTTAACTTAAGTCGAGGTCGGTATTTTACACATAATATTTTTTCCTACAATCCGTTTTTCTTGTAATAGTTATATTCCTATAACTATTAGAAGAAAAATGTTCGATGTACTGAGAGGTTTTATGCACATTTTAAAACCTAATTTATAAAAAATTAGAAATGTTGAATTTAGTATTTTTTGCTATAACTTTCAAATATGTTTCAGGGTTAAATATATTCTTTAACTATTATTAATGCATACTAAAACTTAAGCGTTTGTAATAAAAATTAGTTAGAAGTTTTAATTATTTTTAGATACAAGGGGATGCAACTCAAATATTGTTTCTTGAAAATATTTAAATATTATTCCATAAAAATGAGTACATGAACTTACTCGTTTTTCTTTGAGTACAATTGCATCGTATATAAGCGATGACATACTCAAATTTAGGAAACCGTACTTTCTCAAAAACGAGCAGTGTGATTTAATATTGCTTATTTCCGTTTCTATTCAAACCATCTTAACAAAACGATCTGGCAAACTTAAAATAGTTGTTCAGAAGATGGTTTTCCACATTATTGGATGTCGATTACTTAAATGGGAACTGGGTTATTACGACTCAATTATCTCACTTTTCATTCTTTTGACACACCTTTTTAACATTTCTCCCGTTTATAACTTCTTCACGTCGCCCTGGTCGCACAACGGATAAGTCACTGGATAGCAGTGCCTGAGGATCTGGGTTCGATTCCCTTTTAAGTCTTGGTTGTAATTGTCGATATTTATGGAAATTAATTTATGAAGACAGTCTATATAAGCTAGCATCTACTCTTTTTCTTCATTGTACTAATTTTTAAAATTGAAGCATGTATTCGGAACCATGATTTGTTTAAAATAACGTCGCACTAGAGCTGCACAGTGGGCTATTGGCGACGGTTCGGGGCATATCTCGAAGGAAATGCCCGGGAACGATGCCTTGTATTTTTGAACCATGGTCAGATGACGAGGAAACACCTGAACTGGCACCCAACGCCTTCAATAGACGTCGGGACTTTGGACCCTGATCAGATTTATCGTGCACCTGTCACGTATACACGCCGCTAACTTTTTGTGGATGTTCTGGACGACATTCTAGTATTTTGGTAGCGATGTTGGCAACCCTCCGATCGCAATATCACTACTTTTTACTATTCTTTAGTCTAGTCCATCGCAAGGTTTGAACCCGGGACCCTTGGATTCCCAGCTGCCACTTTAATCCACTCGAAAACGGAGGCCTCTCGGTACCATGTTAAGCATCGAATGATTTCAAATATGAGTACATTTTACTTACTTTTGAGTCCATATTTTTAACAGTGTATTTACATATAAAATCTTATGTTTTTGTATGTTTTGATAATTTTTTTTAATTTCACTTTCTATTCCAACAACGAAAATTCCTCCGCTGAGCCCCACTACGAGCCTCATCGTCTGACAGAGTAACCGAAAAATCCCTGTTGATCCTCCAGTTCCATTTGTTTTCATTTCAACGACTAAAGCAAGAGGAAACCACTTTAAGTCCCGTCCCAGAAATATCATTAATTCTCATTTAACACATGAAAAGGGGAGGAGATTAGAACAAAGTGAAACCGTTTCCTAAAAATATAAAAGAAAATGTTTTTTTAATCACTGGGACTTATTATATTGATTTGTGAAATTTATTTCTTTAAATTACATTGTGTTCCAATCACTGATTTAAACATTAACTAAACATCGGATAACCAGTTTTTCTATACCCGTTAATTACTATACTTTATTAATCCTTTGTTTTAAATAACATATTTGATAATTGTGTTCTTTTTATAGAACAGTTGCATCTCGCTACTGTTCTTTTTAAAGAAGTATTCTTTAACGAGTTGTTTTTTTACATTTAGAGTGGATAATTAGAACAAAAAAAAGTTATGCGTGAAACTGAATATTAACCTTTGCACTCCGATGTCGCCTCTCGGGTGTCAACATAACGACCCGTTCTTTTGTTTCCCTGTTCTTTAAAATAAACGAGAACAACATGATCTTGTGTTTAGAACATCAATCTTTTTTTCAACTTGTTCTCTTTGCAAATACAAAACAGATTAGGATTTTCTTCCCTTTATGAGTATAAAAAAAAAAATCTGTGGAAAAGAACGTAAAGAGGAATAACTGTTCTATAGAAAGAACACAAATCGCAAAGTGTTTTGGAGTGCAAAGGGTAAACTCTTTGCACTCCGCGAACATCTTTGACTTTGCGTTCTTTCCACGGAACAGTTATTCCTCTTTCTGTTCTTTTACCCACAATTTTTTTATGCTCATAGAGGGGAGAAAATCGTAATATGTTTCGGATCTGCAAGAGAACAATTTGAAAAAAAATCGATGTTTTTTTAAACACAAGATCACGCCGTTCTCGTTTATTTCAAAGAACAAGAAACCAAAAGAACAAGTCGTTATGTTGGCGCCTAAGAGGCGACATCGGAGTGCAAAGGGTTAATTTTCAGTATACCGAACACATTTTTAGTGGTCTATGATCTAAAGAAAGTTTGAGATCGCTAGGACACTTGGTGTTTCTAGAAGACAAAAATAATTTATTTTAAAGTTTGTGAGATAATAACTTTTTAAACTAAATAATATGTCGCTCTCTTTCATTTCGAATAACAGAGTTAAAATAACATTTCGTTATTTTAGTGCTTAACCTTTTGCACTCCAAGAGCACTTTGCGATTTGTGTTCTTTCTATGGAATAGTTATTCCTGTCTTTACGTTTTTTTCCACAGATTTTTTTATACTGATAAAGGGAAAAAAATCCTAATCTGTTTTGTATTTGCAAGAGAACGAGTTGAAAAAAAGATGGATGTTCTAAACACAAGATCATGCTGTTCTCGTTCATTTTAAAGAACAGGGAAACAAAAGAATGGGTCGTTATGTTGGCGACTGAGAGGCGACATCGGAGTGCAAAGAGTTAATAAAATATGTTGATACCAAAGAAATGTCATTATTTTAAATGGAATAAGATAAAGAAAAAACAAACAAAATAAAATCTATTTTCTATGTTCAAAGAACATGCAGTTCTCGTTCAATTTGAAGAACAGGAAACTAAAGAACAGGTCGTTTTTTTCGGTGACTGAGACTCACCACTCGAGTCCCAAGATACACTGTTAAAAATAGGTATTCAAAAATAAGTACAATGTACTCATTTTTGAATACATTCGATGCTTATCATGGCTCCGAATATATATATATTTTTTGAAAAACACATGTACTTAAAATGAGTACAATGAGTAAAAATGAATAAAAAGACAAGTTGCTAGCCTAAATAGGCTGCCTTCATAAATCACTTTCAATAAATATCGACAATTACAAACGAGACTTACCGGGAATCGAACCTAGACTTGCAGGCATCGCTGTCCAGAGCCTTATCCGCTGAGCTACCGGGGCGACCTGAAGAAGTAATAAACAGAAATAATGTTAAAAAGGTGTGCCAAAAGAATGGGAAGTAAGATAATAATAGAATTGTAAAAACTCAGTTTCCATTTAAGCAATCAACATCAAATAATTTGGAAAATCATCTTCTGAACAACTATTTTAAGTTTGTCAGGTCGCTTTGTTGAGATGGCTTCAAGAGAAACTGAGGTGAGCAATATTAAATCACACTGCTAATTTTTCCGAAAGTGCGATTACTTAAATTTGAGTACGTCATCGCTCATTTACGATGCAATTGTACTCAAAGAAAAACGAGTACGTTCATTTTTAAGTAACTTTTTTTTTATAGTGCACAATACTTTCCAAACAGCAATCCTTTATTTACATCCATCCAAAATCCAATAACACCAGCTCATGACACAAACGCATCCAAACGCATTACGGGCTTTTGATGACACCCGTACTCGTTTACACGCCGTTATCTCCATTCACAGTTTAAAAAGAGAATCCCGATCCCATCCGATCTATAGACGCAACGTTAACGCTCTATGGGCGCAACGTTAACGCGTGTGCGGTCCCACTGCTTCCTCATTGGTGGACACTTTCTTATGAATGAAGCTCATGCTTTGTGAGTCTCATCACTTTTGGTGTTGTGGTCTATGGGGATGCGGAAGTGATAAGGGAAGTGTGGGAAAGTGGGTTGCATCGGTACTGAAAGGGTTAAGGATTCTAATTCACTTTACATCTAAGCGGTGTGAAAGTGATTTTGGGGGGTATGGTTTAATTGAAACGTGTCGTATTGTTTGGAAGTGAGGATTAGTTTTTATGGTAATTATTACTATATTTTTTACTTTTGAAATTCCGATTTTTTTTGGGGGAGTGGGGATTGTAATTTGTTTTAAGGTACTAACTGTGATCAATAAAGTTGCTTTGAAAGATATACAATTCCCCAGAAAAAAAAATTATTGAACTTAATTGAGAGAATCTCTCATCTTTTATGTTTGTCGGTCTTCCGTTCCCAAGTTGGATTTTATTATAATTGAAATATAATACGAATTTTTACATAAATTTGAAAATCCAAAATAATGTTATGAAAACTGTGTTTTGAATAATAATTTATTTCAACTCATTTTATTGATTACATTATTTATTAAATTGCTAAAATGCCTTCTAAAAAATATTGAACCTAGTTGGGAGAATCTCCCAATGTTATTTTTATTTCGGTGTTCCGTTTCCAAAATGGATCATATTATAATAATTATAAAGTAATACGATTTCTTGCGCTTGAATTTGAAATCCAAAATATTTGATAAAAGTAGTATTTTTAATACTAATTTATGGGAATTAAATTTATTGTTTACATTATTTATTAAACTACTAAAATTACTTCTGAAGTGATGGAGGAAAATAGGACAACTAGTAAAGCGCTCTTATAAACATATTCAAATGTCTAATTTAATGTAGTAAAAGAATTAGAAATGGCATAATTCAGTATCGTGACATATTTTTTTATGTTTAGAATACACTATACAAACCATAAATAAATTAAAGATGTATTTCTCGGCCCGTGTTACCGTTAATTGATAAAATATTGTCTAAAATCTAAATTTTTTTTGTAGTTTCATAAGTCAATAACCTTAAGGGACCCGCAAATTCCTAAAAAAAATCCTAATATTCTTTGCAAAAAGCAGTGCTATAAATATTTGAGAAGATGCGTACAAAATTTCTAAGCAGTAGAAGAAAGGGAACATATTTTTTTTTACATGTTTATATAACATTTATCACCTATCTACCTACCGTTATTCGTTTGCAACCTACCGTTATTCGTTTGCAACCTACCGTTATTCGTCTACAGCCTACCGTTATTCGTCTGTAACCTACCGTTATTCGTCTGAAACCTACCGTTATTCGTTTACAACCTACCGTTATTCGTCTGCAACTTACCGTTATTCGTTTGCAACCTACCGTTATTCGTCTGCAACCTACCGTCATTCGTCTGCGACCTACCGTTATTCGTCATTTACTTAAAATATTTTTTTGGAATTTTGGTCATTTTTAAAATGTAGGCTTTGCAAAAAAAATATTTTAAACTAAACTGTTAATATATATTGAAACTTTAATATTTGTTTTATTAAAGTAAGAAAATTTATTTTTTATGCATAAGTTTCAATTTTGAAAAAGACATGTACTTAAAAATGAGTACAATGGGTAAAAAGGAATAAAAAGGGTATATGCTTGCCTACATAGACTGCCTTCATAGATCACTTTCAATAAATATCAACAATTACAACCAATACTTACCGGGAATCAAACCCAGATATGCAGGCACCGCTATCCAGAGTATTATCCGTTACGCTACCAGGACGACGTGAAAAAGTGATAAACAGAAGTAATGTTAAAAATATTTGCCAAGAGAATGGGAAGTAAGATAATTGAGTTGTTATAACTCAATTTCCATTTAAGCAATCGACATCAAATGATCTGGAAAACCATCTTCGGAACAACTATTTTAAGTTTGTCAGTTCGCTTTGTTAAGATGGCTTGAACAGAAGCTGAGATTAGAAATATTAAATCACACTGCTCATTTTTGAGAAAGTACGATTATTACGTCATCGCTCATTGACGATGCAATTGTACTCAAAGAAAAACGAGTGCATTCATGTACTAATTTTTGAAAACCTTTTTTTTTACAGTGCTACTTTATCAAAATTTGCAATACTTGTGACATATTTCTTGTGTTATTTTTCATGTTTATGTTTTTAATAACTAAAGCGAACTAATCCGATATTTCCATACCTTTGAATGCAAGTGTGATTCAAAAATTCTAATTGCAAACCTTTCGCAGACGGAATACCATGGTTATTTGATGAAAGTAACACAATATTCAAAAAATGTAATGTATACTTTCAACACCATTTTCAAATATATCCGCTTTCCAAACCCAACAAACACACTGCAACATCGAAGAAAATTAATAAGACTCAAAAACAACTTTTATGAAGCTGTTTCTATGAGAAACTCCAGTTTCCCCCCTATTCAAAGTTCCCCTTATATTTCTCAATAGCAACAGAACTCCCAAACAACTAACCTTTTACACAAATCAATGAAACTCAGCAAATCGCAGAGGGTATAATTTCAAAAACTCTGGATTGAAAACTGTGTATTACCCTCTCCCCCCTTAATTAAATACAAATTTCTCCCCCCGATCCAAAAGTCTTAGGATAAATCTTCGAACTAAAGAACGAGGGAATTCGCTTTAAAAGGAAATAGAAGGCTTAAAAGTTTAAGAGGAACTATTGGCTGAAGTTGGATTTGAATGCTTCGTTGTTCCTCAGATTGAAAGATATGAAAGTTAATTCTTAGTTTCTAAGCTGGAAATTCTCCACTTAGTCGGAACTCTTTCATGAAGATGCGTATTTGTTGTCAAAGAACTCGCGGATTTCTTCTGGACAGGGAAACTTGATACAAATTGCGAAGATGCTTTTCTCCAGATTAATTGCATCCCGTGAAATTTTCGAATGTTTGAATGGACAGGTTATTATAACTCTCGTTCCTTAATTCTTATAAGAATTGAGATTGAGGAATACTTTCAGAATTTTCTAGAAATATTTATTCTATAAACAAGATATCACTTAGATTTTGAATTGGGATTTTAAGCATTAAGGCAATCCGTCTTAGCAGCTGTAGTATTTGTAGAGATTTACGTACAACAATTTTAAGCAATATTGTTTGTTCAATAAGAATTTTGTTTCATATTTTATACATATTGCAGGCTATTTGTATTGTAATCTTATGCTATTATCATATTACAAATGAAGACTTTAGTGCTAAACGTATACTGTAAAAATAAAGGTACTTAAAAATAAGTACCTTAGCCTACTTGTTTTCATTGAGTACAACTGCATCGTAAATGAACAGTGACATACTCAAATTTAAGTAACCGTACTTTCTCAAAAATGAGCAGTGTGATTTAATATTGTTCATCTCGGCTTTTGTTCAAGCCATCTTAGCAAAGCGACCTGCCAAACTTAAAGTAGTTGTTCAGAAGACGGTTTCCCCATTATTTGAGGTCGATTGCTTGAATGGAAACTGATTTATTACAACTCAGCAATCTTATTTATTGTTCTTCTGGCATATCTCTTTTAAAATGTCTTCTGTTTATAACTTCTTCAAGCCACGCTGGTAGTTTAACGGATAAGGCTGTATACTGCGGTGCCTGAGGATATGGGTTCGATTCCCCGCAAGTCCTAGTTATAATTGTCAATATTTATTGAAAGTGATTTATGAAGACAGCCTATGCAGGCAAGCATTTGGTTTTTTAATATTCATTTTTGAGAAAGACATGCACTCAAATATGAATATTAAAAAAGCAAATGCTTGCCTACATAGGTTGTCTTCATAAATCATTTTCAATAAATTTCAACAATTACATCCAAAACTAACCGGGAATCGAACCTAGATCTGCAAGCACCGCATTCCAGAGTATTATCCGTTAAACTACCAGGGTGACTTGGCGAAGTTATAAACAGAAGGAATGTTAAAAAGGATGTGCTAAAAGAATGGGAAGTAAGATAATTAAATTGTATTAACTCAGTTTCCCTTTAAGCAATCGACATTAAATAATGTTTGAAAAACATCTCCTGAAAACCTATTTTAAGTTTATCAGGTCGCCTTGTTAAGATAGCTTAAACAGAAACCGATATTAGCAATATTAAGCCACACTACTTATTTATGCGAAAGTACGAGTACCTAAATTTGAGTACGTCATCGCTCATTTACGATACAATTGTAGTCAAAGAAAAACGAGTACGTCCATGCACTCATTTTTAAGCACATTGTTTTTACCGTGTATTACTTACAGATTTTACAGATATATAGGCATGATTTAGCTTCATTTTTCTATAGATATAACAACTAATCCTCGCCAATCTAATCTCAAAGTTCATGTCCAACCCACCGCATCAACAAGCCTATTCAAACCCATTTCCACGCCACTTTGGCGATCTGCTAATAGCACAAAAGCCCCATAAGCCCTATCCACTGATATCAGGACCCATTCTCACGAAAGCGAACCACAACATCCCAACTCAACTGCAACCGTATGCCCCAACCCCCCTTTAAACTGTCACCCGGGGCCAGTATTAAAAAGGGGGGCACGTGCCCAACCCCCCATATTAATAGAGCAATCGGGGGGTAGCTTCTCAGTGTTTTGAGGGGCGGAGGGGACAATGCGATCGTCCGTTTCTGGGGGCTGTTTACTGGTGACAGAAAAACCGTAGGGGGTGGACCCGGGAAGTGAAGCCCACTTTGAAGGTGTATCGTTTTCTGATTCCAATATTGGATCGAGTTTTGTGTCTCTGCGGGGGGATCGGGAGATGATCCCCTCCCCCCTCTGTTCTCACGCCTCTTCGGAAGGTTGATCTGAGTCAGTGGACCGAGCGGAATATTAAACATGGGATTTGGTGGTTGTGGAGTGGCAACGGTGAAGGGGGTTGTTCGAGTTGGGGATTTGTTAAGGGAATTTAGTTTAATGCTAAGAAATAATGTAAGCTGCGTGTTTTGGGTTTGAATGTATATTTTTCTTCGGTGACGTTCTATCGGGTCTTTGAATGGGGAATGTGGAGATAACACAAAGTAAATACTCAGTGAGGCAAACAGTGCACTAGCAACAATTGCATGCCTGCTTTTAATCAATTAAGCAACTAAAAATATCGACAGTCTTAGAAATAAAAATCTAATTTTTGTGAAATCTGCGATCATCAAGGCTACTTTCATTATATTTGACAATCCCTCCTCCAGTTCAAACTTGTGCGACTACAGGAATCCCAGGGTATGGACTCATCGCCTTTCTCGTCAACAGCAGCGGTAACACACAGTAAACCCCCAGTGAGGCTAGCAGCGCTCTAGCAACAATTGCATGGCAGATTTTAATCAAATGAACAACTAAAAAAATCGACACTCTCAGAAATAACAATATAATTTTTGTAAAATCTGCTATTGTCAAGGATACTTTCGTTATATTTGACAATCCCTCCTCCGGTGTCCCTCCTCAAGTTCAAACTGGTGCAACTACAGGAATCCTGGGGGATGGACTCGTCGCCCGCAGAGACGCTCAACGACTTCCCCGCCAACAGCACTGGTAAACACACCGTAAACCCCCAATGAGGCTAGCAGCGCGTTAGCAACAATTACACGGCAGATTTTAATCAATTAAGCAACTAAAAAATACTCATCCAATACTCATAACATTCACTTGTTTTTCCTTTTTACTTCAAATTTCGAACAACCAGTCTTTTTATCATTTATTAGTAGGATTGTAAATGAGCAATCAATAAAAAGGTATTTCATTTAATTTCCTATACCGTTCCACAATAAGTCATACTTATATCTTTCAATAGAAATTAATGACCACTCCACAAATTAAGGAAACCCTCAAGAGGCATCAATTGTAAAGAACTTCCATTACGATTTCGAGAAGAAAAAAAAATATCAAGAAATTACCTTACAGACCACAAGTTACCACAAGAACACTATAATTGCTAAAACTCCATATTTGCCAAACGTTCGAAAGACCATATCTCACGATGACATCAAAATTCCACCCAAAATGGAACAATAAATTTTACCCTCCTTTAAATGATTCCCCTTTTCTTTCGTTTGTCATACCATTTATAAGAAGATAAGTTATTTTCCAGAACATTCGTATTGGTCTCGGAACATTTGTATTGTCTTTTCTCGACTCTGTCTTCATGGATGAATGAATTTAATTTGATCGTTTGGGAATTTCTCGGATGTTCCGAAGTGAAAAGAAGTTTTATTCGATATCTTCTTCTTTACGAATGAATGATGCCACAGTGAGAGGGAAAAGTTGATGTATGCGATGGTTTTATTTTAATGTAGTTACTTTTATTTAAATTTTTGTGTTGGAATCTAGTTTCACATTGTGTTTGGTTTAATCGAATATGGTAAGTATTTATTTGCTTCGAACATTTCATCTTTCAAATGACTTATGTTGATTTTATTTCATATGCATTGATTCGAAAATGACTTATTTTGAAGGGTAACGTCTTTAAAATCGGTAAAGTAAGATATGCATGTAGGGCGAAGTAGACCGTAACGAAAACATGGCTGTAACGAAAATATGATCGTAAAGAAAACGCGACTGTAACGAAAACATCTCCGAAACGAAAACATGACCGTAATGAAAACACGACCGTAACGAAAACATGTCCGTAACGAAAACATGTGTAACGAAAACATGTCCGTAACGAATACATGACCGTAACGAATACATAACCGTAACGAAAACATGACGGTAGCGAAAACATGTCCGTAATGAAAACATATCCTTAACGAAAACATGACCGTAACGAAAACATGTGTAACGAAAACATGTCCGTAACGAATACATGACCGTAACGAAAACATGACCGTAACAAATACATAACCGTAACGAAAACATGACAGTAGCAAAAACATGTCCGTAATGAAAACATGTCCTTAACGAAAACATGACCGTGACGAAAACATGTGTAACGAAAACATGTCAGTAACGAATACATGACCATAACGAAAACATGGCTGTAGTAAAAACATTACCGTAACGAAAACATGACCGTACCGAAAACATGACCGTACCGAAAACATATCCGTAACGAAAACATATCCGTAACGAAAACATGTCCGTAACGAAAACATGACCGTACCGAAAACATATCCGTAACGAAAACATGTCCGTAACGAATACATGTGTAACGAAAACATATCTGTAACGAATACATGACCATAACGAACACATGACTGTAGCAAAAACATGACCGTACCGAATACATGACCGTAATGTAAACATCTCCGTAACGAAAACATGTCCGTAACGAATACATGACAGTAATAACATGTGTTATAAAAAAAATGAACTGCGAAACAGAGTTGACGCGGTTATATCACTTGGGTGCATGTCAGGCTACGTAGGCGTAACGAAAACTTGTAGCGTTGGTATAGCGTTGGTATGGTCCTATCTATTTTTCACTGGTTAGACGCTGACAGACGCCCTAGGAACGAGACGTAACAAAGAAAACGTAAAGCTGTCCGGAATCCAAAAAGGTGCCACTCACTTGAGTTTGACGTTACATACCTTAAAATCTGCGACAGTTTCGATGCACAACCCACCCAATATTGTTGAATTTTTGACCTTATCCATACAGTGTTACGAATTGTATAGGAAATTTTGGAAAGTGCTGTCAACTGTATGTAAAGTAGCGGGAACTCAGCAAGCTGAGCTAGGAGCGTTAGCGAGGCCCTGTTTTAACTCGACAGTTTGGCCTTTCACCTGTTTGTAAATGTATTTATTACGTAGTCACGGCTAAATGTACCGTTCGATTTTCTTCGAATTTGGCATGAATGTTCCTTGAAATAATTAAAAACGACGTTTTTTGTTGTTGTTTTTTTAATTTATTCCATTTCAAAATGGTGGCCGTGTTATTATTTGATTCCGTTTAAAGATGGTAGTCGTTTTAATGATTACGTTTCATACGTAAATTTCAACAGACAAAATGCCGAATGGTCGAGTTAAAACTGATCCTCGCTAACGACAGACGGGAAGGGGGAAGAGTATCTGTGTGGTTGAGTTTAATTTTTATACAAATCTACAGTTTTATTCTGATTTTGATGAAATTTTGTAATCTAATGTAGTGCAGTCTAATGCAATAGATGTTAGAACTACTGTTAATTAATTTTTGTATGTAGTGCACTTAGACAACTCAACTCTAGATGTAAAGTTTCGGTTCCCAATTCAAAGGGGGAAAAAAAGTTCGAATTCCAATTTTTAGTTATTTAGAATTATTGCTGCATTAAAAAGTTTTTAAGATTTAACTATTAGTTTTATTTAATCTATTTTATCATTAATGCAGTATAAGTTTATTTTAGTTATTTAAAAACAATTTTTTTAAATTTAAAGTATTTTTTTTCTGGACGAATATAAAAACAGTATGAAAAAAAAAATCTTAATGTTATGTTACAGGATATCTCATAATTGTTTTAATAATGAATTTGCTCAAAAGATGGCAGCACGAAATAATAAAAAGTTTTCTTTAGCTCAGCGATATTTTTTTTTCCGTTTTGAAATAACATCAATCATTTACGTGTGAATGAATCTACTTTGAAAATAAAAAAATTATTAATTTTAAATACAATTTTACTTAAAATACTATAGCATTGCAGTACAAAATCTTTTAATATTATTAAGAATTTAACTCAGCAATTTAAAGTATTCCTTTTAACTCAGTGCTGCCATCTATTTGTTATTTTATAAAATATAAACCAAATCATTCAAATTTACACTTGTCAATTATATTGTCGTCCACAAAGTAAATATTAATTATAAAAAAAATATTTCGAAGGCAATTAGAGCTTATAGGTGTAAAACCATTAATTTTTATATCAAGCAAAGTTTAAATTAAGCTTCAAGTGAAGGTTTAAAAAAACCAGGATGTTATTTAATTTTCATAGTACATTAAAAAACGCCTATAGAATATTAAAACATCCAATAAACACTTGATTTATGCATAAACTCTATATGTAGATAAGAAATTTTAGTATAAAAATTTCCTTATAATAAAGGAGCCTTGCCAATCAAGTGGTACTCAAGAGCATCTTAAGTTTGTAACTCATCTTCGCTGTAAAGGTAAGTTCAACCATTCAACTCTTTACTGGGCAACCTATTAAAATAGGACCCACAGCAGTTTGTCAAACGATAGATCTGCCAAGTAATGGTAATTGTTAATTTTTTTAGATTTTAGTGATTTGTAGAACTTGTCAGCCTATAAACAATTTTTAAAAAAAATTAAAAATTCGTAAAATAGATAATTCTTATTGGTTGTGTGAATGCAATGTACAAATTAATGTTCCACAAATATTTCCTCGGTGGAAAATACCTAAATATTTTATAACTAAAATTGTTTATTAAAATAAAAATGTTATATAGTATTTAGTATTCAGTATTATTATTTTATATTTATTTTTAGTATTTAGTATATAGTATTCAGTTTTAAAATGAAACCAATTTGAAAAGTAATAACTTTATTGGTCCTATTCAAAATATAATCCTAAACTATAGATAATAAATGTTTGCATTACCCTAAATTGAAATTAAGGAATTTGCCAATACTTTCAAACATGTATAAAATTATTTTTTTAATAAATAATCCATACGGCTTAAATATAAAACAAACTTAATACTGATAGTTTAGCAAGGAACAACTATTATCCGACACAAAAGTTTATACAGATGTAAACTTAATATGAATGAAAAACTATGATTTGTTAAACAGTTCCAAATGATTGTACATAAAACGAAGAAGTAAACATTTTTTGTTCCAAGGAAATAGTAAAATATTGCGCATCCTTTCCTAAGAAATAATATAACATAATATATTTCCATTATTTACAATAGTCTTCTAGGAAGATAACAGTATTGTATAATAACTCAAATCCAAGTTTCAGAAACATGTAGATTTCGAAATACAGATTCTTAAATACAGTCAAACATATCTTAATAAACTGTAGTGCATAAGGAATTAACAAGTATAAAAATTTATCAAAGGAATTGGAATCAATCCTTTTATTGAAATTATTTGTCCTGTCATAAAATTTTAATATTTTTTATTTAAGAAATAATGACATTTCTCATAAACTAATTGTATTAAATGATATCCCATATTATGGAAAAGCTATGCTACTTACACTAGAAATTTGGTACAATCGTATGAATAGAATTATATTTAGCTGGTTGAATTAATGTCCTATTATAAATACCCATATAGACTATTGGCAATTGATCAGCATCTATCCTAAAGGAAAGACAAAGAAACACTGCCTCGTAATTTTAAAACATGATCAAATGATAAGGACAATACAAGAGTTGACACCCTACCCCCTCCAATCTTTTACACCATCCCTAACATGAGGACAGTAGGAACATGATATATTTAAGGGGGACAAGCCCTTTCAGTTGGCACGCGATGAGGATGTAACTCGCAATCCTCCGATTACAAGCTAAATAATGTTACAACAAAACCATGGTAGTCCAAAATTATTTTTGTGTGTGGTCGTTTTTTCTCTATTTTTTTCGAATTTCAATTATATTAGTTTACAAGAATCTTAAATAAAATTGTATGTTCCATAGTGAATTCTAATTTTCTTGCTCATGGGTCTCAATCTGCTCCAATCCATACTTTATCCACTATTTGTCGCCAAGGAAAAATTGGCACAATACTTTTACTATTCATCGATAGTGAGCGTGCTTAGTGGTAGTTGGTTAACAAAATTGAAGCGTTTTCGCACATTTGTCATTTAGGTTCGCTTCATGAAATCGAACCATTTTAAGTGAAACATATACTTATTACAGCTCTGTATCTGCCTAAACAAATCAAGCAGAGCCATACAATTTTGAGGGAAGACATACAAGTTCTTAAAAGTTCCTTTTGCATCAAAATTAGATTTTTTTTCTCCAAAATGTAAGTTAACACCTTCTTCCACTTGTCCCTTCAATTAACAAATATAATATTGATAAAAGAGTATTGCTTAAAATTTTAATTTAACTTTCATAATGAAATTTTCAAAATGCAAAGGTCTACTGTATCCTAGACCACATATGGGCCAGACATTAACATTCAGTTATACATATATTTGTAATAAAAGTAAACAAAGATAACTTGATCACTTCAATGTGGTATCATTTATGAACTATAAGGAACAAATAATCTCAATAAAAGGATTTACTAATAATAAGCGAAATAGGTTACAACAGGTAGTGTAGTTACAGAGCTCTTACTAAAAGTATCCGAGTGGCAATTATATATTAATAAGAGACAGCAAAATAGTCATCTTTGTATGTTCAGTATTTTCGACATTTGAAACCTTGCAATGAACTACCATTCAATAGTTTTTTAATCACCAACCAGAATAAAGAAATTCTGATTTCCTAACAATTCCACACATTTTGTTAGACTAATAACATATTAATTTTTTTTATCATTAAAATTTCTAGAATATCTTTTGTTTAATTAATAATTTTGCAACTGTGTTAACCTCTAATGCTCAAGGTCGTGATATCACGTCAAGGATCTCCAGTTTTTCCCATAAAAGATCTTCATTTTTAAATTCTTGAAAATACTCCATTTTACAAAAGCTTTTAGATCTAGTTGTTTGAGTTATACTTTAAAAGATATCTATTTACAATAAATTAAAATTTTGGTAAAAAAAATATAAATGCATGCCCAAGAAAAATTATTTAAATTCCTAAGCAGTGAAAACAATTTTACAATTGCCAAAATCTCATGAGCGTTAGTGAGTAAAAAGGGATGATTTTATGTGTGCCAAATTTGGCATTAGAAAAAGTCTAAATGTAACAATGTATGTTCTAACACCCACATAGCAATTAGACATATAACTTAACTTAAACTTTAAGTTGGAACTGAGTATAGTAAAAATCTTTTAGTGAAATTTCCTAATAACAAATAATAGCTAAGAAACTAAGTAAAAAGATTGAGTCAACACATGATAAAATAGTTTGGCAAACAGGAAATACTAGTAAAGTCAAATCATCCTTTATTGAAGCTCTGTTGAGACTTTTGGGCTTTTTTCAAAAGCTTTCTCTCTCTGTAGAGTTGGAACTCCTTGCAAGCATTGGTCGAATGCATTTCTAAAATAATTTGGACTTTCTTAACAATATCTAAAGCAGTAGGGGGATCCGACTCAAACATGTACTTCTTGAATTCTGGACCGCTTTGGTATACCAATTTGAAAAAGCATTTGCCAGGATCTGAAAAAAATAAATAATAAATGACTTACGAATTTAAAAATACAAAGAACTTTGATAAATATATGAGATCTGAAATGGATCACGACCATAAGTTATAGTTTCGAGATAATCAAGGTAAAAGTTTTAAACACTCGTTGAATCCTACAGTGAATTAGAGGATAATAATGCCATCTGTTAGAAAATAACAATAGTAAAGACTTGGTTTACTATAGCTCTGAAAATACACATAATTAACAAGTATTAATCCGCAACAAACAATTATTTTAATACTTTTGGACTTTATCCACTTTAGCTCATGGCAATTTTATATACTCCCTAAATGAAGTAAAATTATTATATTCTACAATAAGGTTTTATATTGTTATAGAAGCTAAATTACATATAAATCCATATAAAAGATAACGTTTATAGTCTTATTCTAAGAATTGTAAAATGTATGTACACTCAAACCTGTTTTTGTGCGGTGGATAGGGACCGCATAAAAAAACTTCACACAAAACTTCACGAGTAGCTATAAAAAATAGTTTTCGCAACACAATTAAAAAAAAATTTATGCGGTGGAGAGGGACCGCGTAAAAAAGTCTCACATAGAAAATAACTCAAAACCTTACGAAATAACGAGGAATTACTTTTTTTAAACGAAATCAAGACACAAGGCTTGGCAGCTACTTGGAATCTCGCCAAACCTTTTGGAATCTGATTTAGAAAATACACATGCGAACATTTTTAAATATTTTATTTTACACATACAAACTTTCAAAACGTATAACCATTATCCTTCGTAGTCTGACAATAGGCGAACTTGTTTCAAAGATACTACGTTGCACTCGTTTAGAGTTGACTTTTTTTCAGTTACCATGCAGTCAGTGATCAGTTTTTGCGATGACTGTTGTTTCACTAGGCGCTTGTATATGTCTCGGTAGCCAGATAATCAATTATGTTCCAATTTGATTTAAATTTTCATATACCGCACAAAAAAAAATCGCATAAAAAAAAAAAAGACCGCACAAAAACAGGTTTGAGTGTATTTATATTCCAGTGTAATGTATCATTATTATTAACATTCTGATATATTGTATATATAGTAGAACATTATTATAATGGATGTCGATTATAACAGACAGTTAAAAAAATGGTAATAATAGTAAATATTTATTTTTACCTGACATATTTTACATTTACAAATATTGATGTCCAACAAAAGGCTCAAGGTCCAACAAGGTTGGTTCAGTTTTCCGCCTAACTATCTGCTAATGAAAATCTAACATCTTCTTAAAATCCTTTACTCCTGTACAATTAACAATATTCACTTGCAAGTTGTTCCATTTGTCTATTACCCTACTATAGAAAGTGTTTTCTCCCTTTCGGATTAAAATGGGATTTGTTTAATTTAAACCCATGATCTCTCGTACTATCACTCATATTAAAATCTAAACCCTCCACATCTCCTTGTTTGATATATTTGAACAGTTGAATCAAATCTCCCCTACACTTATTCTCTTCCAGATACATATTCGTTTTTTTTTTTTTAAATCATAATTTATGCCTGAAAACCCTTGGACCATTTTAGTAATTTTCTCTAACAAATCAATGTTTTTTAAAGGATATGGTGACCCAAAACTGATCAAGAGTTTAAAGATTGAAATGTTTAGATTAGAGTGCTAATTTTGTGGATGTTGAACATTTAAAGAAACTGAATGATGTGATTAAAAATGAGGGATATCAGTTGAGCCTAATTTATAATTTTAACAAAACTAGTTTGTTTTGGTGAAATCTACCTAACAATACACAAGCTTCAAAAGCTCAGAAAATTATGTCTGGCAGAAAGATAAGCAACTTTGTGAATGCAGATGGCAACCATTTGCAGTTGGTAAAAACCAAAACCCTAGTGCACTAAAAACATGATGGTTGAACGGGTTAACTCAAGAAATAAGTAGCAAATAAACCCAGCAGAAAATTATTTTTTCAAACTAATGAATGTACAATCAACATGATCCAGGATCTTCTTGTTCTAAAGACGAATGCAGTGTATACGTACACATCTTATTTAAATGCAAACTATGTTAAAGGTTGTTTTTAATTTGATATATAATAAACACTTTTTATAGCTAACTGCTGTACTTTCATTGATGTACTTGTTGCCATTACATCCTTTTTCAGAATTTTTTTATATAAACCGGACTTTTATTAAAACGGGCAGCCTTGTGTCCCTATTAGTTCGTTATAAAGAGGTACTATTGTATTTAAATCTGTTACTCTTTAATTAATTTTAATTCCACACTGCATTAGGTATGAAACCATGAAAATCAACAGATAGTTTTAATAAAATAATTAGTTTTTATTTAAAGGGAGTTGGAACATCCTAGACTGACAATGTTAAAATACAATTTTTATATGTACCTTTTCTCAGAATGTGAAATAGATACAGGCTTGAAATTTTTTCTGTGTAAACTAAAGACACTTCTGAATTTACTAAAATGAGCTTTTAAAGAAAAACTATATAGGTTTATAAATAAATTTTTTTTAAAGAAAGTCACTTCAATTGCATAATAAAATCTTTTTTATGCAGAAAAATATTTTTAAAAATAAATAAAACAATAATCTTTAAAAGTACATTTCAGTATAATCGTGGGTATATTGCGGAGAGCTTATATAAAAAAAATATGCAAACATATATGGAAATAATAGAAAGTTTCTGCAGAAAGGTACAACAAACAAAAAAAAAAATCATTTCGAGAAAATTGGATTTGAAGAAGGCAAATGTTACCTGTTAACAAGATAAAAACAAATATATTTTATTACATTTCAGTGCTTTCTACAAAAATATGTCATTTTAAAGATAGTTAATTGGAGAATAAAAATATGTAAAAATCTTAAAAACGATATGTGTACTCTCCTTAAATTACAGGGCCTCCGTGACCCAGTGGATAAAGGCGTCAGCTTTTAGGAGGATTCCTGGTTCAATCCTGTGCGACGGACTTGACAAGGAAAAGGAAAAAGTAGTGAACTTATGATCGGAGGGTTGCCAGCTTCACTACAAAATACTAGAAAAGTCGTCCAGAACAATCACAAAAGTTCCGGGTCTTTCGATCATGATAGGCCCCGAGCTGTAGTGCAATGTAACTAATCAAACCCAAACCCCTTAAGTTACTACTAGTTGACCTTTTTTTGATAATTTCATGTTTAAATGAACCCAGTGATGCTCTAGGATATGATATAATGTACAGATATCTTGAGTATTTCCAGCAATATAACCAAATTTTAATTTCTGTTAAACACTAATTTCTGTTAAATCTAATAGTTGTACATACAACTTTAAAGCTCTCTTTATAATTAAGTTTTAAAAATTAAATAAAAAAAGCCCGCACAGAAAAATTTATTTAAGCTTTCAAACAGTGAAAAGAATGTCACATTTGCGAAAAAACGCGTGAGCGACAGTGGGATAAAGTACAAAAACTATATTTCTAAATATTCATGTAGCTAAAATATTTGCTCAAAATAAAAATACAGAAATGCATGTGATTACAAAAGTATCCAATGCATCATTAAAACTCTATACTTACTGTACTTTTTGCCAATTATCTCACAAGTTGCTATAGTGTCCATATACAGAGTAGCAGGTTTCTGTTGTCTACTCAGCAGTTTTGCAGCACCTTTCGGAGGCAAAGGATTTATTTCAACTTTTTCACCGGATATTCCTGAAACACAATCATACATTATTAAATACAATCAAACTATTAAGTAATATTTAAACAAAATAACACTGCATTCATGTTTGCATTTGACTTGTTTTCCATTTAAATCTGTTTTACATATTTGAGGATGCATGTTATAACAACAGCAAGTTATAAGCTGGTAATAAAAAAGAAAATATTTTAAATTAAATATTAGGACGTAGGGTTTAAAAGAACAAATTTGTTTTTATATAATCAGGGATCTGTTTAGGCTTTTCAGACAGGACCATGTTTTTGCTAAAGTCTGAAAAATCTATTCATGACTTTGTGAATTAAAAATCATCACTAAATTCTGGTACTTTCAAACAGGGTCCTATTCTGTAAAATTGTGAAAAACATAATTCTGCAAAACCAAATTTAGTATTAAATTAAGGTTCCTTTATACAAATTTCAAGATGAAGATCATGTTTTAATGAACTACATATATAATATAAAAAAAAATTGTGATGCAAATGCTTATTAAAGCCGAAAAGTAAATCTTGCATATGGGATCATGATTAGCTCTCCAAAATAAGCAACAAGCAGCATTGTTAAAATGTGACATGAATAATTTTTACTCCAAAAAAAGGCTGAATCGTTCACCCTCTTCACACTTTGTTGGTCAATTCCATATTCCACCTCTCATTGGCTGTGATCGACACTCACTCAATTTATCGAATTACGCACTACACTATTTTCGAAACATGCATCAACCATGTATATGGTGACTTGTCTGTTTCGTGAGAGAGATGGGAGATAGATTTTATTTTAAGGAGAATTCATTCGTACATTTAATTTAAAAAGCGTTCATTTTGATGTCAAAGAATTGTGAAACCTCTGTTTTCAAGAATATTTTTGTGAAGGGTCTGTTTTTTTAAGAGTACATTTTGAAGATAAAAAAAATTGGGAAGGGCCCATTAACGATCTCAAATTTTTCCTAAACAGACCCCTGATAATGTAAAATATTACGGATGTAAAAAGTATTATTGAGGTAGAGAATATTATAAATGTAAAATTATATTATAGATGTAAGTGATTATTATGCAAAATAATTTCTACTCTCAATCTTGTCACTGTAAATGTGAAAATATTTCAGCCGGGCATTAAAATACAGTCAGACCAGAGGGAAAAATTCCAAAATTAACTCAATCATCAAAAATTGATCATTTACGACAATTAAATAATTAAAAAAGAAAACACTTTTATATTTATAACTAATCTTTTAACCCCCTGCTGGATAAGTAAAATATCGAATCTTTAGATTTGTTTATATATATATATATTATTTCAGTCAAGAAGGATTTTCAATTTGAAAAAATATTTCAAAATAGAGATTTTTTTTATATACTTTAACTTACTATACTACTGGGAAAACTGGAGATACATGAACAATATACATGTCCGTATCATTAATTTGGCTAATAAAGTTATCAAAGTGAAACACCATGATAAAATATTTTTTCGAGTGATGATTTTACAAGGTTTCGGAAAAACTAGATTATTTGTTCCCCGAGCAGTCATCCATATAATCCCTGTAATTTAATAGTCGAGATTTACTTAGTCACAAAAGTAGTTTGCATACATACCTAACTGAACATCATAGTTCATTCCCATTTTTTGGCAAAAGGTGACATTGAATGACCTATATAAAGGAGCTTCAACTGCCTTCATATGGGCATCATATTCATCAGTCTCAAAGCTTGCTAGACGTTCTTTAACATCTGTAAGAGGCAATTCCATTAACTACACCATATGCTTTAGTAAATAAACAGTTAAAATTATAACTAATATGATAATTTATGAAACATTTAGCAGTATTTTAAATTATTTGATAGTTTGATATTTAAGAAACTATTATTCTTTTTTTTAATAAATTGAATCTTTTTCAAGGGATGGATGTCAAATTTCAATTTTGCAAACAGAATAATTTATAAACAACTGAACATGGTTGAAAATAACAAAACATATAATAACATATTGAAAATTGCAAAATAACACTAGTAAGAGTTCCACATATTGTATCGTTTGTTGGTTGGAAAAATGCAAGGGCAATTGGCGATATTTCAAAAATCTATTCTAAAGAAAAGACCCAAGAACACTGCCTAATAACTTTGATGAAGGTCAGATGAATAGGACAACATCCGAATTGGCATATCACTTTTTATACTTTCGCCCATTGTGATCAGCACGACATTTGGAAAACAAGAGATTGTACACAATTTTCTTCTACAGGTCAAATGATAAGGATTGAATTCTCAACCCTCCAACTACGTACTCGATACATTTCCAGCACGGTTATTTGCCCACATGAGGTTGGTTAATTGAATCATTTTTGCATTAGAGTTCCATAATGGGGTATTGGTGACAGGAACCCACATACAATATCGCTTCATTTCTAAAATTAGTTAAATTAAATGTTTCCACTGACATTTACTCTAACTGGGGAGCTTTCTAATAATCAGTTTTCTGATACCTTTATATTACAGAAATTAAAACTGATATTAGCAATTCAAAGTGTAGGGATTTTAATGCTATAATGTATTGAGATTTTGGCATTATAAATGTCATAACCCTAATTAATAATAAGTATGTTAATGTAAATCAGATATTTTCTATAATTTAATAATTTTAATTATACTAAACTTAGCAATATATTAATTTTAACCCTTTTGAGGTCTACTGTAAAGTGGTAGATTGGACATTGTATTTTGAATGAACAGGTCCAGATTACTGATTTTTTCCCTGTACCCATAGAGAGAGACGAACTTACGAATACTCTAAGAAAATTGATGGACTGCAAAGGGTTGAAATTTAAATGATAGTTAACAAAATTGTAAAGGTTTACACGACAAAAATAAATTTCGAACTTATAACAGTGACGTGACAGAGGTTCCTCCTTATGTGTTTTAAATTTTCACATCAAAAAGACTTTTACAACACGAAAGAAAAAGAAAATGCATTATAGAGTAAAATTAGACCTTAAACATAACAAGGAAGGATGCATGCTTTATGTGCATCATAATTTGGTTTGGTTTTGACAGTGTTCACTCTAGAAATAAAAAGGCGCAGGGTGTTGTTGGCAGTAAAAGGGCCCCCCGTATTTAAATAAACACTTCTTGCTTTTGGCATTTTTAAAAAAAAAATTGGGGTGGGCCATGGCCACCCGTTGACACATCGGACCATGACCAAAAAAAAAAATTCGATTTATTGGTTGACATTGAGCTACAGCTGCATATTGGGCTATTGTTGACGGTTCAGAACTTAAACCCCTACAAAATTAAAGGCAGATACTACGTAAAATCCAAAATTTGACATTTAAAAATTAATGTTATCCCTAAAAACCAAATCTGTAAGTAGCCCTAATCAGACCCCTTGCAAAATTGATGAAAAACCTACTTAAATCCAAAATTTGGTTATAAAATGACCAATCTTGTAACCTTGCCCCAAACCATCTTCTCTTTAAAAACAAACACAGAACAAAAAACTTAGCATTTCACATGCGGGCACAGGCAACCAATAGGAATCGTGGAAAAACCCTTGTTTGAAATTACTGTAAACTATAAATTCATCGCGATTGCACAACACACATAGTTAAAAAGGAGTTTGTTTTTCTACTGTCATAATTCACTTAATTCCAATTTATATAAAAAAAAATTAAACGATGCCTTTTTTAAAGACAGCTAGGGAAGCAACGACGCTTGTGCTTGGCTGTAAAGGGTAAGAGGGCAGTATTTTCGAAAAAGGGGCACAAGGGCGCTATCGAGATGAAAAAAGGCGGGCAGGGCGGACCGCCCTTCAAAAAACGAATAGAGTGAACACTGGTTTTGATTAATTAATGTTCCACTAGAGCTGCACAGTCCATCATAATTTCTTTTACAATTGAAAATGAGGAACGAAAACTCCATGAGAAAATATCCTAAGATATTAACCCCTTTGCCTACAACATCTAGTCAGACTCTTGGTAAAAAAATTGGACTAAAAGTGAATAACATAAGCCAGAGTCATGATCTTAGAAAGACATGATCTCGTTCCATTTGTTCAAATAGCAAACTTGAATTTAGACTAATATTTATTTAACATACTTCTACCTACCTTCCCCTTCACTTTAAAACCCTTTCCAAATGGCAATATCTTATAATAACCTAAACAAATTTATATACTTTGTTTTTCGATGAGTAGTGGTTATTTAGCACAAGAGATGGGAAGTTTGAGATAGAGTAGGGTCAGGTGGGGGAAAGTGGTCATAAAAACAGGCATTTTTAACTTTGCAGGAATATAAATATGAGAAATTTTCTAAAAAATATTATTGTTTTGGATTTTATTTTACATTACATTGTTCTAGAGTACATTAGAATACACTTTAAAAATATGTTTTGAGAGTAACACCTTTTAATGACACCTTTTTTTTTCTTCATGTTTTTATGACCACTTTACCCCATGGGTGGGGTAAAGTGGTCAGTGTGTGGGGTAAAGTGGTCATATTGAAGAAATATGATATAAAAAGGAAATTATAAGTAAACAGTGCCATTTTATTACTTAAAAATATTTTACACAACTTCTATATTTGTGAACTATTATTTAAATTTAAAATTTAAATAATATTATTATTAAATTATAAATTTATAGTGTTCTCTATGGTAAAAAGTTTTTTTTAAAAAGATATTTTAATAACTTCCGACTCTCTGTTTTTTCAATGTCGTTATATTCTGAAAATGTGTAGTAGTCACCAATTTAGGATTTTTCTAGATATTTAATGAAGTGTCCCATTAATTACTATCTCAATCTTGTCCAATAAACTGTTTAATTGATTTCTTCCCTTAATATTTTACTAACATCCCACAAATATGATTTGTCAAATTTTAATATCTGTGGCACAAATTGGCTCAAAAGAACTTGTTGACTTGATAATTTTCTGTTTTTTTTTTTTTTTTAGCTTTTTTTTTTTTTTTTTTTTTTTTTTGTAGACAAAAATTAATTGTTTCTTCTGTTTTCATCTTTAGAGTTATGTATAGCCATTCTAAGTACAATTCACACTGGTGGAGATATTGTTGTCAGTATTAGCTTAAAGTCCTTCAGTGGATATACACTTGTTGTATTAGCCATATTTGACACTTTTGTACTTTTAAAATTTAAATTGCATATATCAGATGTTGATGGTTCTGAATTCTGATGAATATCTATTTGTTGATCTGGTGAAGTCAATGGGCAATTCTGTAATTTCGGTACGGACATTGTTATGTTTGGTCAATTTGTTTGTTGACAGTTTTCACAAATTCTGTAGTAATTAGGTCTTGGTGGTCTTATCAACCAATGGACTTTTTCTGCTATTAGGATATTTAAGATACATTTGGATTAAATTTGATATAATAGAACAATCGAACGAATGCCCAACATGGGCAATGAATCTGAAGCTTTTAATGATGCAAGATTCTTCTTCGAAGCCATGATTCTCATTAGGACCATTATGCCTGGACTTGTTAATGACCCATCTTCTTAAAGTCGGGTAATTTCTGAGCTACAGCATAAATGGATATGCCCTTTTTAACCAGCATAGCTAACTGGCCTTGCCAGCATAACTAATTGTAGACTGGCATCAGAGTAATTTGGTACAATCTTCCTAACATATTTTCTCGGCATGTTTATTATGTAAAAAAAGGAAAAAAAAATAAGACAATAAAAATTATTTTATTATACAAGTTTATCCAAATTTTAATCACTGAATATTAGGTCTTAATAAAGTAATTCCAAGCAATGTAAAAGTTAAGCCTAATGCTGTTTACTTTATCTCATGTCATAAACTATGATAAATTAATATGCTTTATTATTCTAAATTAATATTTAATAATCAATCTTTAAATATTAGGCCTAAATAAACTCATTGTTACCATGAATACGTTAAACTTAGTCATATGACCACTTTACCCCATGTTACTAAAAACACTATAAAATAAAAAATTTAATAAACACAACTTGCCTATCAATGGAAATGTGTTCTTGAGATATGTTTGAAGCCTCCTGTATAACTAATATATTAAGATTTTGATTAAACAAAATGTAGGAGAGAAGTTCATTAGAGAATCAAAAGATTGTACTGAAACGTACAAAAATAAAATGGCTATTTATTGGCATTCAATGTGTTGCTAAAATTATAATTTTGTGTGAAAAACATTGCTCCTCTTCACTGAAAACTAAAACAAAAATATGTAAAACCCTTACGATAAAAATAAAAAATAGGGAGGAAAAACTACAACATTTATTAGAGTATGACCACTTTACCCCACCTGACCCTACACTTTGAGTGTACAGTTGAACAGCAAAAGGGACATTTCATCTGCATTTAAATCATAGGGTATGGGATTAACGAAGGAAAACATTACTGAGATAATCTTTAATTCCAAAATTGTATCAGAAAAGGAAAACCGTTTCTAGCCAAGTAAATAATTTACAATCATCATAAATTCAAAAACCAGAAGCAAGCATTTATTCTTATAAAAACAATCCCTTTTTGTTGCAATTAAAAAAAATGTGACATTATCAATATAAGTTATATATATAATTAAAATTACCAATATTTAAAAATCACTTATATATTACTTATAATACTCAAAACATTTTATAACATAAGAATAATCACACTAATTTATAGGATGTACTGAAATTGCAATACTACTAGATAGTGTTCATACATACAAAATTAAATGTGAATAATTAAAATAAGGTTTTATATTTAAAAACACTACAAAAGAGCTAATCATAGAAATTCTAAATTGGATAATATAGACAAAATTTAAGTTACAAATAACATAAAGCAAGGTGAACTAATTAATTTCTTTTTCAAGGGGTTCCAATTAGATCAGAATTCCTAGCTGGGATTTTTTTTAATGATCTGTAGGTATTGAACAGATAACAGATCATGAAACCCCAAAATATCAGCAACGAGAGAATGGAAAGTCAAATATAATACACATGAAAGTATATTAAATTAAAATACAATAAATTAATATTATCCAAATTAGAATTTCTCTATGATTAGCTTGTTTGCAATATTCTTAAATACAAAACTTTATTTTAATTATTCATATTTCGATTTTGTATTGTGAAAAAACATGAGTTAATGATAGGATTTAATTGATTTACAAATAAGTGAAGAACCCTGGAATGCATTGCTGAAGAATAATTACAGATGAATTATGAATCCCTACATGGGCTATATCTTTTAATGAATAATTATGGAAACATATAAGTTGTTTGGAATTTTTTTTTGTTTAAAAAAATTGAATGATACAGCTTTTAAAATATATGGCATGATAGAATCATAATGAAATTGAGATGTATCAATTTTAAAGTGAAGTTTATTGTATAAATGCAGTAGTTAAAAGAGTAGTTATATAAAGTAGTAGTAATATAAAGATTTGAGAATTCAATAAAGGAAGTGGACAAAAGATGTTAAAAAATATGGCTTTAAGGATAGCTTTGAATCATGAGACTGGTAAAAAGAAACAGTTTCTGTTTGTTGAAAATTGTATTAAGTTTAGTAAAATGTAATATATATTTTTAATAACAAATCAGTAATTACTTTCAGAACATACAACATAGTTATGTATTTATATTTCTTATATTCACAAATATGCAAGAATTCTCACAAAAATAAACTATAAATTAAAAGAGAAAAAGAATGAAAAATGTTATAACTGAAGTATTGGTTAAGTGTTAAATAATTATTTAAATACGAAATAAAAATGTTTTACAAAACAATTGATGAAGCATATAAATTTTATATAATTGAACTTACCATCTTCAAAAATCAGGCGAAAAATCAAGCTTTTAAAATTGGATAATTTGCTATCAAGAGGTATTGCAATACCTGGTTCATCCAACTTTTCTATATGATATGCTGTAAAAAAAAGCAAATTATACAATGAAATAGCTTTTAGTAAGTTTTGAATAAATGACACGATTATAAAACGAAATATATATTTCATATAAAACAATGGTTACTCAAAAGTTCTTAAATATATATTTTTTGCACTCAATGAACTTTGTAAATGCATTTAAAATTCTGCAATATTATTTATCTGCATATTATCCAGCATATCTCCAATATTATTTATGAATTTGACATTGCATTCTTATTTATTTTCTATGAGTGTTTGTTTTTATAAAAAAAATAATCCCTACACGGTTATAATTTTTTTTTTATCAAATTCATTTGCAAATCCAACCAGTTTTTCAGTTTACAATAGTCCTAAACAAGGATTTCTTTCTTTAAGCCTTAATAATGACTGTTTAAACAGGACTATCAAGTATGATTCTTAACTAACCAAGTTTCACCTGAACTAATCATAAAAGTAGCTTTAAATTTTAACACTCTGAACCAGAACTTAACAACTTTTTAAGTATCCTTTATTTCTTGATAGATGATAAAATTTTGAGGATAAACTGTGCAACCTTGTTTTGATTTAAATTTAAAATATCATAAAACGGCAGAACTGAAACAGCAATACCACAAAATCAATATTATTCCCAATTTTATAACTTATCCAACTTTTCTAATTTTAACTATACTTTACTCTACAAACTTTTCTAATTATATTCATCATCACTATTTACTCAACTGCTTTGTGACAGAAATGTTGCAGAATTCACTTGGACATTCATAGTATAGTGTGGCAACAACATTCTAGAAAAAAAGTTCCCTGATTTCCATGATGGTGTCACAAAAATTTCCCTGATTTTACAATTACATTATAAATTAAAAATTATATGCAATACTTATTGACAGTTAAAAGAATAATTTAGGGATACAACACAAATTACGCAATTGCATTCAAGTTTATTCAAATTATTTCTTTTGTAGATAATTTAAATGTTTTATATGCTTAATATTTCCTATTCCAATCTTCAATAAATCGCATATTCATTAGCCCCTCTCACGTTGCTTACAATTCAAGGTCCAATGACCTTTGATTTTGCTTCTCCCTCCAGCAGTGGTTCACGTTTTTACAAAAATAAAATTGAAAATATGAAAATGCGTGTAACAATTTTTTACAAAAATTCTTTTTCAGAACTAAAAGGAAATATTGACAAATAAATTACCCAGAATAGAGGATATTTGCAGCTTTAATTTTCAAAATTTGAAAATTTCCCTGATTTTTGTGAAATTTTGAAAATTTCCATGACATTTCCAGAATTAAAAATTTTTATGATAATTCCCTGGTTTTCCAGGTTATGTTGCCACCCTGTAGTAAATGATCACAATTTCTGTGAAAATACAGCTAAACAAATTTAAAATATTGTTTCAACGATCTTTTACTAAAAGTTATGTGACATAAACTGATAAAATCATGATGGATTAAATAGCTTCAAGTACACAAGATTTAGGAATTTTAAACAGTCCCTTACATCAAGTGGCATTTGGTGCAAAAATATATAAAAAAATATACATTTAGTTTCGAAGTATTAAAAATTACATAAATGGAATATTAAAATTTATGAATTTTGTGTCATACCATTAGATTTTCTTACTGACACCCTATGACTTGCCAAGTCGGCGACTTCTCTTAACGTCAAGTTTAAACTAGACACATCAAACTTAACAGGATCATCTTCAATAAACCTATAAGAAATACATACCAATGAATCATGTATAAGAAATATAATAAGTATTCATATCTACTAAAATGAAAACTACACATTATTAAAAATTCACATTTGGTGGTCATGTTTATAACTAAGACAGGGACTTTGACTCAAATGTTTTAATATCCTAGTGTTCACTCTAGAAAAGAAAAGAAAATTGTGCTATTTTGAGAAAAAAAATTACTTTTTCTTTTTCCAATTTAATGAGGTTCTGTTATCAGAATTCATACACATTTATCTTTTTAAAGTTTAGTATATAGCTAAATTATATTTACAAATGAATAAAAGAAAAAATTATCTTAGTTTTGAGGAAGTTAAATTTTTCTTCGAAATAAAAAGTTATAAATTCAGAAAAGTTTTCAATATTCTTAAATAAAGGGGAATAAAGCTTGTTTCTTATAACATTAATTACTGTAAAGAAAGTTGTGAGAAAAATTTTATCTTCTAAAATTGAGATTGGTTGTTCTTTGAACAAGGTAAGAGATAAAAATTATTATATATATATATATATAAATCCTTATGAAAAAGTATTAATGAAATGACTTTAAAAATAAAAATATATTTATTTTAAGTTGAGATTTGCTTTGATTTTTCAATTACTTTTAATTTGAAATAAATCTTGTTTGAAAATCCTTTTAAGCACCTCATAGTGGAAAAGTATGTTAAAATTATTTCATCAAATTAAAATTACATTCGTGAAACAGTAAAGAGTCACATTTTAACATTATGCATAACAGGTTTATACAAAAAAAAAAAGCATTCCTTTTTAATTTAATTATTAAACACTAGCACAATTGAACATTTTAAAACATGAAAGTAAAATATAATTTAAACACAATCAAACCAAGTTATTTAAAAAAACATATTAAAAGGACTAAAATATATTTTGGTAATATTTTTTAACAATGTTATATAAATTAAATTCATACATGTATAAATTACAGTTGACAAAACTCTTGATGCAAATATGTTCCTTAGATTACAAGTTATAAATATTATTATGTTAGATTTTTTAACATTACAATATCTAAGTGTATATATATATATTGCTGAGTTTAGCATGACAATTCTATATTTGAAAGCATACTTTATCCTTTTATACGCATTTACGATTGATTACTTTATAAAAGTAAAGCCATTTTATACATATAGAAATAATGTTGATCTTACATAGTGACTAACAAAGATGTGTTCTTAGGCTGCCTCTCTATCAAGGCCAAGAAAGGAAACCCGAACTTGCCCACAAATTCATTGGCATCAAGACTAGGAAAATCTTCATCCACTTCGCCTGTTTCTTCTGCTATTTTTAAACAGTAATTTGATACAGAAGGCCTAAGAATGAAAACAAGTTTCAATGATTAGTATGTGAGAAAAGTAGTTTACATTTTTTCCCTAATACGATATATATTTCAAAAATTGAATTTATAAAAGTAAAGAAGTTTATATAAATTTTCCAAATATGCAGGTGGATGATATATATGAATAATTTTTATATGAATATCAATCAAAAGGTCCTAGATGTATTGGTTTGTATGACAAATGCATTATTTTTTTTATGTAATTTCAGGCTTTAGCACAGGGGTTCCCAATTAGTATTAAGATACAGACTCCTACCTAAAACTAAAATAAAACCGAACTTGCGTTTCATCATATATGCTCATGGGAAAATCAAACTGCTTTCCGGGAATGTATACATTTAAATGTTGTTTTAATATGAAAATAAAAGGAAGAAATAATTCTGAAATTATTATAATTTATTTTATAAAGCTTTTACTACAAATAAGGCAGAATAAGCCAAGGGCAAATGTCCAAATTCATTCACAATTTTTTTCTTTGTGAACCTGAGGACCCTTTAACATTGACAGTTACACACCTCTTATTCTAAGACAAGTCTTCCTTCCACAATGCTTTGAAAACTCTTTGTTCTGCTGCCCAAAGTAACATTTTCTCCTGCTGCTTAGGAATTTGCCCACAGGCAAGACAACTTTTCTGTAACTTAGCCCACATGAAAAGGATAAGCAGAGCTGCCAACTGTTACAATGTTTTTGTAATCATTGAAGCTTCTTTTGAATAAAACTAGAAGCATTTTTTCATACATACTCTAAAAATATCACCTTCTTACTGACAAAATTTCTAAAAATTAGGAGAGCAATTGTTGATTAGACTTAAAAAATGACAACTGGGTGCAGTGGCGGCTCGTCAACTACAGCAAGGCTGCACCTAAATTCAGTATTTTAAAACTAAAATCAGATATTTTACTAATTTTCTTAAATAAAGATTAGAATTGAAAATAAAATTTCTACGGTAGTAAACAAAATCTTCGATAAATAGCAAGCCTGTTACCGTAATGTACAATTCAGGAGGAGAAAAAACTCCATTCAATCATAACTGCAGCTACAAAGAGAAATTCGAAATCGGCTGCATCATTGCCATGGCAACCTCTTCGTAGTATGGAGATTTCTTTCGATGCTAATGCACTGCATTTGTAAGAAGGTACAGCCAAAATTAATTTTCTTGTTTTAGCTGCACTTGAGATTCGATTTGCTGATTGCCTCGTGTGTGAAACGCTGGGATGGGTGGGGGAAACGATAACTTGCGAGGATATCTCCAAACGGAATGGTTTTCGTGATACATTTACTGTGTGCTGTTGTTTTAGGACATGGTCCTGCTGTTGTTTTGTTATTTAAGTTAATATTAAAATTGAACGATTTGCATGTTTAAAAGAAAGTAGGATTGCTTTAATTTAAAAAAAATAAGTAAGTGTTTCCTTTTTTTTTGCATGTTATCACTTTGTAAAAATTGAAAGGAAACTTTAATTTGGAAGTAAATAATAAAGAATTTCCTTTCATGTACGGATTGTGGAAAATAAAGGGGGGGGGGGGGGGGAGGGCTCACATGATTTCGGCTGCACTAAAATTTTCGACCACGGGCCGCCACTGACTGGGTGTGAAAATAAGGTCATCACACTGAAATTTTTATAAAAGGCTAGGCGTCAAAAATGATGACTGAATGTAAAATTATGGTCGTCAAAATGAAATTTTTAGGTGGAAATATACAACTAGCGATTCTTAATTTTGAACCTCGCATAAAACTATTAATATTAAATTTTAGTATAGAAACCAAGGTTCATTAAACTATTTCACAATATTGGCATATATAAAACAAAAGATATTAATATAGTTACATTAGTTTTGGTTCTTTTCCTTCATTGGTGTACATCCAACAAATGAGACCGATTAAATCGTGAACTCGGGCGTTGGACAGGCAGATCACTTCCATTCCATAATTTCGTTCAGCAACTGGTTGCATTGTTAGGTAAATGAGAATTTTCTTTGAAGGTGCGGAACGATTTACCTGAAAAATACAAACTAATTGAAATCGGAAAAAAAACATTACAATTGATTTCATTTATATATTTAATAGGCAAGTCATTATTTTGTGACAGTCACTAATCCTAAATTTAATAACCAATTTTTATGATCAAGGTATTATTTGAAAAGGAGTGAACTCTAGATGTGTTAAAACATGCCAAATCTTTAAAATATTAAGCAATTAGTAGTTATCAATGTTTGCCCATCTACATTTCAAAATTTGAAGTGAACGGCTGAATGTTCAGGGGCAATGCAAAACTCTTGTCTTCATAAAAAAACATCATATATAAAGAACTTTTGTAACTTCCGGAAAATGCCCTCTTTAAAAAGTTTAATGGAAATGTTCAGATCATGGTAGTTTTTTTTAGGATAAAACAGTGTTGCCGAATGTCCTCTGGATACACAGGCTTCCTATAAGGGGATTAAACTTGCATAATTTGAAAGCACAGCAATCTTGCAACGCTTTGCTCAGGGGTTGGCAAGCACTAGCAAGCAAGAGGTGAAGCTCATTAATATTTTATTAATGTACAAAGACAAAGTGATTATAATATTGATTCTTGCATTAACTGGGACCACCAGAGAGTTGTAATATTAAATAGACAGCGCCTTCAATACCAGACTCTCGTAAGGCCGCGGTGTCAACATTGAAAAGAAAAACTCACATCACGTGGTTATAGCACTGCCACATTTGGCGTTCAGACATCTGCAGGAGTTTCAAATTTGGCGCACTTTCTTCTCTTTTGGTGATAAGGAGTTCTGTCCGTATTCAACTTTTTAACATATATGTACGTATTTACTTATTTTCAAACAATATGCGCTAAATATTTCCTCTTCATTAACGAAACGAAAATATTTTATTTGTGTTCCAATACTCGAAGAAGCGAAACTCTTTATATTTCTCAGGTTTTATTGTTCATATTTTCTTATTGAAGTATACAAAATAACAATTGAAAGAACTTCGCTTATGGTAAATTTTTTACATAAAAACGTAATGCAATTATTTCAAAACTACAAAGTAAGAAAAATCTCCTTAATATATCTGTTAAACTCCCTTAAATTGTGGCACTCGTTCAAAAAAAACTATATTTAAATACAAAATTAAACACAAAACCATATTACAATACTTCGGTTTCGTTTAGTTTTTAAAGTCGCCAAGGCCGGCCAAGTAATATTGGCGCATGAATGAATTGGCATTTCCACCTATCACGTGGTTTCAATGATGGACACACGGAAATCAGCATTTTTATTCCTCTATTTATATCATTACTCTATGGCAGGGGTCGGCAACCTGCGGCTCGCGAGCCGCATGCGGCTCTTTTGATGTAAAGTTGCGGCTCTCCAGTTCCATACGAAAAAATTAATAATTTATTATCAAAACCCTTAAAAAATAAGAAAATATATTTTTAAGTACCTAATTTCTCAATAGCTTCTATTTTCATAATCGTTAATTACAAATCGCCACAATTAGTTTCACTGTGGTATCGGTAGACACCACAATGACACTAAATCTAAAACTGCAAGGAAATGGCAACCCAGCCTACGCCTTGCTTGAAGAAGTAGTTTGTTTCGAAAATAAATTATTTCTTTTTGTTGAAGACATGGAAAGCGGTAAATTACTTCATTTTAAAAATCTGAAGCAATATCACGATGAGAGCAATGTAACTATTGACACGAATTACTTCAGCATAGCTTTAAAAGACATGAAGGATGGATTCACTGAGAGATTCGAGCAATTCAAAACAAACAAAAGTACTCTCGCGTTCATAGTAAATCCTCTCAACACAAATACAAATGAGATCAATATTGAGCCATTTGGAATTGATGCTGGATCGCTCCAAATGCAATTGCTAGATTTGAAAACCAAAGACTTGTTGAGTGGCAAGTTCACAGAACTCAAGAGCAAGTTGGAGGTCCAGAAATGCATGCACATCGCGCAGCACAAGTGGACAGCTCTAAAAGAAATTCCGCGAGTTGAGGCACTCATATTCGGCGCATGGAATAGTCTTCCACAATGCTACAGTGAGGTGAAGAAGTTGGCATATGGAGTGCTGACGATCTTCGGGTCGACATATTCGTGCGAGCAAGCGTTCTCTTGCATGAATATAATAAAAAGTAAAGTTAGAAGTCAACTAACAAATAAATATCTAGAGTCGTGCTTGAAACTTAAAACAACAAGTTATAAGCCAGATTTAATCAAACTTTCAAAAGGCATGCAAAGCCAATGTTCCCATTGATGTAACTATCTATATTTGTGCATTTATATGAATAAATATTATTCCGTATTTAAAGCCGTTTATTTTAAGTCAAAAATCGAATATATATAAGCAAATACTATAATATTGAAACGAAAAATTTTAGTGGCTCTTTAAAAACTGCGAAATTTTGTAAATTGTAACTTTTGGCTCTTCCGTTTCAATAGGTTGCCGATCCCTGCTCTATGGGGACCACAGGGTACGCACTTGAAAGTTATTGTTTCTATAAATAATACTAAAAACACATTTCCTTTTAAAGTTTAATACAGTAACATAAAAGTTTTTTAAAAGAATTATTAATTTAAAAAAAATATTAAAATTTTATTTTCTTTTGTTATTTTAAGATATATTTATCAACTCGTACTCTGATTCAAAATAAACCTTAAACAAATGTAAAACATTACAATATTATTATTAATATCATAGGTAAAACTACATATGTGGAGATATGTTATTTAACATTATACATATTAGGTAATGTTACTCAATACATAAGGCAGGTTTCTAAATTGGGAAGAGCATTCTTTAAGAACATTACTTGAGGTTTTACAATGTAATAATTTAGAATATGTATATATTTAGTTACAAAAAAGCCTTTTGAGTTATTTTGAAGATTTAATCACCAATCAATAGAACTTTTGCTTTTAGTTATTTGAAATTGATATTAAATTAATGTCACATATTTTAGTTAATTTGATAAATTGTTCATTACTGTAATTGAAAAGAGTAGTTTGCATAACTGCAATTGTATTTTTAAATATAAATGCATATATTTTAATTGTAATAGAAAATATAAATACTATTTTTGATTATTTTAGCAGATTTTTTGTTTGTTTTCAGAGGGATTTTGAGTAATAGGATTTCATATTAAACAAAGAAATTAACTGGCAGTAACATACTTTATTACATTTAGTTATAAACGATTTTTCATTACAAAGGTTTGATGTAATAATTATATATACATATATTATGGCAATAAATTGGATAAATATTGCAACAAAGACTGATTATACTAAATATAAAAAAAATCTATGAACTGCTGGAAAGGCAAGTATTCAGAGAAAGTGATAACTCATCTGTGGCCGCCATTAAGCTAAAGTGCTTTAAACATAAAAAGCAAACTAAATTTTGAAAAGTACAGTGACTGTCAAAAACGTTTTGTGAAGTAACACAGAGAATTTTCTTTATGGATATTGCATACAATAAAAAGACTAAAGAATCAAAACTATGGCAGTATATTTTAAAAGTAATGCAAAACCAAAAAAAGTGTATGTTAAATTCATAAAATTACCCGTCCATCGAATCTGGCGTATTCTCCAAAAGGGTTGTTTGGAGCTGCAGGGAAAAGTTCGAGGGCTTCACTCAAAGCAGACTTCACAGGGTCTTTATTCGCTTTAATTTGAGACAGGTCTTTCGTTGGGAAAAGTTCTGAGAGATCCTTTTCTGCAATAGAAAATGACACAATAAAAACAATTGATGATAAACATAGCAAAATATTTAAAATTCTTCTGTTTTTAAACGTGTTGTATTAAATATATATTTTTTTTTATGTTATGATGTCACGAAATGCAATTTGTTACCGTAATTAATGGTATAATTGGTCATTCTGAATTCATTATTGAATTATTTATCACAGACTGTAAACAGATATGCTTTAGTTAGGTAGATATTCAAGGATCACTTTTATAATGTTTCGAAAATCCTATGTCAGTAAAATATAAATATATTTTATCAATTAAAATTTTTTTTTAGTAAATTCAATCTACCGATTAAAATGTTATGTTATTTTTGAAGTTTACTGTAAAATCTTATTCAAAAAAATATATTTTATCAACTAAAACTCTTTTAGTAAATTCAATCTACAAAGGAAAAATATTTTGTTCTTAATAAATTAAATCTGTAAATAAATAAAGGTAATATTTTCTGCATAAATACAATTTTAGATCATTAATACAATGTTATTATCTGCAGTTTGTATGTAATGTAGGAAAGGCAGTTAGCAATAAAATACAACATTAAAGTTCTAAGGAAAAAATATTGAATTAAAATCCGATTGGAAGAAAAGTAGTTAAGTTCAATGCAAAAAATTAAATAATCATTTTGGTGAAATAATATTGATTTGAGAGAAAAAAATAAATTTATTACATAATGTACCGTTGGAGAAGAAGAGGTTATTCTTGAGTACATGGTTGAGAAGGATCCAGCTTTGGCCACAAACCAAAATTTTAAAGAAAACATGCTGAATTTTTTTGGGGGTAGACATTTATGTCAGTTACTTTATAGAAAATTTAGGATCGTCCTTACAGGACTTGATAAAATATAAAGAGAAAAATCACTGACATATTAGACAAGTAATCAGGAACATATCAAATCTAAAAGAACAAAGTACATTTGCATGCTTTATTTAAATTAAAAGTACCAGAAAAATGCCTAAAAAAAATAGCATGTCTCTAAAAATTTTATATAAAATGAATTTTTGCAAAATGTGAAAGTTAAATTTTTTGTTGTCCCCATTTCCATAAAAAAGTTTAATTAGAAAATCTTCCACTAATTCAAACAATAACACTACAAGGAAATGGATAAAAATACTGAATAATTAACTTTAAAGATTAAATATCAGACAAATAGAATTTTACAACATTTCAATCCCAAAACTGTCACTCCCATCCAATAAAGAATTATATAAATAGGAGAATTGGAATAACTACATTTTAAAAGCTTTGACACATAAAGTAGAATGGAACTTTTCTTTGTCAAGTCCAACAATTGCAAATTGAAACCCGATAATCCTCAGGAACAACCAACGAAAACTTCAACCCAAAACAAAATACCCTTTTTTACCATTCAAATCAGCAGAACAGTCCTTCCACTGAACATGAGTGATCTTCGCCTGATTCTGTCGATCCTTCTTCAACTTCTCCAGCCTCTGCGCCGTGTTCGACCTGTGCCTGTGTCCCCCGATGAAGCCCATGCCCGACACGATGTCGTACGACTGCCCGACTTCTAGCAGGTCCGACTGAGAGTAGTAGTCGAGTATCCTGTATTCTGGCTTGATGCCGTCTTCTCCCAAGCAGAGGGCCTTGTCTGTGACAATCTCATTGAGCATGGCCATCTCGCACATTCCTGTGTCATCGCATGTGATGAAGGAGTGGTGGATGTGGGACAGAAGGAACTTGCGTTCGTCGTAAAAAGCCATCTTGGTGTCAACATACTCGCTTGGTTCCTAGGAAAGAAAGGAATGTTTAGCATAAATAATAGCCTTTAAATTTCCAAGTCAGTCAAATATCGTCTATTATCAACTTTTTTAGAGTCAAATTAACACCTTTTTTAGTCTGGTAGTTTACTAGTTTTTCCCGCTTGAATGGGACAAATTAATTTTGGTTGGGAAATTGTCAACAGGATCAAAAGTAAAATGTATTACAATTTTGCAGTTTTTTAAAATGGTTCACCTAGGCTCATTATCATGTTCAATGATACAAACGTTCATTCATTGATAATAGCTCGTCGCTATTACATTCAATGATTAAAACTACATCCATGAATGATCTGTTCATTCATAGATCCACATCTGCTATTATTTATAATGAATCAGGACACTTTGCCATGGCGCTCATGGTGATTTACTCCCCAACAATTTTCATACCTATGTAGGCTGTAAGAATGTTGGTAAATTCCTGTTAACTTGTAAAATCCCAAACCTAGTTGGAATACTTGTGAAACACTTGTTCTTTTTTTTAAAGTGAAATTCTTAGTTTCATTTTTTAAAAAAAGGTCAACTAGGTTTGTGATTTCATCAAGTCTACTGGAATTTATCAACATTGATAGGGTGATCGATCACCCATGCTGCCCCTCTTTTAGTGAGGGCCTTGGGTGTGATGTATGAATATATTGGGTTGGAGGGAAAGTTCTGTCGTATTTTAAATAGGCAGGTGATTTTGCTTGTAAATAAAAAGTACATCTGGCTGGTGAGTCAATCGGATTTTTTTTTGTTTTTTTAGACTGCTGTATAATATAAAAAGTGCCCTTTTTTACCGTTCATCATTTACTTGTGATATTTAAAGTGAAAAACATGTCAGTAGATAAAGTGCATTTACGACACTGCATTTTATATGAATTCCAAAAAGGAAGCGATGCATCGGTTGCATGTAAAAATTTATTGCGGTATTTGGGAAAGATATTGTAAATGTTCGTACTTGTCAAAGATGGTTTAGCAAATTTCGTTCCGGGGATCTGAGCCTCAAAGAAAGTGATCAATCTGGACGACCATCCAAGATCGATAATGATGTTTTGCGATCCATGTTGGAAAATAATCCACATTTAACAAGTCGAGAAATTGCAGAAGAGTTTGGCATTCATCATACAACTGTTGGAGATCACATTAAATCTGTTGGGTTTGTGTTAAAGCAAAGTGTTTGGGTTCCACATGAATTAACGGAAAAGAATTTGTCTGATCGTGTAAGAATGTGTTCATCACATCTGATTAGACACAATGTGGAGCCGTTTTCGGACAGGCTGGTTACTGGAGATGAAAAGTGGATTCTTTACGAGAATATTAAGAGAAAAAAATCTTACTGCAAAATTATCTAACGGGAAAAAAAATTCATGTCTTTTGAAAGTGTTTCTAAGGCAGTTGCTGACTATTTTAACTCAAAGGATGAGAACTTCTACAAAGCAGGAATTCACAGGTTACCTGAAAGATGGCAACAGGTTGTAACAAATAACGGAGCATATATAATTGATTAATATTAAACACATATTTTTATAAATGCATTCAAATATTTTCTTTAAAATACGACAGAACTTTCCCTCCAACCCATAGTTGTAATTTCATTTTCTAGTACAAAATGTGTTTGTTTAATTCTTCAAATTAAAAAAATAAACGTTTGAACATAATAATAATAATAGAAAAGAATCTGTGGGTAGATCGCAAAACATCTACTTTTACTGCGTATAGATGAAAATTTATGTGCACCACCTGGGGCTCGGATTTGAGAAATTCTGTTTAGATTAATTAAATGATTTTAACAATTTTAGAAAAAAAAAACTCTTAAAAAAATACTTCCAATATATCAAGAACATACCTTTGTAGCTTAGTAGGTAGTATGGGGACTTTGGAACAACAGGTTGTGGGTTCGAATTCTGATGGGGACCACTACAATTTTTTTTAATGTAATGCTTTCATGGGTTCCTCAGCAATGCAGGGCCAAACAGTTAATTTCAAATATATATGTGAAAATTTAAAATTTCATATAAAAAACGTTTCTGTGGTAAAGCACAAAAAAGCTTATTTTTGAGTTGTATGTTAAGTTTGAGGGGGGAAAGTTTAAAAGTGAGAGAAAGGGAATTATTAATTAAAATTTTAATTGTCAAGAAATTTTGTTAATTTTTAAAAAACTGGAGAACCAAGAACTGAAGTTTTCAAAGGTCCGCTCTTATAGAAAAGTTTTTATATAAAAATTATCATCAGTAATTTATTACTACAACACAAATGTTATTTAAATTTTTTTAGTTTCTTCCCTAATATTTTAAATTTAATAAAATCTGATTTGTAATCATTGAATTTTTGTATTTCTCTTTTCTGCTGAAATTTATTAAAGGCTAAGTAATTTGTTTCAAATTTCTTTTGAATAAACTTTGGTCAAACAATTTTATATTTTTAAAAATTAATCTGACATTTTTAGGCTTCAGTAGAAATATCTGTGCAATTACATAATTAATTTGAAAAAAGCAACTTAGAAAATTTTATTTATTCACTAAATTCGACATAAAAATAAACATAATGTTTTAAAAGAAAAAACATAATTTTTAAATTGTATAACATTACTACATGCTTACAATAAATTATCAGGATTGTCATAGAGTAATACACACATAGCTTCACATACAACATAGCTTTAGAAAACTAGTTAGTGAATAAAAACATTTATAGCAAATCAGAATGAAATTATTTATTGTGGGACTTGAAGCAGGAGACTCAATTATAAACTCAAGTAGTGAAATCTGATGGTAAAAGAATTGGTTTAGTAGTGAAATATGTCAGTAATGCATATGATTAAGCATTTAAAAAGTGCTATATAGCGGAAATTTGCATGACGAAAATTGAATGAACAAAAATTTGCACATTACGTTTTCCTGGTAAGTTGCTTTTATGTAAATTCGTATAGATCTATTCATAGGTAAATGCAATTTAAACAATTTTTTTAAAAGGTGGTTAATGTTTTAAGTTTATTGAAAACCAATTTTGTCTTTGCAAAATAGTAAAAAAACATGCCGCGAATACGGCGAACTCAAAAAGCAGTGATATCGGAAGAATTGGGTTTAATTTTTTTTTCTTTGCGTCGAACTCCATAAAAAGCCTTATTTTTATACTAATTGTTCGGTCCCCGCTTTGCTGTTGAACCCATTAAAGCATTTACAGTTAAAAAATAATTGAGAAGGGACTCGAACCCGCGACCTACTGTTCTGACGTTCCATCCGCTAACGACTAATCATCAAAAGCGCTTCTACTATTTGAAATTATATTTAAAAAAAAAAAGATTTTTCTTCATGCATTATATCTAAAATTGTTAAAATCTTTAAAAAAAATTTAAAGGATTTTTATAAATCCAAGCCTTTTTTAGCAAAAAAATCAGCATAAAAATTGTCAAATTGAATTTTTTTGAAGGTTTTATAAAGAATATTGAAACAAAAAACTGCAGTTTTTTTTTTTTAAGTTTTTAATTTTCTTGCATAAATCTTTAAAATATCTACATTTTCCCTTCATGATAATTTTTTTTAAAAATTTTAATTTAAAAAAATTTACAATAAGTTTTGAAGTTTTTTTTTTTAAACTTTTAATTTCATAGAAAAAATGCAGTTTTCCTGCATAAAACCTCCAATTTTGATGAAGAATTATTAAAACTAACATTGTTTTCTAAACACAACTTCAAGAAAACAATAATAAAAATATTCATAATTTTTTCCAGCAACTAAAATTCCCATTTAATTAAAAAATACTTTCAGCTTTTTTTTACTAGCAAACTAACTTTTTCAAAAAACAAACAAAAAAAAAAGAAAACAACTAAATCCTTTCCTTCGCTCCCTAATTGCAAATATTAACGCAGCATTTCCTATCACTCAGCTGATCTGGTTTAAAGATAATTTTTTCCAGCCCCCAGTTCTGTGTATTCCTTTGTTTAGAGGAGGGATCTACAACACAAAGCGCGGGAAAACACACACAATCCTACATATCACACCCTCCATCACGTGATCTCCCCTTCTTCTCCCCTAATGCCCCCTCAATCCTTTTTGGGAAACAGCATCAGAAGGCGGCATTCAAAACTCGCTAATTATCTGCATTACTTAGCATTGCCCGCACTGTCACGGCGAAGGGAAATGCGTTTTGATTACACGGGAACAGATAATGGTCCCACGGCCGAACTAATGAATATTTCAAACTTTAATCAAACTCGGCTCTGCTGCGCCATTTTTTTTTCCTTCACTGTTCCAACTTTCGAATTCTCATTCTGGCGAAAAATGTTTTCTTCTTTGTTTTAAAACATCCCGTTGTAATTATAGAGTTACTCCGGAACATATTTCGCTACGGAGGGAGGAAAAAAAAAAATTAAAACCTTCTGGAGTTAATAATGAAAATATATCTATATATATATGTAAAGGGAAAAAAAAATGGCGGATCGTTCGCGAATGTTACGTGCGAGGGGAAGGGATGACATTCTCACACCTATCCAAATTTTCATTATCGTGACGCTAATTTAAATGCGCCGCTTTTTATTTGCGTCTCACATATGCGAGTTTTTTTTCGTCAAATAATCTAGGTGAGGGAAGAGAATTAAAAAAAAACAAAAAAACGAAAAGAAGTTTTTTCAAAAAAATAATAAATAAAACTCGAAGAATTAACGTAAGGTGCAGATGGGGAACCAGATAAAAGAAACACTGTTAAAAAAAAACTAATATATATATAAAAAAAAATTAAGGGTAAAGAGGAAATAGAGATGAGAGCGCAACACAAAAAAAAAGTTCATCACATTAAGTAAGTTCTTCGCAACAAAAGGCTTCTTAAGCATGGAAGTCCGTAATGGAAAAGCTGTGTAGGAATTAACCAGACCCCTATCAATTACAATAATATTCTGCCATAATCATGTTATCTCGGGAGGCAGGGAGAAGGAAAACTCGAGTATTATCCATCCTTTGTTGATCCTGATGAGAAGGGTAATTTATGAAAGACGATAAATGTCTCTCGGGCATTAATCATTGACAAACCACCACAAGGACCTTTTTTTTTATGTATTGTATTTTGGCGTGATCATTATTACACTCATTTCTTGGCGAGCGCAACGTAATTATTATTTGGTTTGACTTTTTAGAAAGCGAGGGGGAGGAGTGTGACAGCGAATACATATTTTCTGTTTAGTGCCCGAGTAACTAAGACGTCTATGGGCTTGGGGACCCATTTCAACCAACCGCGCGCTTAAAAGTATGTTATCGTCGAAGAGGATAAAATTTGCGATTAGGGTTTTGGACAATGGAGTCGAAATCGATATGGAAGGGGATATTGTACTCGACAACAGCGTGGACAGAATTTCATTTTGAAGAAAGCCCAATCAAGTAGTAGAGTACGCAGAAAATGTACATGGAAGGGGTTATGGGGGAGGGGTTGCATTACACCTTATTTATTAGTATAAATTGAAGAAAAAAAATTATCAAATATATGCACACAGTACCTTTAAACTCTTATTTCCTGATCCATTCCTAAATAACTTTTTTACCAATAGTGGTCTTATAAGTTTCGGTTCTCATAGATTCTAGTTACCATATATGGACGTGAAATCAGGGTTTTGATGACATAAATTACTATTCAATTTTTAACTCCGCATCAATCTCACGCATTTGTGCATTCCATACTTCTAAGTTATTTCTTCAAAACCCTGGTTCCACACCCATATATGGTCAATAGAATCAATGAGAACCGAAATTTTCTCGCAATGGCAACCTTTTTGGGCAGTCCTGCGAATTCCTAACATAACCAGCATTTATTTAAGACGTGTTTCTGTGTCCTTCGCCTTTTGCCGCTATCCCAAACAGAAGCAGAATAAACTATTTTGAAAGTTAACAATATGGTTCCTAACCTTTATCACATAAGTTTTAGCATAATTTTCTTTTTACTACATATATAAGGTAATACATTTTCTTTACAGACAAATGGAAGAGGTTCTGATCCTCTCAACCACCTATCAAGAAGGGGGAAAAAATCTAATATATTTCCATTTTTTAAAAGTGAAACATCTATTAAATCAGCTACATGGAGTATCAGGATAGAAACACCATGTTACGTTGTTAGGGGGATGATCCATTCCGACACTATTACTCAGTGACAAATAGCAAGACTGATATAAATTTGTTTCGTTTGATACGAAATTAGGCATCTAAAATCTTGAAATAAAAGAAAACACGTGCAAAGCAAAGACGAGGGTTCTTGACATAAGAAGGAACAACTTGCATATCTTCTATCTGTTGGCGTGATTATGGTTGGAGACCAATTTTTATTTCTAAAATCTGCTCATAGGACATTTCATATATCTTTCTTGTCTTTTTTTTTATATATATAAATGTTCAATTTTATTCTGTGCTAGATGAAAATTTGCACACTTGACCTTTAAAACAAGGGGAAGGTCACTCGCTATCTGCACGAAATTTCGTAAAATCACCCTCACCCCTTAAAGTAGAAATAACTGAAATTACCTTCTTACTGAAACCTCAACGTCCGGCCATATAGCTAGTTATACTATACATTATAAATTAATAGTTGTGTCGATTGAAACGCATGGCCTGATTTTACATAATGGTTGTTAAGACCTAGGTTTAGAATTGCATATAAATCGTTAAAAAAAAGCCTTAACTTGTGAAAACAATATAATCATTGTAATTCTTCTCGACGTTTACGCTAACCCCTGAAAATTAATTTTAACGTTTTATACCCGATTTATTGTAAAAGAGGACACTATTGATGATACTGAGCCAATGGTACTGAATTCTTTTTTAGGATAAATAAAAATAACTAGAAGGCTCCGCACCTGCTCCGCCAAAAAAAACTTATTTTTCTTAACTATAATAAGGCTTATGCTTTTATCCTTTCTAATTTAAACTGACTTCATCAGAATAATTTTATTAATTATTCACCAATGAATTGAAGGGATTAATCTTCAAAATGGCTTACACAATGGCAAAATACAAATGCAACCACCGAATTCAAACTGATGTTGCCATTCAGCTAAGAGAAAAAATAGCGCTGTTACAATTTTGAAACTCTTGTAATTAAATGCAAATTAACCTAAATAAACAAATATGAGGTTATTGGTTAAAGTCTGTACATAAAAACAATTACACTTTTCGACAGGCATTTTATTCAGCGATTTACAATTGTAGCTGAATTATATGAATTGATCATTCCAATGTCTTTTATCGTAGCAAGTTCGGCTTTGGTGTTGATATTAAGGTTTTCCAGAATGCGAGCTTGGCATTCTTAATCTTAGGTGGATTGTGGCCACGGGTTTAAAACTTGTATTTTCCATGCCAAAGATGTTAGGTTTCTTGGATGTTAGAATTCAATTTGAAGATTGATATCACGGTTTAATTAAAATAAAATGGTTATGGATTCAAGCAATAAAACAAATTGTAAACATGATTATATACACTTTAAATTTTGGGGCAGTGAAAAAAAATTAAATGTTTAAATATTCATGTAAGCATTTTTGTCATATTTCCTCCAAACTAGAATATTTACTAAAAATATATTTCTAATATTACTTTTATAAGTTAAAAAACTTATTGAAAATAACTTATAAATTGTGTGTTTCTTTCTTTTTTTTTTTTAATAAAAACTTATTTCCCACAATAGCGACTTCTCAGTTTCATAAACTTATATGTATAATTCGGAAAAATACATTCTTACTTTAATAAATTCCATCAATGTTTTTTAAAAAACATTTCTGCATAATAATTTCCATTTATCCTCGACAAATACCCAACCACAAACCTCATTTGCATTCTCATCGAATTTCTCCTCCCCCTGCTCCCCCTAATTCTGGGCGAACCTTCATTTGTTCTAAAAAACCCTTCATTTCGACGGTGCTCATTTCATTTCTCTCTCTCGGATTAGTCGCCCGGGTGCAACTTAGCAGACGACGACCCTTTTTTTTTTTTAAAAATAAAATATTCTGGTAATAATAACCGCAAACAAATAAAATATACGTACACGCGCGCACTCTCCCCCCAACAAAATAAAACTAATTTCCGATGCCCCAAATTGGGTTTTGCAAACCGAGAAGGAAAAGATGAGAGGTTCGAAGTAATAAATACGCGCCTTTTCCATACCCCGGGCTGCCATCTTGATTTTTTTTTTTTTTTTTGAACTCGCCAAACTAGATGAAAGAAATCGCCAAATTTTTAAATTTTGCATTGTTCGGAATTTACTAATTATTTATTTTCTTACAAAAAGTTATAGTTTAATTTAATCTTTTAACAATGTCAAAAAGTATTTAATTTGCAGAGAATAACGCCAATTTAAGTTGCAAAAGAAATTAAAATTCCTTAATTTCTTCTGAAAAATCGTCAAATGGATGTAAAATATTACTATAAAATTTCCGCATTCAAAATTCATATTTTTAGCAAAACATATTATGACGCAATTAAAACATAATATTAAGAATTAGATTTGTTTAAAAAAATCCCCATAAAAAATCTTATTGAAAACGTTAAAATTCTGCATATTGTTAAGAAAATAAATAACTAATATATTTTTTAGAAAAATTGAATTTTAATGAACATACAACAGACAAAATAGAAAGAAAAATATTTGATAAAATTTATTTAACAAAAAAAAAATATTAATACAATAAAACACCTACATTAAAAAAATTAACATTTGCTTAAAAAATCCTTCACTTTTACCCAAAGTTCTTTAAAAACATCAAACTTCTAAATAATATATATATATATATATATATATATATATATATATATATATATATATATATATATATATATATATATATATATATATATATATATATATATATATATATATATATATATATATTAAAAATAATATATTACAATGAAATAAACACACAAAATAAAAATTACCTACAAATATTATCAACAAAACAAAACCTCCACAAAACCGCCAAATCATCGATTTCCGCCAAACCCATTCCCCCCTACACCACACCAAATGAGAACCGACCCTCAGTAGCAGGATGAGGAAGACAGGGAAAAAATGAACAATCCTCAAGCGAGCAGTGGCGATGCGAAGGCCCCCCCCCCCCCTCTCCATAAACCATAAAATAACGGCCGACGAGGACTTCATTAGTTAACAAGGGCACCGAGGAACGGGGCTCCCCAGGGTCCTCTGTCATCAGATTAGTCGTCATTAACGGTCAATGCAAATGATGAGTTACAAGCACCGGTCGTCTCCTTTGTTTCGGGGGGATGGGGATCAGTGATGCGGAAGAGCAGCATCTTCTTCATCCAGAGAGAGAGAGAGAGAGAGCATCCTCTTCGCACTCTCTCTATAACGAGGAAGATGATGTTTGGAGGGTGATAGGGTTTCCCGGTTATCTGGGATGTAAGGAGATGTGTTTTTTAGGGTTCAATCGATGAATGGTTTCAATGTATGATTTGGAAGAGTGGTTTCTAACCTTGAGGTGGCTACGGACCACCAAATTAAAAGTTCGTTAAAGTGCGGACCAAAACTTTGATACTACACTGTGAAAAATAGGTACTCAAAAGTATAAATGTACTCATTTTAGAATACATTCGATGCTTATCATGGCTCTGAATACATAAATTTCAATTTTGAAAAAGACAAGTACTTAAAAATGAGTACAATGGGTAAAAATGAATATAAAGAGCAGATGCTAGCCTACATAGGCTGCCTTCATAAATAATTTTCAATAAATTTCGACAATGGCACCCAATACTTACTGGGAATCGAACGCAATCTGCAGACACCGCTGTCTACAGCCTTATCCGTTAAACTACCAGGGCACCGTGAAGAAGTTATAAACAGAAGTAATGCTAAAAAGGTGTGCCAAAAGAATGGCTGAGTTTCCATTTAAGCAATCGACATCAAATAATGTGGAAAACCATCTTTTGAACAAATATATTCAGGTCGTTTTGTAAGATGGCTTAAACAGAAGCTGAGATTTGCAATATTAAATCATACTGCTCATTTTTGTGAAAGTACGATTACTTAAATTTGAGTACGTCGATGCTCATTTACGATGCAATTGTATTGTACTCAAAGAAAATAGAGCAAATGCTAATTTTTAAGCACCCTTTTTTTTTTACAGTGAAAGTAAAATTCGCGTTTCAAATATTATTTCGGTACTAAATATAATTCAGGTATTAAATATCGTATTACTGCAAATACGATGCTATATATGTATCCGCAAGCAGACTGGCTAGGTCGTTATAAAAATACTTTTTGAAATTACAAACCATTGGACAAGAGCAACATTTTACAACATATAACACCACTGCGCAATATTTACATTGAATAGTTTTATATAAGTAGTGTTATTTATATTTTTGAGCTGCCTACAATGCCAAAAAGCGACAACATTAATTTAATAGGCTTTTGAAAAATAAAGTAATATTTTGACTATAAGGTTTCAGTATCTGAATAAATTGATCTTTATGACAACTGAATTCGATTTAGCTTTGAAATGTTATTAATTTTTTTCCTTCATAAATGGTAAATCGTATAGAGTTTAGTAACTCACATTTAATTTACAAGTTTCCAGAAAAAAAAATTAAATTTCTTTGCATCAAAATACAATTAATTATCTACGAATTTCCCCGATAAACAATAGTATATAACAATAGTCAAAGCAAATTCTTTGATATGTGCTATAATTCTATATGAAGGATACATGGGAAAAACATATTGAGAGTCAACGGTCCACTTTTGGTTAAAACCAAGATTTAAAATGTCTTATATTATCTACAGAGCTGAACTTTCATTATACCAAGTTGTGAAACGATAAAAACGATGATAATCCATTAAAAATAATTACAATAACAATAAAAACGTTTAAGTTCAGAATCCCGAGAATGTCTATGTAACACGAAACTCAGATTTGCATTTTCTTCAAAATTACTTCATGTGAACAGTCACTGTTCTTCCCAAAGACCATTCCCATTGAATCCTATATAAATTCTTGAGGTTCAGACTAGGTAAAACAGAATCTTAACAACATAGTCGGATTGAAGGAAAACCACGTATTTTTATGCCAAAGATTTACCAGCTGTAGTTGGAGCTGGTTGGTACCAGCTGTAGTTGGAAAAGCGCTAAATTTCGAAATGTGGTGTTGGATTCTAGAGAAGAAAAAATATTGACTATCGATTTCGCCGCCAACTGAGAATGGTAAATTATTGGTTTAAATACGTGGTTTCAAGTATAAGTCCGACGGACGATATGGACTTTTAAAGCGCAGTTTTTGTACAATAATTTTTTGTAAAAATATGTTACTTTAAAACTTCTTGTAATAAAATCACCGCAAGGAATCTGGACAATAACCAACACACACCGACATCACAAAAAAGCAAATCTAACCCAACTAGCAATTAAAACCAACAATATCGTCATTGGTGTCAGACCACCCGTCCAGTTGCCTTTAAAAGAAACACACCAAATAGAACCAACATTATGCAAAGTTGTCTTAGTTACCCAAACCAAGCTCACGAAACCCTAAATGAGAAAAACGCATCCTCTCCAATTTCCTTGTTTGAGCATAACGACTGTCGATTCGCGTACTGCCCCTTGGGATCACGACTTTTGAGAAAGAGAATTACAAACAAGCCTTTCATCTTGTGGAAGTTACCGCTGCTGGGCTCAAGCCGCCATTGTCTTACCTCGGTGTCCCTTCGGTAATTGAAGAAGTTAGTGGGCACAAAAAAGTGGTTTCGCTTTTGTGGGTACAATACTCAAAAAGCAGTGCTCCGCTCTTGGGCAAGACCGTTAATAGTTTCTTTAATTCACGAACTGCATAATTGCTTCACGAAATGCCATTCTTTTCTTGGTTTAGTTCTTTCCAGGGGAAATTGTTTGGGGTTCTTTAACTACTTGGGACGGAATAGCGCTGCTGAAGAAACGGAAGTACTAACGAAGGAATGTTGATTATTATTTTTTTTTCTAAATAAACAGGTACAAATAATGTTTATTTATAGCAGGAAAAACAAGAAGCGTATTGATACAGAGAATCAAAGACATAGATTGTTTCATGAAATTAATTTTAATATCAACAAAACGTGTTAGACATGAGCCATCTAGTTTTAAAATCAGATAGATCCACATTTTTCGCAAAGTCGTTTTTTAAAAAAAAAATATTTTTCAAAAGTTTTCAATGCACTCACTACATTACCTTGCAAAGCGTATTGACCAAAGCGGTATTGACCAAAAGTGCCTGAATCCAGTCCAAAACCATTCAAAGTCATGCATTTAGATACAAAAGTACGTGGCTGTCAATTGTTTTTGGGGTCACTTGTAAAATTTCTGAAAATGGTTCCACCTGGTTATGCAAATAGACGGTTCACATGTAAATAACCGGATAGCAACGACTTTTCTTTAGTAATATGATACCAAAGAGACAATATGCAGATTTAATGATTTTCTAAATAAAATTTTCGTAAATGGTGGAAAATTAATATTCAATGAGATTGCAATTGATATCTTTAACACTTTAAAGTTGTAGTATTAATTTTTTTTTAACAATTACATAAGAATTGTATTTTCCTTTTTCAAAATTCTAAAGACATTTCCAAGCTAATAAAATGACAAATTTGAGAAAAACAGCTTTTTTTTAAGTTTGTAATAAACTTAATCAGGCGTCTGCTAATTTAATTTTCGAAACTTATTAAAGTATTTGAAAATGATAATATTAATATAAAATGATAATAATGCCTTTTCTATAAAGTGGCATAAAACGTAAATTATAGCTCCAAGTTTAATAATTGTTCGAATAATTTAAATGTTATTTATTCATAGAAAGTTAATTAAGGAATATATTTTACTTCAGGAAAATATGTGCAGTATTTTATTTATCCAAACTTAAATACTCTTCACGAAGTGCGATGATAAAATATCCACAGTTATAATTTAACGTCAGTCTCTGGAAGATTAAACCCAATATTCGCAGTTAACTAACAAGTCCCATGTAGAACTAATAAAATTCTTGAAAAGATACAGCGTGGTCACAAATTTCTGGGCGATGGTCATTGTTTGTGTGTATCGCATTTAGATGTATTGGAATAATAAAACATTATTTAAGCCCCACTACTTCGCTTTGATTTTAAATAAGTCGCCTAGCTTAAATAGCAACAAATAAAGCAGTTAAAGTATAGCAAATAGAATGGTTTATTGTATAGTTAAACAGCCAAACAATAACCATGGCCCAACATTTTGACCATCCTGATGTATATCGATCTCATATGCATGTTTTTAACAATAATACAATTGAAATTAGAGCCTCGAACAGTAACCAAACTAAACCCCAACGTTTTACATTTAAAGACAAAAATATTTTGAAATATTAGTGATACCGTTGAAAACTTATAAAGTGTTTTGCATCCCTTTTGATGTCAGTAAGATGTCGAATATTAAAACTAGAACAGGAGCAGATATGCACACACACATTAAAATTTTTGACATTTAAAAAAAAAAGGCGTCTGTTCAGTTTGCTGAAGTTTGGTTCGTTTAATGATTGAAACTTTCGCTCTCTCAGTCCAAGTGTGGACGCGGGCCAACACCTTTACCAGAGTCAAATTAAAAAAACAACTACAACGTTTCAGTGATAAAAATACATCCAATTTCCTTCAATACCACAAACCAACTTAGATCCATTTAACAATTCAACTACCCCAACACTACGTTCTCAAAACTACTACGACCTGGTAACTTCAACCCTTATCATACCCCATCCCTTTTTCAATGGACAAAAGGACAACATCAAATACCTTTTACCATGCGCGCTCATCCTGGTAATCCTATTAAAGTTCTCTCCCCAGAGACAGGGGCAGCAGAACCCAGGAAATACGGAATTACTTTAAAACCCCGTCTTCCGTTATTTCCCCCGAGTAAAATCTAAACAGTGAGTAACTGAGATTAACACGCTGGGAATGCCTATTGATCTAACGCTGGAACTGCATTCAAACCTGGTGAAGACGGGTGCAAAGTAATAGAAGAGATTGTGCGCATTCTGATTCATTGTGGATGTACAAGGGAGATGTCAATGGTGTTCACCCCTTTTGAATGGGAGTTCGTAATGCCATAGGTTTCATTAACATCTCTTGGATGGTCCCTGAGGGTAATTGACGAAAAATATAGTTAGGCAAGAAGAATGAGGACTAATCCAGCAGTAGCGAACAAGGATATTCGATTCGGTTCGAGATGACAGAAAAATGCTTTCATATTGGAGTAAGTTTCGTTAACGAATGTGTGTATTTAACAGATGTTTATTTAAGTGGTATTTTTTTAAGATATTTAATTTAGTAAGACCTTGAAAAGATAACGTTCATTACCCATACTTGTCTAATATCAACATAATGCTTTTAAAGTGTATGATCGAACTCCTGAACCGACTTAGGATATGCTTTTTGTTTGTGTGTGTTATTGCAATAAACTTAATAATGATTTCTTGGATTCCTTATAGCAGTTATCTTTGTAGTTTTATAGCTCTTGCTATTGGCTTAAAATATTTTTTTTGAGTGAAATTTGATGGTATGATTCGATAGGAACCGAACTTCAATAAAACAATAAAATAAAAACTAACTCACAGACACACATTTTCAAATGTTTTTTTCACATTTTAAAATGGTTTACTTACGTTAGTTTTGCATACGTTTTTTTATTACAATAGATTCTCGCTAAAACGACCCCCCCCCCCCTCCCCGTTTACAACGACAGGTATCTGTAATGAGTTACAAAATATTTCATACAAACTGGTCATCAGATTGGGAATTTCAGTAATGGTCGTTACAAAGATCGCTATATCGTGGATTAGCTGTAAGTAAGGGTTAACTGTATATTTAATAAAAGTACACAAAATCGAAAACTAAAATATTTAACTACATACAGTGAGGACTTATTTACTTTATTTATCTCTTAGCTACGTTAAAAGTGCATTTTAAAAATTAATTGTGGTGTGTAACAGCTGTGGTAGAGAGAAATATAAAGGGCGTTGGAACAAAGAAGAAACACGTTCTCAGAACTTATAGACCGGGAATTCTATTTATTTCCCAACTGGCAACCCTTTCGTTCCAAAAAAGCACATTTCCTCTCTTCGTGACAATAGATCTCATCACCATAATCATTCCACTCTGCGCCCGATTTGTAATGGTAGAATAGAAATTTGGCGTCAAAGGAACGAGAAAAGGGCTTGAAGTCACGCCCATCCTTTTACACGACGTTTGTAATAGAGCTATTGGGATAATATTGGAATGTTTATTTCTGGACATGAAAAGTTTGCAGAGAAGAGTTTAATTATTTCATGAGTTCTAGTGTCATTCTGAATTAATTAAAAAAAAGTCATGTAGGCGTTGTAAAATCGTAAAGAATGGCGTTTGCAGTAATCATAGCACATAAAAGTGGAAATATTTATTTTTACTTATCTTTTGTTATTTGTTGAAAGAAGATAAGTGTTAACTTTCAACAGAATAACATCAAAATACAAAAGAATAGCAATCTAACAGGATAGGTATGCTACTGAAAATCCAGAAATCTAACGATTGTGTTTACAAGAAGTACACAATTGTCTTCTCTGCGCAATATTAAAAAGATTTTTTTAAAGTTCTTTATCCTAAGATATACAAACAAAAAGCACCGAGATGTTTGGCTATCAAAGTAAAAAGTATCAGATTTGCTCTGTCGTATACAACTACAGAAATCTCATAAACGAAACTTATTATATTCCTATGCATTGAATGGGAAGCATGATATATTTGGTTTGTTATATTGAACAATGATTTATTTAGATACTAAAAACAATTAGTATAGCGAGGAGCATAAGACAGCATAAAAAAAAAATTGCGTGTTGAAAATTTTCTGAAGACGTGGTATATGGTTCCGATAACAGCTTTTAAGAAAAAGAATTATTCAATAAGAGGATATATCTCTAATTGAGACGAAAACACTTTAAATACCAGAAAGTTACGGTTGTAGGCTTACAGTGTAATTGTTAAGGATTGTGTTAATATAAAAATCCAACATTGTATTATTTTTTTATCACCTACTCCATTTTGGTTAGTCTGTTTTAGCAATAGATTCGTTTAGCACTACGCAAACATACTAACAAATATATATATATATATATTTAAAATTTATTTTTCCACAAGACCCCGATATATTCAGTAAATATAAGAAAATACAAAGACAAGACATTATTTGACTCGATGTATACAAAAACGTTTTAACATGTTCAGCGTGGACTCAATAATCTATCGAGTCCGTACTTAAGGCTGTTCGTCAACGAAACCGAAACTGGAAAACGTGATCAGCGCCCTCTACTTACTTGTTTCAGAAGGCGGGGCGAATAACCGAATATCTCAGGATAAACTTTTCCTCCTCCGCGGTACAATAAATAGTTCGACTTTGAAAAAATAATATTCATTGAATAAAATAATATTCATTAATACTTTCGAATATCCGCTTTAAACTATCAACTCTAGAAATTTTAAAAGGAATATTCTGTTTTTCGTGTCTGTACTTTACTTTCTTTCTGCTGCGATATGGGATCAATTAACACCGTGCAATAACTATCCATAAGTACGTCTATAGTTGCCAATCGATCCCGTACCTGACTGAACATGTTAAGTTGTTAACGTTCTAACTCGACTTGGAACATTTTTGTATACAATCATTTAAGATGCCATTAATCATTAAGAATGTATAGGATAAATCCAATTTCCCCCACCTATTTGTCAATCAGATCCTTGTTGCAAACACACGAAATAAAACTATAAATATAAACAATTCGAAATACTGACAGCGAATTTTCCAAAACCAATTTTGCATTTGTCCTTACAACCAGAAATGCCCTGCTACCTCGCCCCTCCACTCAAGTTCGAGCCTCGAAAAAGATCATCGAACACCAAAAAGCAACGATCCCCAAGTCATGAGATTCTTCTCCTCAAGCCCCATTCTTTGACGTCACTGATTGCTGGCAGGCAGAGGCCCCAATGTATTCATTATCGAGTTACGCTGCCGATCATTTCCACGAGCGCAGCTTATAAAAGTCGAGCATCATTAGTATTATTACTGTTGGAGTCAGCAGCCAGGGTTTTGTCTTCATTAAGAGGCAGGGTAATTGCCAGTTAGGTCTTGGATGATGGGGGCACTCTTGCAGGTTACTAAGTTACTGGGACCGAAAATTGCGATGGAGGGTTAGGGTTGGTTTCAAATTTTAATCAATGGTGTATCATAGCTGTAGAAGAATGTATGTAATGGAGTTTTGTTTGTGAAGGTGATTGTTTGCAATAACTTTGGGGTAAAGTATAAATTAAAAGGGTTGCAACTTAAAATCAAATTTCATTATTTCCAGATAATTAAAAAAAATTATCTTGTGAGATATTTTACAGTACAGTAATAGTGAACAGTAAGAAGAAGTTAAGAAGTTTACAGTACAGTCGTAGAGCACAGTAAGAAGTGTAACAGTTAAGAAGTTACTGTAAGAAGTTTACAGTACAGTAGTAGAGAACTGTAAGCAAAAGTTACATAAAGTAGTTTACAGTACAGTAGTTTAGAACAGTAAGAGGTGTGACAGTTAAGAAGTTTACAGTACAATGGTAAAGAACAGTAAGAAGAAGTTTACAGTACAGTAAGCAAAAGTTACCTAAAGAAGTTTACAGTACAATAGTTTAGAACAGTAAGAAGTGTGATAGTTAAGAAGTTTACAGTACAATGGTAGAGAACAGTAAGAAGAAGTTTACAGTACAGTAGTAGAGAACAGTAAGCAAAAGTTACCTAAAGAAGTTTACAGTACAGTAGTTTAGAACAGTAAGAAGTGTGACAGTTAAGAAGTTTACAGTACAATAGAGAGAACAGTAAGAAGAAGTTAAGAAGTTTACAGTACAGTAGTAGAGAAGAGTAAGAAAAAGTTACCTTAAGATGTTTACAGTACAGTAGTTTGTTTAGAACAGTAAGAAATGTAAAAACAATTATGTTTTCATACAGTAAAATGAGGAGCAAATATTCAAAGCTTATTTTGCCATATTGAGGCGATTTGTTTGAGAATGCAAATAACTTTTACTAACTACATGGAATCGTATACATATTCCAATTTTTGTAAGTTAATTTCAATGGATCAAAGCATGTTTTTGACGATTAAAATACTTTAGTTCGATACAAAATTCGAAGGCCAATTCAATGACGGAATAATCTTTGTTTTAAAATTTTTAGACAAAACAAGTTTTAGACGTTTACACTTCAAATGAAACACTTTTAAAATGAAGTACCTTTTACAATCAATGTAGCAAAGTATCGAGGATAAAATAGAATTTGTTTCGTATTTATATTTTCAAAGAGAAAGGGAAATAAAATAACGAGACATCAAAGAAAACATATAACCCAGACAACTAAACAATCTACATAACTTTTCAGGAAATTTAAATTATTTTGTTAATTTTATTACACGATTCCCGAGTTCTGTAAGTCTTACTTATTTTTCTGACAATTTCACGCATTCCGCGATTAACAGATGTGTTTCAACCTCGATATATTTAAAAGAAAATTACATTATATTACAGCAAAAGAATTTTTAAAGTGTAGCAAGCTTAACTCATAAAATAACTTTTAATCGTTAATCTTGCACATCAGTAACTTTTTAAATATTTCTTTAATAATTGGTAAATTTTTACAATATAGTTCTAAACCAATTTTTATTAATTATTTAATAAAAAAATACGGCTATTTTTCAATTAACATAATTTGGAGTATAGAAATTAATTTTACTCATGTAATTCCAATAGCTTGGCGCAATGAATTGAAGTTAGAATCCCAAAGTATTATAATTTCACAATCATTTATATATATTAAAATATTACACAATAAGAATTACTGTACGTTTATAATACGAGAAGCAAAGACAGACACAATCAAAATATAGATTCTACAGCTCCCAAAATTAAAACACCGAACCGCATTTTTAAAGAAAATTTCAATTCATAACTCGAAACTACGAACGGTTGGCTTAAGTTACACACCCGTGCAACATCCAACTGCGAGCGCAATTAATTTAATCCAAAATTAGAATCCACAGAGAGGCACGCAACGAAATTAAATTTCATCAGCCCCCCTTCCAAAAGAAGCTAATGAATGCTTCCCCTGCACTGACTGCTGTCAAAATTTAGAAGCAGCCTATTAATTAGACGCCGGGCTAAAACAAGCTTAGCGTCATTTCGTCACCTTTGTTCCAGCTCTTTAAAACGGCAAGATTAGTCGAATACCCCGAGACGGGGGCTTAAAAGGGAAGAGTCGTCTTCGGCTAAATTAAAAGTGGGCTTTGATGTCGAGGTATTTTATGTTTGAGTTTTGTTCGATATCTTTGGATTTTAACTTGCGATATTTAAATGGGGTTATTTCTAAAAAGAATATCGAGCCCAAGTGAGGGTATTAACATTGCGATTTTTTTAAAAATTATTTTTGCCTTAGTACAAATATTAAATATGTAATTGAAAGAATAAACAAATATATTAACTATGTTAATGATTCTTCGACGCGGCAAGCAGTACCTTGATAAAATAATCGTTTTAAAAAGTAAAAAAATAATTTTGAATTTTATAAACAAATTGAAAATATTGAATTAGTGTGGTGGGTAGGGTAGTGTTTAAACTATAGAGCCTACCTTAAAGTTATAGATTATTTTTTTTCCCCCTTTAAATTTTTTTATTACAAAAAAATATTTACTTTTAAATGAATAAAAATTTAAAGGGTAAACTTTTCACTTTTCCAACGCTTACAAAAAAAAAAAAAATGACTTAGCAATAATTAGAATTTTTAAAAAATATTTTTATCGATATGTTTCTATATGTTCCAAGTATTTCAATTTTATATCAGTGATCAGTAACACATTCTACATGTAATTTTATACTTATTAAAACTTATTTTTTTTAAATCGACGCCGAAATTTAGGTATGTTTTTTTGTAAATTGGCACCAACTTCAAAAAGTTGTAATAAATATAAAATTAATATTAAATAATTCAATATCTTCAACTTGTACGAAAAATTAAAATTATTTTTTACTTATTAGCGCTTTTTTCTTAGCCGTTTTTTAAAAAAGATTATTTTATTTTCTCTTTTTAGTTTAGCTGGGGACATCCCTCCCTGCTATTATTCACCACAACCAAGAATTTCAGATTGCTGTTAAAAATTTTCCACGTCTCGGGTCCGGTTTAATAAATGTCAGGTAAACAAAACTATATTTTCTGAAAAACATATAATGTAAAACAATCCCTGTCCATGGTAATGACTGCCAGATGAACGAAAAGTCATTGTTGTAAGATCTTTATGCAACAGTGAAAATATTTTAAAATCGGAGTAATTGTTAAATAAAAGTCCGGTTAATCGATATTTCCGGATATAACAGCCTGATAACCGATTAAAAAATTTCAAAAGTGGATTTTTCTCTATTGACCAAAACAATAAATTTAAAAATCGGACAATACTTCGTTTAAAACGATCCGGTTAAATGATAATACCATCTAGGTAAATGCCGGATAACCGGATATTTTTTAAAAAGTGCCCAAGTAAGACACCCCTCAATCCAACCACAAGATAATTTTTCAAATATCTGAATTAGAACTGAAACCTTACGCGAACATACATAAAAAAATACACAAGTCGAATTGATAACCTCTCTTCTTTTGGCGCGCTTTGACAGTTTGGGTTGACGCGCTTTTTAGTCGGTTAATAAAGGTGAAGAAGATAATTATTACGTTAATTTCTTATGTGTCCTCACAAGACGTATAAAGTTTATACTAAGCACAAATCATATTTATTTTGTAAAACATGATGATAAAAAGAAGCGATTTTGAGTTGTAGTATCAAATCATTAAAATGACCCCCCCCCCCCTGAAAATAATCAAAATGCTATTTTTTTGTAGTTTAAAATATTTTAAGAAACAAGCGTACAAAATTAAAAATCTTTATGAATTGGAGAGCGAATCGTGTTGTATCAAAAGTCAGCTAAATTATAAACAACTTGTTCCTGATTAATAGTATTTTAAAAGAAAATAAGTTATGCATTGCTATCGCTAATAATATAGACATTTCAAGATACTATTAAGAAGCTTTTTTACACGTTACAAATATAAAATAACTTATTGAAAATTGAATTTTTTTTCCGTATTTGCGATTGAAAATATATTTTATTAAAACAAATTTTTTAATTAATAGGTTCAAAAATATATATTGCACATGTAAAAATCAGCGTTAAAAAGTTAGCTCTCTAACATATTCTGATTTTTACTCTAGATGCAACTGAATTAAAATTGTCTGATTATTTTTCACATTTTCTGGAGTTCCCCAGCAAAAAAAGTCAGCATGAAACCTTCATCAAAATTGTCAAATTGAAGGTTTTATAAAGGATATTGAAACAAAAAATATTGCATTTTTTTTTTAAGTTTTCAATTTTCTTGCATAAAACCTTTAAAATATCTGCAATTTAACTTCATGATTAAAAATTGAATTTTTTTTTTACTGTTTTTATGAAGGATATAGAAACAAAAACCTTTAATTGTAAAGATCTTTAAAAAAACTACAGTTTTCCTGCATAAAACCTTTAATTTCAAAATTTTGATGAAGATTTTATGCTGACTTCTTTTGCTGGGTCCTTGCAAAACAGTTTTTGCAATCCCAAACTTCATTTTAGGTGAAGCACATGTTTTTAAAAAAAGAGATTGATATAAAGGGGGAGAATAGAAGAGAACTTTCAAATAAAAAAAAATCAATAAAATAAATAACTTATTAAAAATTGGAATTTCCTTCTGTATTCTCGATTGAAAAGAAAATTTATTTAAACAAAATTTTAAATTAATAGATCCAAAAATATATATTGAGCAGGTAAACGACGTGAAAAAAAAATCAACGTCGAAAACTGAAGAAAAATCCCTTTAACATATTCTGATTTTTACTTATCAACTATCAAGTTACGAATAAAATATAACGCACATTTGCAAGTTGACTCACTAATTGAAATAGTTTGAGATGATCTTTAAACCCTTTAACGAACAATGTTAGCTCTCGAACAAGACCCATCATTAATAATGCGCAAAAAGAAACAAACAATCCCCGAAGCAAAAACAATTGCAACATCAAATGTTTATGTAATGAAGTAAAGAAGAGGACTGAAACAAGGGGAACTAATGAAAGAAAGAAGAAAGACAGGAAGAAGAAAGAAAAAAAGAATCTCTTAAAGAAGAGCGAAAGTCCGAACTTGCTGTTGCACGCCTCTTTCAACTTCTAATGAGAGTTAACAACACAAGTCCTCGGCACTTCCAAAGTCGATTAGCGCAGGTTTTGCAAGACGGGAATCGATACGAAGCAAAAATTATCGCAGACTTCCCTTTTCCAGAATCGGCCCCTAATGAAAAACGATACCGGAGGACCAATTAGGGATGAAAAAGGCACTTGTACAAAAGGTAACAAAAGCAAAACTCCAAACATCTCTTCGAATCGTCCGCTGCCCATTCCTTTACTTCTCAGAGATTTTTATTCTTTATAAAAGTAAACCCCCGCCATTTTTTTTCCCCTCTTGTTTTATTCTTATTCCTCTCTTATTGCCCGAGCTCCCTCCTTTGTCCTCCGGCTGGTAATTGATACACATTTAAGAAGAGAGAAAAGCGATCTTCAAGAGTTGTTTTCAAACTATTTGCAAAAGGGAACAAAGCATTTTCTAACGGTGTTTGATTTTTACCTTGTTTTTTTTTGTACGATTCTTTTCGTTCAAGCCGTACTTATTGTTTTGTTAAAGGGGCTTCTTTTGTCCTTAAGCACGTACACTCCTCCAGAAATCGTTTTGATTGTCGGCGGCGGAAAATTTCACTAGAAAAGTTTACATTTATATCTGTCTTCTAAAGAGGACGGGCGCTCTAAGTGATTCCCATTTTTTTACCCCCCAGCTCGTTACGAAATGAGAAAGGTAAAAGAAAATCTATCTTAAATTAGCGAAAACATCGCATCACCAGCTTTAATTTTCTTTTATATATTCTGGGACTTTTTCCCCTTTAACCTTTTTTTTCTTATATTTAACAGGAATTGCTCCCTTTTCTTTTCCAAATAAACAAACTGAGCGTTCCAAAGAAGAGTGCCATTAGACTAATCAGTTGTTTTCGTGCGATATGTTTTGCCATTGTTTTCGGGCACATTAGTATCTTTGTTCTAATGACAGAAAAATAAAGTCGAAAAACATGTTCGGACGGCAAGTAACGACGATAGGGCAGAATGTAAGTTTAAAAGGAATTGATAGGAGTTAAAAGGTAAGTAGCACGTTTTCCATTAAAAAATGAAGAAAGAAAAGTAGACATTTTTTATTGAAAAATGCAGAACTTCTATTTGAGTTTATTATTTAAAAACATATTAGTATTGACTAACTCATTTTCTGTGTATGGAATATTAGATATTAATATACATGTCGTAGTTAATATGAAGTATTGATGTTTTATGTGCTCTTGATGATGTGTTTAAAAAAATGTTTTATCAATTCAAACCATGTAAAATTGCTTAGAGAGGTGCCATTATAACTACTAATAAAAATGGTCGAACAAATTTGACGAAAGCGTTGTTAAAGAGGCTACGATTAAATTTTCGCCAAAAAATAAAGCAATTTCCAAATAGTGCAAAATGTTTCGTCATTTTGCAGCTTTTTAGAACAAAGGACAAAGCAACTTTTGTCATTTTTAACCGAAAATGTAATTGGAGCATATTAAAAAAGTTTTTCAAATTCCAGCAAACAACTTTATATGTGTGCATATAGAAAGGGAAATAGGAGGATAGAAAGTACAGCATTTGATTACACACACAAACAAAAAGAATATTTCAAACAATTGAGATACGCTTATGAATAAAATATTGATTTAGATACAATGCAGGGTTGCAAAAAAATTCTGGAAAAAAAGTTCGCTGATATTTATCTGATTTCCATTATGGTGTCACAATTTTTTTTCCTGATTTTACAATTACATTAAGAAATGTTGTAATACATGCTTTGTATAGAAACAAGTATTCACACTACAATAAATATATTGCATTATAAATAAAAATTTATAAGCAACTCCTATTGTCAGTTAAAATAATGTATGGATACAACACAAATTATACAATTGCGACAGGTATAATAGTAATTAAACATGTTCTCTGAAAGCAGGTAATGCAAAAAAACATTTTTTAAAAAATTATTTCTTTTGTAGATAATTTTAAATGTTTTATATGTTTCCTATTTCCTTTTCCAATCTCCAATAAATCGCATATTCATTAGCCTCTCACACGTTGCTTACAATCTAAAGTTCAACACACTTTGCTTTTGCTCCTCCCTCCAGCAGTGGTTCACGTTTTTACAAAAATAAAACTGAAAATATGAAAATGCTCATAACCATGTTTTTTTTTAAATTCCTTTTCAGAACTAAAAGGACACATAAACTACCGAGTAAAGGGCACAATAGACGATAATTGCCGTTTTAATGATTCAAATTTGAAAATTTCCCTGATTTTTTTGTGAAATTTTGAAAAATTCCCTGACATTTCCAGAATTAAAAAATTCCGTGATACTTCCCTGATTACCAGGTTTTCCAGGTCATGTTGCCACCCTGCAATGTTATACTTAAGAAATTTGATTAAATGCATTAACAAATGTTAACGATCAACATTTCTGTGGAGGTATTTTTTGGAATTTTACCTCAAGGATGCAAAGGACATGCAATGTAAAATAAATTATAATAAGATGACCCTCATTATACAGTTCTATTTAAAACTTGTTTTGTTCTGGAGATTAAAATTAGCAATAACCGACATCAAATACACATGAAACATATGTAACAAAATAGTACAACTTTTCACCACCAGTCTAAATGATAAACATTGGAGGAACAATTTAATATGTGTAACATACAACTGCAACAGACCATTGCAGAGTTAAATTAGTACATTTGAGAAACAATCCCATATCAAACATTGCACGGTCACAACACAAGCTAGAAGAACAAACTCTTGAAAGAGTAATTCTTACAAACATTTTCTTGAGTCAAACGTGGAAGCTTCAAGTATATGTGTTATGACAAACGCACCACACAAATACATTGGCACGCTTCGAATAATATTCCCATACAATAAAGTTCTCTTAGAGTTTAGGATAATATAAAAAAGACGAGTGTCAATAGAATCATTCGACAAAAAAAAGTACAGCGTTCCAAAATACGAGTAGGTAATTTTCTTTAATCTTTATTCAGTTACCGAGCCATCCAGATGTTCATTCAGTTTCGGAAGCAAGTTAATCTATCATTATGCAGATTTAGAGTGTAACGCACTATCAATCAGAAGAAACTAAAGAGCTTATATTTCACGTTTTGTTTCATACCAGCCATGCGAACACTTGGTGGGATTATCCCATTGAATTAATAAGTGAAAACTTTTACGTGACGTTCATTTGGAAACTATAAAACATAATCGAGGTACATGAAACAATTAAAAATAATTTACTGATAAAATCAGCCTGTATACTGCGCGCCTTAAAAAACTATTTTAAAAACATATTTGACTTATAGAAAAAAATATTAAATATTGATCGTGGATATTTTTTTTCAAGCTATTGATGTTTAAATTTTTGTTTTCAAATATATTTCGTAAAAACTTTTTTTTTTCAAAATGTATTGAGGAAAAAGAAAATCAACTAGGATCTTGTAATATTGGCCTTTCGTTACATTTTTATTGTCCGGTATAAAGCAAATTGTGTTTTTTTATTTTAACCTGTTGAATTTATTTTGTATTTTATTTTTTATAACTTAAATCCCTTCTAAAATGTATTAAGAGTGCAATATCACATAAGATCATTTAACTAACAAAACTTTATATTGTCTCGCTTGTTGGACAAGAGAAATACAACTACAATCCCCGTATACAATGGCGATATTAGATCTTCCAGAATTGCCACTAAAAATTAAGATTAAAATTTTCTTACTTTTCCAGGAGAAAAAATACGGATTTTTTTTAAAGATAAATTTTGAGAACCGTAAAAATAAATTGCTTGCAAATAATAACATATCAAAGTATTAAGAATCACAAAATTATATTTTTTTCAAATTTATATTTTTGTAACAAAATTAAAATTTCATCGATGGTAATAAAATCTTCATCTAAATTTTTTTGAAAAATTCCCTGACTTTTCCAGAAAAGTTGAGAAATTGTTTATTTTCCTTCCCAATTCCCTGACTTTTTCGGTCATTTTCATTTTCCCCGACAATTACAGGTTTTCAATATTTTCCAGGTGCGTGGGAACCCTCTTTAGAATAAGATGATACATTCATTTTAATGAATCCTAACATTTTATTCGCTTTTTTACTAGCTAATTTCACATTCATAGATGTTCCATTTCCAAAGGCCCATTAACCAACACATCCAGATCCCTAACAATATAACTAGAATTTATTTCAGAACCTAGTAAATAGTAAGTAGATTTCCTAATATTGTTTTGTTCTATGTGCAAAACCCGACATTTGTAATGACATGCCCCAATAGACAGTCCATTCCGAAATTTTAATTAAATCGTTTTTAAAGTTGCCGAATTTATTCCTTGCAATTGACTGCCCCATAACCTTTAAATCATCCGCATAGAAACTGATCTTACTTGAAATACACTTAGCAGTAATATCATCAATTATAAAAATAATAAACAATAGTGGCCCAAGAACAGAACCCTGTGGAACACAGTTCACATATTTATTATATCAATAACGATATTTGTTGTATTAATAATAATAACGTAGGATTTTATTAATATTAATAAAGATATTTATCAGAGCCAATTGCAAGTAAAAGTTTTTAGATTTTAAAATTTAAAAGTTATTATTCGAAAAGGAAAGCAACATATACAGTTTTATTTCTTTAAAAAAATTCTAATATATTTTGCTTTTATACTTAAACAAAACATTTGCTTTCTACATATCTTACACTCGATGCAATTCTATGTCGACAACAATTAAATTTTTTTAAATTTTCTCCGCTAATTTAATTTAAATTCGGAATCCTTAATCAACTTGGATAATTCTAAATTAAGTAGTGTTCAATAGGAGCTATAACCGTTTGTGCATCAGGTACATATGATCTAATGTATGTGGTGTACCTTGACTTTTGTTTAATCCAAGCCTACCAAAGAATTTAGAAGTAAAATTTATTAAAATTTTGTAGTATTTTACTATAATTACCTAAACATATTTTTCAATTAAGAGGGTCGTAAAAATGTTGGTAAATTCCTGTTGACTTGGAAAAATCACAAACTAGTTGGCAAAATTGTGAAACATTCGGCTTTTTTATATGAAATTTCTTAAGTTTCATTTAAGAAAAAAAAAAGCCAAATGTTTCTCAAATTTGCCCCCTCACCCCTAACCTCCCTGGTAATTATAACGTATTTTGATATTTACTGTACAATAAGATAATATGTTTCTACTAAGCATTCTTTAATATGTCGAATTTCAAAAACGTTATAAAAATGCTATTACAAATCGAATAAAAGGTATCGATTTCTACCGATATCAATAGAATCTCAACGCCCCTTCGGGTTACCATCACATTAATCAAAACACGTTTCGGCAAATAGAATAAAAAAATAATGATCAGAAAACAGGTGTGTCGAATAGGAATGCCCAAGATGGCCGCGGGCTAACGAGTGATGCGACATCGATTTGGACACTCTGGTCTTTCTCGGGCATTTAATAAATTCATTTATACATCGTTCACATATCCGACAGATCGCTGTCGTCGCGGCTTCTGTTTCCATATAAGATGAAGAGGCTGTTGACCTTTATTTTCTGAGAATTGATGATTTGTGTGATCGGTTTGCGAAGTGACTAATTTTACTCTGTATGTGCAATTATCTATGAGTGGAGTTGGGAATTTTTCAATGTCGCGTTTTCGGTGTTTACAAAATTTTCGGTGTTTCAATGTCGCGTTTTCGATGTTTTGTTTTTCGGGTGGCTACAAAATCTTGAAAAAATATTTCCTTGATATTTCCCTGATGGTATCAAAAAAATTTCCCTGATTTTACAATTACATTAAGAAATGTTGCAATATATGCTTTGTATAGAAACAAAGTATCCAGACTACAATAATACATTGTATTGCATTATAAATGAAAAATGAGAAATACTTATATTCAGTTAAAAAAATAATTTATGGATACAACACAAAATTTTACAAGTGCGACCGGCAATAAAATGCTCCCTTTATGCAGAGAATGCAAAAAGCAATTTTTTTTCAAATTATTTCTTTTGTAGATAATTTTAATGTTTTAAATGTTTCCTATTATTCAAATCTTCAATAAATCGCATGTTCATCAGACCCTCACCTCTGCAGTGGTTCACGTTTCTATCAACAACCAAGCCAAGACATTTCTTTATTTTAATTCTTTTTCATAACTAAAAGGAAATTTCTACAACTAAAATAAGCAGAATAGACGACAATTGCCGTTTTAGTGATTCAAATTTGAAAATTTCCCTGACTTTTTGAAGTTTTCCCTGACATTTCTAGAATTAAAAAATTCCATGATAATTTCCCAATTTCCCAGGTTGCCACTCTGTTGTAATTATTTTAAAACTGTCTCTTTCAAGTCTAAATTTTTTTTTTTTAAATTGATAAGTAAGTGCATTTGTGAAAAAAATCGCAAAAATAAATATTACTACAACAATCAAATTGATTATAGTTTGCAATTCCAAAGTTAGACACAGTGGCCCGGCATGGGGCCCGGGCTTCACCACTTTTTTGAAATATTAGGAGGGAGTTGTCCATTTTTTGTGCTAGTTAATATATATATATTTAAAATTTCCTTTGATTATTTTACGTTGTCCTTTATTGCCAATTAAATTTTTGATTAATTATTCCTGCTATTGTCTAATATTTCTTCTTTTTATTTTCAATAATTCGGATTCTCAAATTTATTTATATGTTTGCATAACGAAAAAGACACACACACACAAAAAGTAATTATACCGTTAAGCTTCGATTCTATTGCAATTCGAACCCCCTCACATTTGCCTGAAGAAAATTAATATTATTAACAAATGAAAGCTAGGGAAGATTAGAAATTACGTAACTTGTAAGATTACATTTAAATTAGACCTCAGGACGGACACTGCATTGGAATATGGGTGCAACAAATCAATGCTTGTGAGAGAACTGTTTAATAACCTACAATATATATATGTTACCGTTAAAGTATGAAATCCGTTATTTCATAGAATACCTAGTTATTCCCTGAAATAACTGATTGTGTCCGTTAAAGTGTAAAACTTTCTTGTATTTCATGGTTTAACTAGTTATTTCATAGAATAACGATCTGCAGCCCGTTAAAGTGTAAAATAATCTATATCATATATCTAATTAATTAAAATCGAAGAAGTACCGGATGTAGAAATATCGCTCCGGTCGGTTGCTACAGCTCAAAGTTTAGGTACTGGTCAGGGATTTAAAAAATGTTCGTGTAAAACCCAGTGTGTCAACAAAAAATGTTTTTGTTTTAGAAATAATGTTCTTTGTAATTCCAAGTGTCATTTTAGTAATCCTTGTTGTAACAAATGATTTTATGGTACGTTTCCATAAATACCATTTATACGCTGCATAAATTAGATAAATTGCTTCTTTTTCATTTTAGATAAATTGTTTATTTTACACTTTAACTGTCTCTCATTAGTTAATTTATAGAATACCTAGTTATTTCATAGAATAACTAGTTAAAGTGTCAAATTAATAACATATTACACACTTTAATGGACACGATCAGTTATTTCATGGAATAACTAGGTATTCTATGGAATAACTGCATTATATACTTTAACGGTAACATATACAAAAAGATGAACAATGTCGATAAGTTGGAACTAGGAATTTTCAGCACTGTTAAGTCGGGAATTTCGAATAGTTAAGTTGAGAATTTTGAATCGTTAAGTTGGGAAGTATCTTGTTTGGCCCCTTCCCCCCCAATATATATATATATATATATATATATATATATATATATATATATATATATATATATTGTACAGTGTTAAATTCTTTGTTAGGAGTTGTATTTTCTCATGGAACACCTACTGACCAGACAAGGCGTGAGTTAAATACAACTAGCATGGTAGCGAATATGTTAAATTAAAAAAAAAAAACTTCGAAATTTAACAGCTTGTACAGTTACACTAGTCCTTCAATCGCAAATCTATCAATTACATTTTCTTCCCTCAAACCAAATTACTCCAATTACTTTTTGATGCTATCAGCAGTAAGCCGTCCCTTGCACTTCCAAAGGAGCACCCAACCAAACAACCCCGATCCCCATTAAGAACCCTATTAAAAGCAATCAACAGACCAATGAAGATAAAAGCCGTCCTACTCCAAGGGCTCAGTTAAAAGGGACAAGCAGCAGAGAAAAAAAACGACAAGCAGATCGATCCAGAGACATGCATTCAGTTACCAGCCTTCTTAACCGAAGCATTACCATCAAAAAGCCCCTAATACGACATCCGTGGGACATCCATAGTAGGTCCTCAAAGTGTGCAGAAGACATCCATGAGACGATCACGGGATTGCTGCGGCAATCAAGTGGCAAGAAACATTGAAAAAAAAAGGAGAAAAAAAAATGATAATGATCTCGGCAATAAAAGAGCGAGAAAAAACAAAAGCGTCTCTTTGATGTCGGTGGCTGTTCAAAGCAATTGACCACAGCGCTGAACTCGACAAAATAGTCTTTTGAATTTGGGGGTTCACGACATATTGCGTAGGACGATTCGGGTTGTTAACAAGTATGGGGAAAATTAGATCTTGAATGTTTTATTGAAAGGATGTTCAAAAGTAAATTGGCTATTCTAAAAACATTCAAAGTGTTCTTTTTTTTTTAATCGATACTATTTTTTGTGATTTTCTCCTAATCAAATATAGATAATTTATTTTATTAATACAGGTATTTTATATAATATAGGTATATATTAATTAATATAGGTATACATTAATTAATATAGATATAATTTAATATAGGTATTTTGATTTGGTTTAGGTCTATTCAATACGAACGAGAAAAACGCGCGCGAACTTCTGCAGATGGCTTTGTGATTTGAGAATGCAAACCACGTGGTTTGGTTTCTCGAATTACCGAGAAGCTCGTGCGAGGTTTTTTTTTTTGTTCGTGTAGAATGGGTTAAGATTATGAAAAATAAAAGGCACTAAACATAGGATTTGTTAATAAAAATATCAGACCAGGAAAATGTTTGCCGAATCGTACAAATTACTGTTCATTTTGCTTGACGATTTTTTAAATTTCCTAGCCGATTTTAATTTAATTATCTCTGACAATTCCGGATTCTAGTAAAGAAAAGTTGGAACAATAATTTAATGACCGAGTAAAAATTTCAATAATTTTAATTATTTATATGAAGGATAAAAACGATATTTCATAAGTAAATCTTAGTTTCATTTTTACCTTATCAGTAAAAAAATAAAGGCGTTCTGTTGTTTAGAAAAAATAAATCCGGAAAACAAGATGAAGAGAAAACATATAAATATAATAACAAAATTTGAACAAGCAACACTCAGACGTCGAACTACAACGACGACAACTTTTCTTCATTGTAGATAATTCGAAAATAATCCCCTTTTCACCATGCCAGTCCCTTTCACATGTTTAATAGAGACACTCCCAACCCCCCACAACATTACAGAACATCTCTACAACCCCAAAAGCAGACATCTTAATTTTAAAACCATAACGACATAGTAAAATAGCGCCTTTCTCCTTGACAGTAACCATAAAATTGAGTGCTTTAACACACTTTAACGCACACAGCGTACATATACATATATAAAAAAGAAGAGCTGAATGAATGAAATTACCATCACAAAGCTCCCCATGCGTTGCAAACGCAATAGTATACCTATCATTAGAGGCCAAACTGATTTGATTAGCGAGAGAATTTTGGAAGCTGTGTGTGTCTAACGCCGTGTTCATGTAACGCTTAGTCTCGGTTTGTGACCCTCATTTCTTGAGGAAAATTATTTTTTTTGTGTGGAAGGAATTATTTGTTTTATGTACCAATAACCTTTGGAATTTATTTTAGGGTATCCGGACCAGTGTGACTATTTTTTTAAAAAAACGTTCCTCAATATAGAAATGGATTAAAAAAGAAATTACGTTAACATTTAAATACCTTGTTTAATCTTTACTCTCGTACAATATTGTGGACAGATGAATTTTTGAGATATTGTATAATTCTGTCGTTTAAATAAAGACATTAAAAAAACTTTGCATTTTTAATTATTTAAAACATAATGAATGTAAGCTGGAAATAAAACAAATTAAAATTATTTTTATAAGCATATTAAAAAAAAAATTGGTGTATATATAAAAAAATCCATGTGTATGTTAGCGGATACACTGTAATGTTAGCGGAAACTGTAATGATACACTGTATAAAAACTGTTCATTACAGTGTATCCGCTATACACTACATTACAGTCTCCATTATACAATTACCATTCATTAAACGTCCATTTTAATAATACTTAAGTACTAGATCGGACTATAAATAAACAAAATATTTAAAGATAGTTCCGCTTTTAATTGAAAAGGTATATTAAAATCTCAACAGAAAATTTTACATATACCAATATGCCTGACGTATCCTAATTCGCCTGACCTATCCCAATTCGCCATTCTCCCTCCAGCAGTGGATCACATTTTTACAAATATGAAAGTGCACATAACCATATTTAAAAAAAAAAAAAAAACTTTTTTAGAACTAAAAGGAAATATTGACAACTAAACAAACCAGAATAAGGGGCATAATAGACGATAATTGCAGTTTTAATGATCCCCATTTGAAAATTTCCCTGATTTTTGTGTGAAATTTTAAAAATTTCCCTGACATTTCCAGAATTAAAAAAAATCCATGATATTTCCTTTATTTTCCGGTTATGTTGCCACCCAGCTAGTCTATGTCTATATAATAACAGTTTAGTTTGGTTAATTAACGTCCCACTAGAGCTGCACAGTGGGCTATTGACGACGGTTCGGGGTCTATCTCGAAGGAAATACCTCAAAACACATACACATTCACACACACATTCATACACGCACCTCGTTATTTTAGAGCCATGATCAGATGACGAGGAAACACCTGAACTGGCACCCAACGTCTTCAATCGACTTCGGGACTTTGGACCCCCGATCAGATTTATCGTACACCAGTCCCGTATACACGCCGTAAATTTTTGCGGATGTTCTGGACGACTTTTCTAGTATTTTGTAGAGAAGCTGGCAACCCTCCGATCACAAGATCACTACTTTTTACTTTTATTTGTCAAGTCCATCGCCTGGCATCGAACCAGGAACCTTCGTATTCCCAGCTGACGTCTTTAACCGCTCGGCCACGGAGGCCCTATATAATAATAATAATCCAGGTAACGTAGATAAGTTTAGTTACGGGATAGCCATGTCTTATTTTTGAGAGTTAGCCACATCACATTGTTGGCTTTTACGGTGCGGACACCATCAAAGCACCGGCCCGTGTTTACACGCATACGCAATCCTCTTCTAATCGCTCACTCGACAAGACAGCGACAAACATAATTGTCGCTGTCCGCTGACGATGACGGATTATTACTTGCCCGGTGCAATGATAGGGTGTACGCGTAAGACAAGAAGTGCCACCGTCCGACCGGAATTATACGAAGATGAGGGGAATTAGAAAGCGAAACGGGTTGGGAATATCTGGGAAATAATTGTGATTGGTATGTTTTAATCACAGTAATCAGACCTTTCAGACTCGGTACGGGGATACGCTCTGTTTTTTTTATGTTATACCCAGTCATTCAAAGGAATTATACTACAAACATGAGATGGAATAAGAGTTGTTTACCGAAATTTTCTCAACTCTACGCTTAGGTCTTTTTTTTTTATTGATATTACATGTGTCACTTGCAAAATTAAAAGATGGGAAATTAAAGAAAATCATACTTAGATAAAAAAAAAGGTAGTCAGGAATTTAATTTCAAAGCTATTTTCTTTTATTTTTGAAAACATTCCACATTGACATTAAATGATAGGCTATTTGAAATTTATCATTACTGTCTGGATTTTTTTTTCTCTTCAGATAATTGAAGGGTGATTTTTAGATGTCAGGAATTTAAAATATTTTCAGGGCTAATTTTCGTAAGTGATTTTATGCAGCTCTTTTCATACCGCTCGCATAAGTTTTACTGAAGTGGCTAACCTGTTGGCACAGTCGAAGATTCCAGAAGAAAAACGATGGATATTTTTTTTGTTGAAATCGAAATATCAATGCTGTATGTTAGATACAGAAGTGAACTTTTCAATGCACTAAGTTGTGCAATGGTAAAAAACGATGATGGTCACGCAAAAATAAAACTTGTTGAAAGATCAGAATGTGTATATGTATTAATGGAATATCAATTTTCACTAAATATATATTTTTAAGGCTGTTTTGGTGCAATGCAGGTTTCAATGTTGTTTTGCTTTTCCAATGTAAGAACACACAAAGGCAGAATACAACTTGAGTTCCCACATCACAGCCCAAAAACGTTAATGCCTTATGCGTATCATATATCAAGTAGTAATTTTTCTATATCAGATTAATATAAAAAAAATTATATTTTTGGAAACCAATAAACATCGCTTTTCCACTTTGCTTCAGGTACCGTAATGGCGACCATTGTCATGTTGCAAAGATTGGACACCGCAACTATAAATCGTATGGGAAAAAAAAATAGATACTTGTGAAGTAATAAAATGTATTAACGGATAGAACCTTTCTAGATATGGGCCAGTTTCACCACGCAATGATATCACTGTGATGCTCCAATAATAACGTGTTAATGGAATTTCACCCCTCAAAGATAGTTTAAAGTGCTAATAAAACTTGCAAAAGTACGTTTGAGGAATATTTATATATACGCTAGTTAATCAGCATTGACATAATTGTGTGTGTGTTAACTGTTTAAAATAACAAAAAATTTAAATAAATGTATTGTATGAAAAATAATTTTATTTATCCTTTTTTTATTTTTTAATATAATTTTAAAATAGATATGAGATTTGTCATTTTATAAATAATTGAGTGAAACAGTCTACCAAAAAAAAAAAAAAAAAAAAAAAAAAAAGAGAACATTCAAATAAAAATCATAATTTCTTTTTATACTACAAATTCGCTTCTTCTACATTTCCAAACTAATTTTAGCAAGAGACGAACGAAATAAATCTCGCACCAACCGATTACAGACTAATATACAACAGAAAAGTAATTTTAATAATTTAACTGCAGAAACACCAGCGCCACGTGAAATTAAATTAGAATGGAAGTTTTCCAAACCAACAAACATAACTGATAGCTTAATCACGCCTATAACACAAAAGCAGAATCCACCTACATTTTGATACGTCACACGTAAGGAATCAGTATTCAATAAATCAAAAATTATTCTACCTCTTTCCAAAGACACCTTTTCGCGCGTCCAATCGTCCCAATCATTAATAAACACACCCATTACACGATACTCATCGCCTAATTGCACATCTGGCAAGACACAATCAAAACTCGCACCTTTCAATGACGCAATAATTTCCCGAACCGACGTTTTTTTCCCTTCTTCTTCTTCTTCCAATTCTCCCTTTCCCCCCGCGCGGCAGAACCGGCGTTTTGCATCTACTGCCGCGAGTAATAAATCTTCCGTTTTGCTTTCGACTCAATCAATCTACATTTAAGAATCACCTGACATCACGATCGACAAGGTGTCGGAAACGCGGGCAGAGAGATAAATAAATGATGGGCCAGAAGAAACGAAATTGGAGGTTATTGTAGGGAAAAACAACAACACTAAAAAACAGGAGGGGGTGATTCATAAAAAAAGAATCGAAGGGATGAACAGTGAATAACCCTAATCTGGGATGTACTTACGGCCATTTATATAACCGGCAGTGGAAGAAGAGATTTATTAAAATAAATAAGAGTTGGAAGGGGGGGGGGGGGGGGGGGGGGCTTTCTCCGAAGTGGATAGTTTGCAAATAAAATGATATTAATATCGTGAGGACGTGTTTTATTATTTGCGCCGGCTCATCTCAATCAGGTGGAGTTTTAACGGGAAAGTGAACACGTGATTTAATGGCGCGCCGTTTAAATTCAGACTGGAGTAATCGGAGTCGTCTGTAGTTGAATTGAGAGGGGTATTTGTCAAACTTGGGGAATGGCCGGGAATAATAAAAAAAAAATATATCAGAAAGAAAGTGACACGCGATTGGGAGGGGGGAGAAGGAAAGGGGGAGAAGCAGGATATTAATATGTAAAAGACATCTTGAAAGCTGGATTAGTGCAATGAGATGAAATGAATGATAAAATTTAAACTGCTCCATTTAATGAAAAAACGTTATATTACAGTTATCAGCAATTTGTTATGTTTCTCAAATATTTTGGGGATAAAAAAATAGGGAAATAATTTTAAAAACTCGATGTCATCGCTAGTTATTATTAAAGTGATTTAAAAAAAATTGCTTTTTTTTGCTTTAAATTATCTCCAACCATGCGTATTAAATGCAAAGTTTTTCAATCTAAAGCACACTTTTATACACTTTGTATATCAAGAAGTGCTCTGAAGGAGAGCAAAGAAGTGCTCTGAAGGAGAACAAATGTATTGGCAATTGTTAGTAATTTAAATTTATATAAACTATTTGTAAAAATTTTTTTAGCAAAAGCAGCATAATTTGCTATATGAATATATGCGAGAGAATTTTTTTTTATAATTAAAACACAATAAAATATTTTTTTATAGTCCAAGTCCGATAAAATAAGTTTAGGAAACTAACATCGTGTATAAATAGAAGGGAGGAAATAGAATAAAAAAATGTCCGTAAAATAAATCCATAAAATAAAATTATACACGTTAAATAAAAGTTATTCTGATAATATACATTTAACTTTAAAAAAAAAAAATCTATACTTGTCTTTAATTATCGGTTTAGTGTTCTAACGTATTTTAGTATCATTTAAAAGGTTATTAAAACAACGTAACAAAATAAAATTTTGAAACAGATTTTATTGAGAACAATGCTCCATACATGCTAAAACGGTTTTAGGAAATATATTTTAATTCGCGAAGTGTAAATGTAGACCTAGAAGAGACAAGATATAAAAGTGTAATAATTGATAATCGAAATAAAACGGTGGCATAGGTGACAGCATTATCAACAGCTTGTTTAAAAAACCCGTTAAAGTGAATTATTTTAAACGTATTTTAAAAAAAAGTTGATATTTATGACATGAAAGTACGATTCGTCAGTGGTTCACGAAACCTCCTGTGTTAAGATTGGTTACGTCTAAGAGGCTCAAAAGGGATTTTTACTGCAGAAATAATATATATGATTATAATAAATTTCGCAATTTGTCTATTTTACGTAGTAAAAGTGAAATCATACTATACACATAAAAACATAGTTAAACAACAATGTCAATTGTTTAAGTGAAAACTTTAAATGTTTGATTTACCTAAATAGCTAAAAACGAAATAAATTTACTTTTAAAATTTACATTAAGAAACAAAACTGTAATTGGTTTACTTATCTCTGGACGCCATTTTAAAATTGTTCATTTAGTGGCTAGTGATAGCTTAAGAACCAATGTTTAAATGATGATCCAAATAATTAAATTAGTTTTTTAAGTGATTGACAGGTAATTGAAGACAATTAAAATTGCATTTATATGCAGATGTGACCTTGCAACCTTCAACTTTGTGACGTTAAGGTCAAAATAAACATTTATTCGTATAATTAATTTCAGAATTTTGCTAATCCAAGATGAGAGATATTTTAACACCGGATGGCATCAAATCGAGACGGCAAACAAATCAAATTCTTTTATAAATCGGTTCCCATTTAAACAAATATTTTTTTTTTTTGGCCCACGCTCAAGAAAAAAAAGTTAAATAATTTATGAAAGATAAAAGGAGATTACAGCTCGAATATGTTTACTGACGATATTTTTAATTGAATATTTTACAAAATTAACAACCTTTTCAATATTTTTTTTTTAGAATTATTATTTCTTTTGTAATAATCCCGCAGCATCTTTTCTAAAACGAGAAAATTAATGAAGGAGGTTGAAATCGGTTTTAAAAAATGGCTTTATGAACGAAAATTATATTTTTCCGCGCAGGATAAAACCGCGCGCTGGGCTTCTTTTAATCAATTTGAATTACATTTCAAGCAACCGTGATAAATTTGGTCGGCCGCATATAATCCCTTTGAATAGTAAAGATAAAGATAAATAATGAAGTATAATGAGGGATGAAGCTATACCCTTGTAATTAAGGGAGAAATATCGGGAAGGGGGAAAAAAAATTCCCGGTGATTTATCAAAAAGTTCTTTGCTAAGAAGTAATGTTTGTTTCCCGGATTCCCCAAAACATCTACACAAAAAACACAAGACAAAAAAAAAAAGAAAGAACGGATCTTGAGGAAAGATTTTAAGCCACCAAACCGAATTCGCGCCAGAAAAGTTTCGCGGGAGAAAAATTCGCTTAGCGCGATACGAAGTTTCAATAATTACTAAGTAGCCCCGGTGGAATTTTTTTCAACGCTCGTTTAAGATACGAATGAAAAATCGTTATTCTTCGTAGATTTTTGAGATAGCACGTACACCAAAATGGGAGCTTTAGCAGAAGGGGGGAGGGAAAAAGCCGTGGATGAAAAAGTAAATTAAATGGTAAATTACAAAGGTGCTTAATTGGTAAATTATGACTCGAAATAAGTAATATCTCACTAAAAGTAAATTCGAAGACAACAACCGCTTAATTATGCGAGTTGAAAGGGGGATGCAAATGAAGAATTTGATTAAAAAACAAAAGTAATTAAATTAGAAAGTATTAGGAACTATTTAGGAAATTCTTTGTATAAAAATCACAATTACGTTTTTTCTCAGAATAAGGAAATTTCGTTAATTTAGTTTCTAGGGAAGAAAGGTTCAAGTTGGAAAACCGAAGATAAAATTCTCTTAATTATATCTGTAAGTTGGTATAAAAAGAGACATCTCAGAGAATCAATCTTGTTTCGGTTTACCGAACTTCAAAGTGACATTTCTGAGATATTTTTTCTATTTATTATTCTTTACTAAATCTTGTTCAGTCAAAATGTGAACAGGAAAGACACTGGCTTGTTTTACTCATACAGTTTTAGTTTAGTGTCTTTGAACGATTTTTTTGAATTAATAGAGAAATTGGTTTCACTGAGATTGAGAATACAAACTGCTTAAGAATTATTTTTAGCATTGTGGCAGATTTAATTGAAATTAGTAAAATATTGATTGAATTTTCTTTATGGAAAGACCAGAAATTTGCCTCGCGATTTGAAATCAAAGTCAGGTGACGCGGACAACTCTTTAACTGACACCCTACTCTCCAAACTTGAAAGCTTTTAATCATCAACAGATTAAACGAGCTGCATATTACACGGATGAGTTTTTGTTTGGCTTTACCGAAGAGCAAACTCCAGACCATCACATCTTCAATGTAGTGTCTTCCCTTCAAGGTTACCAAAGGCTAATGACGACGGTTCGTGATCCATTCAGAAGAAAACACTTGGAAAACCTGCATGACAATTTTGAACCATGGTCATATGACAAGTACAATTACCTGATATAGCATCTGATTTTCCAAATTTCCACACCACGATCTACTTGAAGACATTTAACTATGCGAGATTTAAAGAATACAAGCTCCATCTCTATACCAAGTGAACCTTCGGTTGGACTTTCCAAGAACCAAACCATCAATCTTTCAATTGGCAGAACCGGGACTCAAACTCAGGAATTTCTGATCTTGAGTATGTTGTCAAAAACAGAAGGCTACACTGGTCTTCCATCCGAATAGTTACCAAACCGTCATCAATAGCACATTGTATTAGTTTGATTATTATCCGATGAACTATTCTATTTCAAACAATTATTCCATGTGACTAACTGTTACCAAAAACATCCCATGAACGTAGCAAGCTCCTCAATAACCAAAGAAACCAGCAACTGTTCCATAAGACAAATGTCCATCTCACTCTATACCAAGTGAATCTTCGGTTGGACTTTGCAAGAACCAAACTTGAGACTATCAATCTTTCAATTGGCAGAACCGGGACTCAAACTCGGGAATTTCTGATCTTGAGTATGTTGCCAAAAACAGACGGCTGTACTGGCCCTCCATTCGAATAGTTACCGAACCGTCATCAATAGCACATTGTATCTAGTTTGATGATTATCCAATCAACTATTCCTTTTCAAACAATTAGTCCACGTGACTACCAATGTCACCAAAGACATCCGTCCCATGAACGTAGCAAGCTCCTCAATAACCAAAAGAACCCGTAACTGTTCCATAAGACAAATGTCCACCACGCTCGAAATTCATTAATAACGTCCGCGGAACCAGCTCTTTTCTAATCGAAACGTAACCGCAGATTACGAACGTAATAAAACGTTCCATTTTGCCCTGTGGATAATGTGATTTATGGACAGATCTCGCTTCCTGCATCTATCTTTTTCGAATTAGTCACTGGGGCCTCCTAAACGGATTATGAATTTTAATGGGCGCGTATTGAAACACCTCAATTACCATCATTACATGATTTAAATACCGTTTTTTTTGTCTTTCAGGCGCCACTTTGATAACGAGATGATGGGCAGAAGGTAAAAAAAAAATAATCGATGCACATAATCGAGAGGTATTTATAGCCCACTAATGAAATGCTTCAGAGAAAGGAAACAGTGAAAAAAATTAAATGTATTTTTTTTAAGGGATAAAGAACAAATGAGTTGAGATGGTGGTAGGGGCCTTTATTGATGCAAAAAAGCCAGCCCAATACAAGTCGATATTGATAGGCTGGCTGGTTAGTTGGAGCCACTGAACTCTAACTGTAACTTCTGGAACGCTCAGAAACAGTTCCTTCTTTGGACGCGGTTGAAGCAATACTGTAAGCAGCCATACTGCACCCTAATTTTTAAAAGTGATTTTGTGAGTTTTTTTCGTTCTCAAACCGTCATAGAAATGTTAAATATGTTTAGATATTTTTTTTTGTATATATAGAATCAATTTGTACATTGCCAAAAATATAGTTTTTCTTTTTTCTGCTTATTCACTTATTATTGGTTAAAATTTATTTTAAAAAATAGGCATTCAAAATGGATTTCAATGGAAAATTAAAAAAAAATAGCAAAAAGCACTATACATTCCGCATATTTTAATAAAAAAATATACAAAATATGGCGATAGAAATGAGAGTGGAGTAGTTTTTTAACATTCAATTGGCTTCAAGTCAATAAACTGTTTTGCCCAATCCAGAAGTTATAGTTAGTGATCAGTGGTTGGAGCTCGTTTTAAATAACCAAACATGAAAAATAACGAATTGATTTATTCAGTCGATATTATACTTAAAAAGACATAAAAATATTAAATAAGACAGGTGATTAGTTATAATTCTTTTGTTAAAAAAATTATATTTAGAAAGAAAGTAAACTGACAAGGTTACAAGTCAAACACAGGAAGTTTGCTGTACATTTTTAAAACAAAATTAATTTTCTTTAGTCTTGCGAAATTAAGTCTTTGATATATTTAAAATGTTGCTAGAATATTAGGTATAATTCATGATAGATTTGAGTACTAACTGCTACACAGGAAAGTTGTTTTTCCATCATAACAAAACACATATTCAGTTATGAGTGTCGACGTTGCGGTTGTCGTAGTGTGATTTAACAGGGTTCAAAAGCATTTTTTGAGAATAAATATAAGGAGTTTCTAAACTTTTCAAGGACCTTAAAAACAATTTATAAGGAAGAATTTTATAAATTGCTTATACATAATTTTGTCTCTAAGTTCGCAAATAGGCTTCTTAGTAGATTTGTTTTAAAAAAATCAAATAAATGAATTTAATAGGGGAAATACATGCAATTAGTTAAAAGCTATCAGGTGCAAATCTATGGGTTTTTTACTCAGATTCAAAGTTGTATTTAATTTACATTAAAATTACATATTTTTAATATAGACGTTGGAAAAATTATTTAAATGATAGTTGTCTCAATGACTTTTAAAGAGCCTTCTGTAACTTGAAAGTTTTTAAAGACCTTTTGAACAAACATAGGGTTGGTTGGTTGGTTTGGGTTTTATGGCACAAGAGCCAAATTGGCTATGCTGCGCCAAACGTTCCCTGAATTACGCATCTTAAAAAGTTAAATTTGGTTAATTAAACCAGTGTCGTATAAAAATTCGAAAAGGTTAATATGCGGATAATTTCCAAGTAATTCATTTAAAATGGGGTTAGTAACGCCAAAATGTTTTAATCTCGCATTGTTATACTTGGGACAACTACACATAAAATGCTTTACTGAAAACCCGCAGCCACACCGTGAGCATGTTGGTGCTGGTTCCGAAACTAAAAGATATCTGTGAGTTAATCGTGAGTGTCCAATGCGTAGTCTAGTTAAAATAACATCTTTTTGTCGATTATAAAAGGTAGTCTTAAAAGGCTCTACATTTGGTTTAAAATCAAGTAATTTGTTATTCATTTGACTATTCCATCTCGATTCCCAAATTTTGTTCTGCATTTGTAAAAGCGAAGATGAAACATCATGCAAAGATACAAACCTGTCAAATATTAGTCAAGCGTTTTTGGCGGCTGCATCTGCCTTGTCATTTCCGACAATTCCAACGTGGCTTGGTATCCAGCAAAAAAGTATCTCAAAAGACTGCGATTCAAGACCACGCCAGATATCTGCCGTTTGCATGACCAAAGGATGACTTTGCGAAGAAATATTCCGTAATGCTTCGATACAGCTCTTCGAATCTGTGTACAAAATATACTTTTTATAAGAGGAGTCGGACAGCTTGGTTAGGGCCAACAAAATCGCATATATTTCCGACGTAAAAACTGAACAAAATTCATGCAATTTCCTAGAAATTGTTATTTTATTTACAACTGCAGCCGATCCAACATGATCATTGTATTTTGAACCATCAGTAAAAATTGAGCGATAGTACTTTATAAGGGCAAGTACTTTAAAAGGTAGGTTTTAAGTACTTTATAAGGGCATTTATGGACATCACACCAAAAAAAAATATCTAAGCACTTTTAAGGCTCGTACGAACACTGTTTAAAATTCTAGAAAAGGGTCGCCTTTTATTAAAAATTAAATTTTTAGTTCACGATTTTGAAGCTTTTAATATGTATTGGAATAACCAGTCACATAAAAAAAAATAAGAAATTATTTAGAGATTAGTGAATTGTAAAGACTACCAGGTTACAAATATGAAAGGGAACAAATCCCAAATTTACACACGTTGTGTCATATTTCCAAATAATTATTAATCTATTAAAGTAGCTGATTGGGTCACATTCCCCATTTAGGAATAAACAATACTCTTGATATGTGCTATCCAAAGCGCCACTAGATTTAGCAAAATTGGAGGATTATGTGGTTAAAACTATTTTATACCTTATTTTCTGTTGTCTGGTAAAATTAATTTATTCTTTGGTATATTTAAAGTGCTGCTAGCATAAATGTCTATGATATGTTTCATGTTAATTTTGAGCCCTTAATTCTACAGGAAAGTGTCCAAATAAAAAACCTGTTAGATTCAGTTAAACTAAACACCGAATGATTGCCGACGTTTTACCCTTCTTCGTTTACTATTTTTATTGGAATAAAAACCATCCCATTAATATAAAATGAAACAAACTCGGCACCACGTCGAACATTTCCCGCCATTCCATTCTTTTAATATCAGAAACTTGGAATTCGAACATTGAAAACGACGCCCAATCAAAAACGTTGCCATTCGCACGGAAACAAATAAATCCCTGGAACTTTCGCGGATAGATTGAACCAAACCAAAACCTGCTGACTGAGATATACCAAAAGGATAGAGGAGGGGGACGAAATTCCCCGAGCGAAGCCGATTTTTCTCGGGCGCATAATACAATAACGAGTGGGTATCTCTCGCATAATAAACGGGAATGACGGGGACATTTTTATCGGACCATGTTGATTAATGAGTCCTCATTAATCAATAGCGAATGGCAACGTGATAATGCCATTTGCTTTTGCGCGCCATCAGTCTGCTGACGAGAACATTACCTTTTCGAATTCGCATTAGCCAATTACACGAGTGGAGGGACAGATTCGAAATATCAAATGGTTCGGTGTGTGTGTGCTTAACAACACATCCAGCGAAAATGATGGGATACAGGAAAATGGGAAATTGGACTCGTAAGGAATAAATGTGGAAACGGGATAAAGTAATTGGAGTGATTTTTTTTTGAGGGGGGAGGTAGTGTGTGATTGAAGCGATAAGATATTTTATGCCCGTTAGACAACAAAAACAATGTATAGTATATATGTACGTGTGTGTATATATATATATATATATATATATATATATATATATATATATATATATATATATATATATATATATATATATATATTATGGAGAAGGTAAATTGGTATTGTACATTCTAGCATATATATTCCTACACACAAAATAAAAAAAATCTAAGAATAAAATGTTAGACAGCGCATAATGTAAGACATCAACTTAGGTTCTTAACTAAAATGAACATCTGTGCTGACCTTAACCTTTTGTAGTCCAGGTCCAGTCAATTGAATATTGTATTTTTATTGAACACAGATCCAGATTTAGCTTGGTTAATTTACGTCGCACTGGATCTGCACATTGGACTATTTGCGACAGTTCAAGGCCTTTCCTTCAGGATAGCCCTCGTATTTTTGAACCACGGTCAGATGACGAGAACAACACTTGAGCTGGCCGTCAACGCAACCTCAATAAGCGCCAGGACATTGGATTTATCGTGGATTAGATTTATCGTGCACCAGTCCAGTATATATGCCAGTATAATTTGTTGGATAATTTTAGACAACATTTTACTCCTTACTCTTCAGCAGCGAAGCTGGCAACTCTCCGATCACAAGTTCACTACATTTTTACTTTTATTTGTAAAGTTCATCAGTCGGGCTCGAACTCGCTATTACTAGCCGAACGACTTTATACATTGGGCAACTGGAGGCAAAAACAGGTCCAGTTCCACTGAGCATATTATTTCCCTATGATTAAAGAGTTATTTCGGTATGTTTGCCAACATTATAATAAAATAGATGTGTCGGAAAGGTTAATATTTAAATTTTGTCTATTGCACTGAGCAGCCGTAACTAATAACCAACGAATGGCCTGCTTCCTGCGTATTACGATTTAAATGGCAAATTTAAAGAACGCTTGCGAAATTATTATTTGTTTGTTAAATTTTATGGCAAGAGAGCTGAATTGCCTAAGCTGCGTCAAACGTTTGTTTAGTATTGAAACTTGAAGTCAATGGGTAAGGGAATGGGATCAATGGACAAGGCAAATATGGATAGTACAGCACACCACAGTAACAAATATTGCTATTTTAATATCAAGGAAATGCTTTGCTGTAATTAGAAACCTAGATTTTGGTTGAATTGCAATTGGCAGGTATTCTTCAATGGTTTTCAAATAGTTTTCTGCGTTGATTTAAAAATAAAAGGTACGTCACGTACGCGCTAGAAATAAATAAACTTTCCGGCGGTCCCAGTGATGGAACCAAAATGAAAAATCGAGGATAATTAAGAAATATGCAATTTTAAACAATACGTGTTGATATAAAGGCAGTGGACCAATTAAAAAATAGCCTATTGATAATATACATAAATATACTGTGGTTAGCCTTACACTCTAAATTTGCCTTTTAATTAAAATAAATAAATAACTCTGCATATTAAAAATACAGATAATCGTATAAATGCTCTTTTTAAAAATTGGCCTATTGCCTTCATAATCAACACAAAGCCAAGTCACCAAAAATAACCATTTGAAAGCCACTGAAGAACACCGGTCGATTTCAATACAACCAAACTCCACGTCAGTACACACGTAGGTTGGCAACCATAAAATCGCCATCCAAGTGTCAGTCGAACGCAGTCTATCAGGCAATCTTATTTCCAAACTGATCAATCCACCCTTTTAATATGATAAATATTGGTAATAAATTGACAATCGAATCCCATCAATGGGATAATGAGGGGTGTCCGCACGTTGTTCTCAAGGGCGGCAAAAAGAAATCCGGATATAAATATCACGAAAGACAATGGGACGCACACGTAACTTGAATTGTGGTGGCTTTTCCATAAACAGAGAGGTGCGGCCGTAATCGTTTCCGCTGAAAGAAGAGAGAAAAGCATCAGCTGAATGTAAATGATACGCCATTAGCTGGAAACCGATCGAAAATTTTCCAATTGTGGCGTCTGAGAAGCATATTTGAATGTTTTGGGCAATGTATCAAATGGCACTTGAGCAATTTTATTTGCAGTCGCCTTTGAAGAATGTGCCATTCGAGTTTGTGTGTGGTTTCATAAAGAAAATGCTGATTGCGCATGCTGCTTGAGAAGAAGGAAACGATTGTTGCATTCAGAATGCGAGAATATGATTGAATTTGGACAATAGTGAGAAAATATGTGGATATGGCTGATATTCTATCGCATTTGGTTATAAAAATAAATTTAAAAAAATAATACTAAAGCATACAATTATACGGTTGGCTTGTTGTGAAAGTCCAAAAGCAGAGTTTTGAAATAAGTGCGTTTAAAGTTTTTAACTCGCCTTGGCTATTAAAATTAAGTGGAAAAAGATGCAAACTCTTTAATTGACAACCTGTTAAACTTGAAGCCATACCACTTGGTCAAATGATAGAACTAGCTGCCTTGCAATGAAAAATGGCTTAATTTTTGTGACTTAGCGAACATGGGCAACCTGTTAAACATGGAGCCATACCATTTGGTCAAATGATGGAACTAGCTGCCTTGCAATGAAAAATGGTTTAATTTTTGTGACTTAGCGAACATGGGCAACCTGTTAAACATAGAGCCATACTCTTCGGTCAAATGATGGAACTAGCTGCCTTGCAATGAAAAATAGTTAGCTGCGCTATAAAAATAGAATTTTTGTGAGTTGGCGGACATGGGGACAACCTGTTAAATTCGGAGTCATACCATTTGGTCAAATGATAGAACTAGTTGCCTTGTAATGAAAAATGGTTGAATTTTTGTGACTTGGCGGACATGGACAGCCTGTTAAACTCGGAACCGTACCACTTGATTAAATAATGGAACTAGCTGCCTTGCAATGAAAATACTTCGCTGCCTTGCTATAAATATAGAATTTTTGCAACTTGGAGACCATGGACAACTTGTTAAACTTGGAGTCAATAATAGAACTAGTTGCGAAGTAATGGGAAATAGTTGAATTTTTGTTGACTTGGCGGCCAAGTCGTCCATATAAAGTTTTACGTCGATTTAGCCGCTTAAAAAAAACTGTACATACTGTAGTTAAATTAAGAAAATATACATTTAAACATTAAACACTTTTTTAAACGGGAATCAATATTAATTTCGTGTGAACTGAATACTCAAGAGATCTGGCCTAATCGAGAAATATCTTATTTGAATTTCACAAAACACTTTAAGCGGTTCTGGCCTAATTGAGAAATATCTTATTTGAATTTCACAAAACACTTTAAGCGGTTCTCTTTTTAAATATTTAACTGAACATTACTTGTATTTCAAAAAATGTATTTTGAAAACCCCTTATTGTCATTGCAATTTTTTTAAAATCATTTATACAAAAGTTTTAAGCATCTAATATTTTTTTATTGCATTAAGGAACTTGTCCCTTGAAAAATTATTATTGTTATTGCATTTTTTAATAATTTATAATTAAAAAAAAACACTTTGTATTTACTCAGGGGACTTCGAAAAACTGTAGAAAGAGTGAAAAAATTTCATCGAAAGCTTGATCTGACAACTATTTTATTCTTCTATTTCACATGGGGCCATATAAAGTTTAAATAAAAAATATCCTAAAACAATAAGCTTCTTTTACAGTGAAAACCCAGGAAAAAAAGGATTAACTTTTTACTATTCCGGGTCTCTTGCGAAATCAAGTCCCAATCTCTGACAGTTGAGAAGAGAACAATGTCGTCAAGACGAGGGTGGTGCGTGTTTCATAGGTGACACGACAACTCAACGGCCACCCCCTGCCAAGTGACAGACAATCGAACGTCATTTGTCATACCCCTCGCGACACGCTTCAATTTCGAATTCTCATTTCATTTCCACCCCCTTCATCAGACGATTTCTGAACGTTAATGGCCCCTCGGGGGGGGGGGGGGGGGGGGGGGGGTAGAAGTGGAAGGGGGGGGGGGGCGAAAAAAAACGGCGCTTATTAAAAGTGGGGGAGGGTGTTCTGAATTCATCACGAAGGGCACTCAAGGAGGGTTTTTAGAATTTACGTTTTTATAGTTTGGGAGAGTATCGAATGACTTTCAATTGTCAGAAACGTCTGCAATTTGGAATGGGAAGAAATGTAGGTTAAAAAAATATCCCCTTCAGACGATTCGAAGTTTAATAAGGAAAAAATGTGAAGGGTCGGTATATAAACCTGAGGTATTGTAAAAGGCTGTACAAAACAGTAAAATAAATGACAAAAAAAAAGGTTGACAATTATTATTGTTTTTCTCACTTACGTACGTATTGGCCTAACTTTATTTTTATATAATTAAACTAAAATTTTATTCATAATATCGAAGAAGATTTCAGTTTAAAACCAGATTCGATTTTTTTTAACAAACATTAAAAATAAAATAAGACTCAATATTTTGAATTTACACATCAAAACCAAATTATTATAATGCAAGAGCAATGTAAACTAGTTGTAAGTAATTAAAAAAATTATAAAATATATCATTATTGAAAAATCATAAAAACTTAAAATACGTAACCTTAGAATTTTTCCTGTCATAATTAGGAAATTCTAAACATGGAAAAATAAAATGAGAAAATATATTTTGAAAAGGTTCTTTTCATCCTTAAATGTGTTTTAATTTATTATTTTTAAGGCATGTTTAATTAAGAAGAAATGTTTTGTCTCGAAAACATTTGCAAAACAAAAAGCTAATTCTGGAAAATTCTAGTTAATTACTAAATAAACGTATATGAAATACTCAAAAATTAAAAATTTGATTTAAAACTTCCATTTTTTTTAAAATTTAATTTCTTGTTAATTTGCTTGAAATTTTTTTAAATTTAATTTTTTGTTAATTTGCTTGACATTTTCCAAAATTTCTGTGTTTAAGACAGAGAGGCAATTGCAATTTTCTTTACTTATCTAGTAAATATAGGGTATAATGAAGAAATCAAATTTTTACTTTTTCGCGTGAAATTTCTAAATGAAATACACCGTTTTTAACAAATAAGTTAATAAAATAAAACGATGATAGGTGTTTAATTCCAGCAAGTCAAATAATTAAAAAATTACTGTAAAGTTATCAAATAATTTTACTTTTACTATTTATCGAAAAATTTCTACCATATTTAGTAGAAACTTTTCGGTATTCACCCCTATATTCTCTATAATAATAAATAAAAAGTAGATTTTAGATAATCATGAACATTTACAGTTCAAGATTTAATAAACCGTTTACATGTTTTTTTTAACACCCAGCAAAAAAGAGTCAGCATGAAACCTTCATCAAAATTGTCAAATTGAAGATTTTTTGAAGGTTTTATAAAGGATATTGAAACAAAAAAACTGCAGGTTTTTTTTTAAGTTTTTAATTTTCCTGCATAAAACCTTTAAAATATCTCCATTTTCCTTTCATGATTAAAAATTGAAGGTTTTTTGCAAGTTTTTATGAAGGACATTGAAAAAAAAACCTTTAATTTTATAGATCTTCAAAAAAACTGCAGTTTTCCTGCATAAATCCTTCAATTTCAAAATTTTGATGAAGGTTTTATGCTGACTTTTTTGTTGGGTAATCAGCTGTCCAGGAATTATCTGCCACAGGATAGGATCATCAGTTTTTCCAGCCATATACATCATTTGTAAATCAATATAAATATACTTTATACATACTTTTCAAATGTTCGACTTGGGTTTAAATTATAAAAAATCAATTATCTTTAAATATAAACAAATTAAAAAAAAAAAATTATATTATAAATCTATCTCGTTTGAAGAGAAAACCACTTTACAGTTTCAGAAGTCAGCCTATCGGAGGGTTAATACTACTCATTATGATTTTAAAAGACATAGAACACTAAATTCCATAGACGTAATATCAATTTTACTTGGTAATTTATATTAAACCCATGTCTGCCAATAGGAAGTTTGTAAACTGTGGGGGGTAATAGTTTTAATCCGATCCGCAAAAAGGAGATACTTAAAAATGAGTATCTGAACATACTCGTTTTTCTTTGTGTACAATTGCATCGTAAATGAGCGTTGACGTACTCACATTTCAGTAATCGTACTTTCTCAAAAATGAGCAGTGTGATTTAATATCGCTACTGTCGGCTTCTGTTCAAGCCATCTGCGACCTGACAAACATAAAATAGTTGTTCAGAAGATGGTTTTCCACATTAGTATTTAATATCGATTGCTTAAATGGAAACTATGGTATACAACTAAATTATCTTATTTCCCATTCTTATGGACCACCTTTTTTTAACATATGTATTCGGAGTCATGATAAGCATCGAATGTATTCAAAAATGAGTAAATTTTACTTATTTTTGAATACCTATTTTTAACAGTGTAGGTCGTTACTGATTGTCCTATTCAAGGTGCCATAACCAATAAATATAAAAAATCAGTCAACTGGTCAACACATTCTTAGAAACATATTTCAAACTGCATACAGCAACGTATCCAGCAGAAAAAAGTCAGCATATAACTTCGTCAAAATTTTGAAATTGAAGGTTTTATGCAGGAAAACTGCAGGTTTTTTGAAGATCTATAAAATTAAAGGTTTTTGTTTCAATGTCCTTCAAAAAAACTGCAAAAAACCTTCAATTTTTTAACATGAAGGGAAAATGCAGATATTTTAAAGGTTTTTATGCAGGAAAATTAAAAAAATTAAAAAAAACTGCAGTTTTTTGTTTCAATATCCTTTATAAAACCTTCAATTTGGCAATTTTTATGAAGGTTTCATGCTGACATTTTTTGCTGGGTAGTGCCGCACATCTAGTTTACACACGATAATAGAAAAGGTAACATACCAATACCAGAGGTTCCCTAGAAAATACACACTACCTGAACAATAAACACCCCTGATTAGAAACATTTATTAGCATTGGCGCTCGGCTAATGATCTCCGGCATAATAGCCGAGCAAACGACGCAGCTTCAGTCGAGTGAATTAGCAATAATTAGATTCTTCAAAAGCAGAAGCGTTGATGCAGAGATACGAGCGAACAAAAAAAAAAAGACGGGAAGGTAAAAAAAAAAAAAACACAGGTAAGTGGGGATGTAAGCAGGAAACGGTTTTCAGCAAGCAAATACTTTTCAAAAAGGATTTTCATGCAAAGAAATTCGAAAAAGATTCGGCCGCCATTAAAACTCTAAAGCTCTCATTAGATGAAGGGGCTATCAGCAAGGCTGTTTCTTCAAGAGGGGAGGTTCGACAACTTACATGGCATTCGGGGCGAGGTTGGTAAAAAAAAAATGCAAATTAAATAAATAAAATTTAGACAGAGTTAGAGAGAAGAACTTATTTTAATCGCCAGGACGTGCGTTTTGTAGGAAGGGGAGGGTTAAAGGTAGGGGGGGGGGGGGGGGGGTGTCAAAGAAAACTAGTTTAACTTCTGTAATCAAAGTCTGAACATACCTTTTGCTCTTTTACCGAATTAATGGGAAAAGTATATAGGGGGTGGTGGGCAAGGGGGGGGGTCCGGGTCCGCCTTTTTCTAATGAAGCTGATTAGAAATTCGGACTTTTTGGAAGTAATTTAGGGTGTGTGCGTCTAATTACTTTTGAACTGCCGCTAATTAGCTAATTACCGGCACGAGAGGCACACGTGCCCCCCTCTCGCTAATTACTGGCTCAGGTGTAATTAAATGCAAAATATTGAGCTCTCGTGATTTGCATATTCACACCGGGGTTTTTATTGTGGATCATTATTTTACTATTTGTGCCCACATGGTAGGAAAGCTGCTCGACGGTCTTTGTTTCGGGACCCCCCCCCCCCCCCTACTTCCCTTCCTGATTGTTGTTCAGTTGCTTTTAGAAGGGGGGAGGAGGGTGTTGTTTTTTCTCTCTCAATCCGCCATCAAAAGATATTTGAATGGGATTTTTTCAGTGTTTATCGTTTCTATTTACTAATTAGATTAAAGACAAAAGAAATTTCGGAGCGCTGTGAAAAATATTCAGTGGGCGGGGGGGGGGGGGGGATTACTTTAGAATAGTCTGAATTAATCGATTTGTCGTGGGTTACAACTCATTTGCGCTTCTTTTCAGATAAAAGCGCTCTTGCGATACGGCAAGTTTCGAACTAATAACTTTTTTATGCGATGTACAAAAAAAAAAATCGCTTTAATGCAAGAGGAACGCCATGGCGATTCAAAAACGATGCCCGGGAAACAAAGATGTTGAATTAGTTTAACTGGGTTGGAATGTATTGCGAAACTCACATAATTTAAATAAATTGTCCCGATTATTTTTTTGATGAAACGAGAAAAATAAACGAAAAAAAGTTTTCTATGAAAAATAAATCGAATTTCGAATACTAAATTAAGTCAATGGCATCCATTGAAAACTTTTTTATAGAATAAATGTTAATTAAAAAATGCTAATGAACTTTGCATTTTGAAAATGAATGTTTTAAGTAATTTAACGGTTGCTCAATGCATTTCAAATTAAACATACTTACAAAGTTTTCAATTTCATGGATATTGAATGAACAAGTTAAATGACATACCGTCGTGCACAGAAAAGTTAGACGTTCCGAACAGGCCGGTCGTTAACCAATTTTCCGCTCTGACCTTTGTACCGCGAAGGGAAAGAATGTCAACAGAAACTGCAGTATATGCTTCCACACACATATCTCCACATGTAATCCTCCTATGGGGATAAATAACATACTATCTTGAAGAGGAAGGTGCGCCGCGTCAACCAGACTGATTATTCATTCCGCCATCTGACCTTTGTAACGCTTGGGGCTCAAAAATATTTACGAACCAAATCTTACGGTACAGTGACGCATGTGCTTACCCGATTATTTTAAGTTTATTACTCAAGATTCCAGACAAGACTGGAATTAAAAAATGGCTAATATAGTTAGCTTGGAACTAAATCGGTCTATGTTCTATGGATTACCTATGTACGTACAACCAGTTGCTAGTCTTGTAATATTTCTACATATTTATAAAAAAGTATGTCAAGCAATGCAATGGACGATCACGGACCATGCCTGCATTGATGTCAGAGCCGGTTTGCTTGTGGGATAGCATTAGAATTGTCATCAAAACTACTAAAATATAGAAAAAATCCATTATAATTTTTTAGAATATGCTCTTAAAACTCAAATTAAACGTAATTAATGCCAAATTTGAACATAAAGAAATAATATTATTGTTTACCAGTAATCGGCAATTTGCACGTGCTCCTAATACCAAAAACAAGGGTAAACTCCGCCCCGTTCTAGTCGTCCATTGTAAATATTAAAATGAAATAGTGAAAAATCATAAAGCAAAACATTTTTAACAATTTACACTTCGCCAGGAAAAGAATGTCTTCAATGGTAATGAATGAAATACGGAGGACCACAGATGCCAAAACTTTTTTCAAATAATTTACTGAGTGTTTCCAGAAAAAGATAAAGTTTATATTTTTCTTCCACATTTCAGTTGGTTTGGAACAGTTGGTTTGGAAAAAAAAGATAACGATGCCTCGGAATTGTTGAACAATGGTCAGATGACGAGGTTTAACAGCCGAGCTGGCACCTGACGCAACCTCAATAGGCGTCAGGGTATTGGATCAATATCAGCTTTATTGTGCACCGATCCCGTACACAAGCCAGTATAATTGGTTGGATGTTCTTTACAACTTTCTAGTATTTTTGTAGCGAATCTGGCAACCATCCGATCACTACTTTTTTTTTGTCTAGTCACGATCTCGAACTAGCAATCCTCTGAGTATCATCTGAACGCCTTTATCCACTGAGCAACAGTAAGCCCCACCCCACATTTCAGAGTTAGCTTATATAATTTTTCAAATTTATGACAGCCTATTGAAAACATTTCCTTATACGTCAAATTATTCAAATATCATAACTAACAATAAAGAAATATTCAATATACTATTAAAAGTTATCATATATCTAACACTCTTTAACTCTACATTAAATTGGCACGGGAATCATCCGAAGAAACTAGAACTTAATGACTTTTGTTCATAAAACTTTTGCTCAAAGAATAACTTCACCGAAAAGTCCATTGAAAAATGAAATGGGTGAAATGGCCGCCGAGTCTGGGCGTATATCGACGGAAATTTATCCCTGTTACGCGTAGCCCTTTGGGAAGTCGTCTCAAAAGGTTTCGCCATAAAAATAAGTCTGCTGAAGAAATTTCGATGGTGATTCATTCCCCTCATTTTTTAACGTCTCGCCGAGAATGGGCTGAAAAATTTGGTCCCCCGGAAAATATGTCGAGAGAAATGAATCCGAGTGGATAAAGTGGGATTGGATTTTATCCAGAAATAAAGCGGGGAGCTCTCTTGGAAATTAAAAATAAAACATTTAAATAAGAATAAAAATGCTAGTAACTGGTTTTTGTAATATGTTAGCAGGAATCAATGCAAATTATTAATTTTCACTTAATGTTTCTATATTTAAATACTAGTTGTTAGGCCCAGCGTTGCTAGGGAACGTGATAAGGCATATATATTTATAAAAAATTGAGGGGCCCCCGTCGGCAGTAGCGTTCGCAGAAAATGTGTATGTGAGGCAGTGGCGTACGCAGGGGGGGGTTGAGGGAAGGTCACAACCCCCCCCCCCCCCATCGGTCTGTAGTTTAAAAAAAAAATCAAAATATAATGCTTTTTTTATTTTGAAAAAAAAAAAAAAAACGAAAATTTTTAAAAAATACAGATGTATTTTTTTACATTTAAGAACCTACCTTTGTTTGCAGAAGAATTTTTTTAAAATTTTGTCACTGAAAACTTTCAACGGACCCAATTGGAATGTGGTCGCGGGGGGTGTTCGAGCCTGAGACGGCTTTCTATAAGCAGCTGCTTTTCGGCGGACATCGGTCGGACTACCCAGTAATAAAATGCATAAATTGTTAGCATAAACCTCCAGCTTTTCAGTACCCCGCGCCGAAATTGTGTCATTTTTCTTGCAAACAAATGTAAGGTTTTAAATGCAAAAAAAAAAAAAAAAAAAACGTTGTATTGTTTTAAAACTTTTTGTTTTGGAATTTTTTATTAATCGGGGAAACGAGTCGGCAAAAGTAAACCATTCTCCATTTTCACCCAGACCTGTGGCGTACGTAGGGGGTGGTTGGGGGGCTGTAACCCCCCCCCCCCATTGGTATGAAGTTTTAAAAAAATTTAGTAAAAAAAATAATGCCTTTTTTCCCCGATTAATAAAAAATTCCAAAACAAAAAGTTTTAAAACAATACAACGTTTTTTTTTTTTTTTTTTTTGCATTTAAAACCTTACATTTGTTTGCAAGAAAAATGACACAATTTCGGCGCGGGGTACTGAAAAGCTGGAGGTTTATGCTAACAATTTATGCATTTTATTACTGGGTAGTCCGACCGATGTCCGCCGAAAAGCACAACCATTTTCACTTAGACGGAACATTTTATTGTTCAAAGAGATCTCCTTTCGTAAATAGGAAGAGTTATGCATCCATTCTGTAAAGAAGAACCTTTTTAAAATCATTGACTGTTTTGCTAGAGGGGGGTTGGATGTTGCCCCCTCACTTTTTCAATATTGTACTTTTAAAAATGAAACGTAACCCCAACACTTTCCTACAACCACAGGCAATTAGAGGGGTGGGGGTCACTACCCCACTTTTTTTTGATGTTGCACTTTTATTTTAAATTTGCACTTTAAAAAAAAACATAATAAATTTTGGTACTGAATTGACGAACCAAAGAAAAATTTCGTACCCCAACCCTAATTATTTTTTTTACTTATATTACATTTACTATCGATTTTATTTTCTCGTATTATTTTTTCCCAATAGGCAGACAGCTAAGAGCCATTTAGGCGCCTTACTTCCCATTTCCGTCTTTACAAAAATATTCATCGTTTGACTGGAAATAAAAGGAAAATATAAAATAAACATAGGCAATCGGTTTCGATTTCACAGAGCGGGAAAAATGTTGGCGCCGATAAATGTCTACGTTGAAAATTTAATAAGACAATATGAAATATTTTTTTTCAATGGTAAATAAAATATCGCTCTTTTTTTAGTTTAGAATATTTTGTTCCAAAAAATTTGTCGCCGGTCATTTAGAATATATCTTGTAAGTCTTGTAGTGTAGAAGTAAAGGATGACTAAAATAGTCAGGTCAAAAATAAAGGTCAAATGAAAAGATGTTTTGAACATTTTCTACTTATTGTACTCCTGAAAATTGGACTTTAGTTTTTGAGGCTTTATTTGTTTAGTATTTCGAAAAGTTATGGTGCTTTGTTTTGCCTTTTATAGCCAAAAGGAAACATGTATCAGATGATTGTGTTAAATTATTTTCTAGAAGAAAGCTAAGGTAATAACAATCCAGTTTAGTTGCTTTTTTTCTTTAAAAAAAAAAGCGAAGAAAACGACAACCCAACGAATCAATCAAGAAAGGTGAGATGATTCCATATGTGTTTTTAAAAGACTTCCTTCCTATTGTCAGTTCCCATGCATACTAATTTAAAAGAATTATAACAATTGTACTACTTTTACTTCAAAATTCAATTGCTAAAATACAAATGACTTATATTTTGTACAACATATGCAATTTTTTTAAGCGTATATGAAAAACAGTGGCAGATTCGCAAGTATAAAAATTAATTTTGCCCGAATTACAAGTAAATTCAAGTTTTTAGAACTTTTTCTGTTTTCCAATACTTTATTTCTATTAGAAATTTACATGTAGATCTTCTCTTCATAACATGATTGTTAAAAATCATCTTGGCTACCCAAAATATTTTTTGACGATTTTGATAAACGATGCATTTTGATTGGGTGATAAGTAAATTTCGACAAATGTTGCCAAATGAATTTAAAAAAGCGCCAAATGAATGAAAATGTCTCCATATAAATAAATAATTTAGCCAAAAAAATTCAAATGTCGCAAAAAACATTTAATGTCGCCAAAAAATTTAAATATTGCTAAATGAATGAAAATGTCGCCAAATGAATAAAAATGTTGCCAAATGAGCTAAAATATGGTCCTATATTGAAAAATACCAGCAAAACGGCGAAATTAGTGTCCAAATAATAAAATTAATGTCAATTGGGGAACATAATCGCACAGCTCTTACTTCGCAAATTGACCCCGAGCAACGCCGGGCCATATTGCTAGTAGTTAATATGAATAAAATATAGTATAAAATAATCTTTTTTTCAAAATAAAAACCGGCTTTAAAAAAAAGCTCTAAAACGTTTTTTAAAAAGTCGTTATTACTTTAAGGAACAAAAGTGGAATTTTTTAAAATATTTAAGTATTAATTTTATGCACATTATCACTTTTTGAAATTGGCTCTAAAATTTAGGTGTTTTTTTTTGTGTTAATTGGCACGAACTTTAAAGAGTGGTAAAAAGTACAAAATTAATTCTAAATGATTAATTTTGTTCCACTAGTCCCTAAATTAAAATTTTTTTAGTCTTCAGTAAGTTTTTTTTTTTTATTTAAATATTTTTTCTTTTTAGTTTAAAATTTAAGATGAGCACTTCGCCTCCCCCCCCCCCCTTCTATTGTTCAATCAGAAATTAGGGTTGTTGCTAACTTTATATATATATATATATATATATACATATACACGTGTAAAGTAATCTGACGCTCAACCCCCCCCTTATAAATTTCCTGCGTACGCCACTGATGTGAGGGTCATTACTCCCTCACTCACCTTTGTTAGTATAAATTTTAAAAAAATAATCAAATATATGTAATGTACCCATTTTTTCGAATCTTACTTCCTGATCCTTTCTTAAATCTCTTCTCTTTTTTTCAATATATACAACGGTCTTATACAGTACTATAATTTTCTGCATTGCATCAATCCCACGCATTTGTACATTCCATTCTTTTAAGTTATGTCAAATCCCGGTGTCATGTCCATATATGGTCAATAGAATCCGTGAGAATCGAAACTTTCTTTCACGATGGCAACATCCCTTTGGCAGTTCTGTGACTTCGTAGCATTCCTAACCTAACCAGCAATGTAGGACGAGGGTCTGCGTCTTCGATTTTTTAACCGGTATCCGAAACAAAATAAATTAAATTGAAAACTAATATACGGGAACAAATTTATCACAGAAGTCATTAGCATATTTTCCTTATAAAATATTATGTATATAAGGAAATAAATTTATTTTCTCTACAGATCTATGGGAGGGGTTGAGATCCTTCTCAACCCCCCTGCGTATGCCGCTGCCAGTCGGGATTCGAACCCGCGACCTATTGTTGGTTACAAAAACATGTTCCAGCTAGATTGCGGAAATATTTTTTTTAAAGATATTTATGCAATGTTTCTAAAATTGTTAAAATCATATAAAAAATAAAATGGCATTTTACAAATCGGAACTTCAAGTGCACATCTTAAAGATGATTAGTAAATATAAAATTTTGAGACTTTTATACGCGGAGGAAGTATGTGTTCTGTGACCCACAGATTTACTTTATTTTATTATTGTAAATTAATGCTGGAATTCAAATTAATGTAGTAGTATTTTATTATGGATAAATAATTAATATCTTGTTTTTAACAGACATTCTGCGCGATCTGGGAGAAAAAAAAAGGAGATGTTATCAATCCGACTTGGTATTTCTTATGTATATGGTTTCAGTAACTCAGATAGCTTGCTTTCTGTGTGTTTTTCATTCGTTTAATTACAAGCACATCTTTTTAAATTTCATTTAATCTTTATAAATGTAATTCGCCAATTTATACAAATCATGTTCAATGTCATACTGGGGTAATGTTATTGAATTAATGCACTCCGCTAGAACTGTACAAACAATTTTATGTATGTTTGCGCATATTTTTTTGTTTTTAACATTCTGCTTTTTGGTTGTTTTGATGTTGAAAAGTAATTGAAATTAAAAATCTGTAACACAAACTATGTACTTATACAAAAAAAAATTCTTAGCTATATCCTGGTTAAAATTTATTTTAGAAATTCCCTAAAAATAAGTAAATAATTTTGTACTTAAATTTTATATTAAAATTAATTTTTTTATCATATATAATTAATGCTCTTATCATTCCTAATGTGTAAAGCAGCAAATTGGAGAAAATTAAAATAATCATACAAGCCTATTTCAAACTGTCTTCTTTAAAAAAAATTAGCTGTGTATGTTTATTTTGAATATTTATTTTTTGTCAAACATTACGACTTTCATAAAGGGACTGCCCGCTTCATTTAAATCCAGATAACAATGAACGAACACATATTTATCCCTCAGAACATTACTAATAACATGTTACGAGTGAAGCTGTTGCCTCTACTCCAGCAATTCATATTCGCCTTTAGCTCATCACAGGGAATGTTTACAAAATACTTTTAAAATGAACCTATAGATTCAGTAATGATTTCGAAATTTAGTGATAAAATAAGACATTGATTGGTTTTTAAAATAACATAATATTTTCCTTTTACATGTTATTTTTGCTGCCGCTTTATATCATATATATAGTCATATTGTTTTCACACTGCTTAAATTTATATTTATGCCCAAATATTAATTAACATTCATCCTTTCTTTAACTGTTCGTTTGATTGTCTGCATTTGGCACTGGACTGTGTTGATTATTTATGATTTTATGGGGTTCGATTTTATGTTCTTGGTGTTGGAATTATATTTATTTTGTAACCTGTACCGAAAAATGTGCTGTTTAGACTCTGTCAATGGCTTTGCCCCCTGAAGAAGTAGCCAGTGATATTGTCTTTCATTATGGTTATTACTTTTGTAAATAATTATTTTGTGTTGTACCTACAGGATCTTTTTTGGATTTGACAGCTTAATGTGTCTTCTTATTTACATTTTTTCCTGTATATATATATATATATATATATATATATATATATATATATGTATGTATACCCTTACCTCCCACTCAGTTGGAGTTAACTATTGTGTGCCAACAAGTGGGAGAAATTGGAACAGAAAAGGTCCATTAACAACCAAATCAATATTTATAAGAAGTGTTTTTTATAGATATATTATATAGAAAACGATTGACAGTCACTTTTACTTTTGGATTAAAGCCATGATTTTGATTGCATATTTAGACTGTATTCCGACACTGTTGATCAATACCAATTTGCAAGGTGATGTTGAGCATTGAGAACTTGTAAGAAAAATACAAAAAAAAACGCTTTTGCAGAAATTGTAGATCTATCTGATTTTGAAAACAGATGGCTCAAGTTAACTTAAGTAAAAAAACAGTAGTTTTAAATGTAATATGCAAATTAGGTATTATGCAAATTAATACCATGAAACATTTAATGTAAAATATCTAACAAATTGTTTGGAATAACGTTGCACTCTAGAAATAAAAAAAAATACTGGAGGTGACGGTTCAATTACAAAGGTCAATTACGAGTCAATTACAAAGAAAATACCTGGGAACACTGCTCTATCCATTTGAACCATGGTAAGATAATGAGAACATCATCTGAAATATTATTCCCTCTTCTCCAAACTGACACCATGACATTTGGACTAGAACATATTTAATATTCACCAGCTTCCCTTACAACACAGACATTTGGCTGACAACAAAGTTCAAACTAGCAACCCTCCGATTATGAGATTGGTGCTATCGTAAATGACTTAAACTATAACCCTCTATGATCTTGGTACTTTTCTGACCAGATCATTGTAGGCCTTCAATAATTACAATAATAATATTTATTTTAAATATATAATACTGTAATACATTTTATACATTGTTAGATTTAGATAATTATTATAGTTGTAAACATAGTAACTATGTGAAATATATAAGAGTATAATGAGATTATATATATTTTAATTAACTGGCTATTGTAACTAGCAAATATTTAAACAGTGGGGTGAATATGATAGATTCATATTCATTAATCATATTTGTCAATTGTTAGATCTTTAAAAAAAAAGCTTTGTCATGTTCTGGGACATACCAACATTTGAATACATATTTTAAAGGTTTTATAATAATTTATTTATTGAAAATCATGTTCATAATTACAATGTGTCTGTTTACATATATTATTAAAATAAATATATAGCTTGTATAATATAAGATATAAAATCCTTAACACAGCTATTACACATTTTTAATATATTTTTATGCCCAAGTACAAGTAATATGTAAATTATTGTAATAAATATGCGGCTAAATAATATTCATCTATGATTACACTGTCAGAAGTGGATTATTTTTACAAAGGAACATTGTAAATTTCAGTAAAGTTTTCTTTAGTAGTGTTTAGGTGTGCATTATACACGACTACAACGTATTGCATAATGATACAACCACTTACTGAATTTAAAATAAAAAGTGTACAATACCTTTTGGCATGAGTTTGTAACCCTTATTTAAAACAAGAATGACATGTTTAAATGACATGCCTGGTATGAAACTTTTAATAGTTTAAAGTTTGATTTATTATGCAAATGTTTAAAAAATGAAGATATTTACCATTGCAAAATTATACAACCACCCTCCACTTTTAAGTGAAAAAGTCGGTTCCAGATAAAAATTTGAGGTTGAATTATAACACATATAGAATAACTACTTTTCTTCAATTTAAATAATTTTTTCTAATGTTGTGTTTATCTTTATATATATTTCTCTTACGCGGTGATTGAAAAACGCTGTTTTTCTGTACGCGGAGTGGCAACAGTTACTTTGTTTACGAAATTCTGTTACGCCCACATTTTTATTTTGCCATTATGTAAGCCATTTTCACGATTAGCCCCTTCAATTCATTAGTAAATAATTATTTTGTTGATGTCAGCTTAAATTAGGAAGAATATAAACCCTATTACATTAAAAATATAAGTTTTGAAAAACGCTTTTCTTAACTTTACATTAAGGTGGCGCCATCTGTTGGTAATTTTGAAAACTAGATTTCTATGAACTTCATTTTTATGACGTATTAACTTAGTAACGTACACACTTTTGGTAGGCAAGAGTATGGTAAGCTTAACGTCAATTATGCCAAAGCAAACTACCAATAATGTTATAAATCAAACTAAAACGCAGGAAAGGTGTGAAAATAACGTGGAAAATAATAAATAATGGTAGAAATAAAATAATAAATAATGGCTTGCCAGTGGTTCTATTGTTTTCATTTGTAATTTAAAAGAAATTAAATTAAATGATTTTATATTGATTTACATGGCGAAAAAATGTATTGATGCCAAGATGAATAATAATTTAAATTTACAGTTTCAACGTTTAAAATTTTTGGTAATACAATTAAAAAAAAGTATTGTTACTAGGACACATTGTTATTGTGTCCCACCTTTTAGCGAGCGAAGAGAGAAGTGGTTTGCGGAGCAAACCTATGAGGATTGCGTAGCAATCCTCCGGGGGTTGGCTGTTGCTCTACTCGAGCAATTCATATTCGCCTTTAGCTCCTCACAGGGAATGTTTTCAAATTATGGAGGTTTTTGTCTTTGGAATGACGTCTGCTAAACTGAGAGAAGATTATGGATTGTCCGTCTTGATCTCATAGTTTAACAATATAGAGAACATCTGGGGTATCCTACGCCGGGAGGGAATACTTCAATTGAAAGCAGTATAAAATTGTTCATCAATTGAACCTTTATATCAGAAGGGGATAATTTAATTGGAAGTGGTCTTACCATTTTGCAACAGCATATTTATATTTTTTATGACAAAATAAAAAAAAAAATACATTATGCACATTGGATCTTATTATATAAGATAGAAGATGAATATAAGATTTTAATGATTTTTATCCATTATTAATATGTACATCATATCATTATACAACACAGAGTAGAAATATATATGATTTTTAATTTAAGTTCTTAAATCATATTGCAAATTTTTTAGTTCGCCTATTTTGCTGCTGTTATTATTTCTAAAAATATAATTCATATAAAAAAATATAAAAAACTAGCAAGGATCTTTCCAGAAAAATGTTGGGTCCGTTTACAGACCATTCGCAAAATTACAAAATTGTAACCTTCTCATCTTTCTTCCGCAAAACCAAAGACACAATCTGTATGTGACATCATGCATTAGGTAAAGCTGTTGATACAAGAGAGGAATAAAAACTTCCTTAAATCTGTTTTTTCTATTTTTTTAGCAATTAAAAAAAATCCTGATTTTTAACATGGCAGCACTCACAAGGGAATGTTTTACACCCCACAGAAAGTGACAGCACGATTTTTCTATCTTGCCTTAATTCCAAATGGGTCAAACCTGGCGTAGCTGCTTTTAAGGCCACCTTCCAATGAGAAAAAAGCTTATTTTGTAATTTCCTTTAGCAATTCACACTATGTCCTGAAGATTCCCCTCATCCTTTTTTCTGCTTGAGTATGTTACATTATTTGATCACCAAGGAGATGAAATGATTATATACAAGGGGTGTGTAACATCCTCTTGTGAACCTATGAATAGCCTCGTGAGAATGTTCATCTGAATAATGTCCACCCTCCAGGGTTTAAAATAAATTAATTTATTAAATAAATTAATAATTAGCTATAATTTGTACTAAATTTCATGTTTAGAGTAAGAAATTTGCATATTCTAATTGTTAGTTAAATTAAGTACGCTGGAGTGTACCATACCACACCCCTTTGCGAGTTTCTGGGTTCGTCAAAGTAGATCAATTGCTCCAGGATTAAATAAAAAAAAACCTGAGGACCTGTGAATTTTGGTTTTCTTTTTGCAACTTGAACGCAATATCACTTTTACTTGTTTTTATCTCTGTATATGATGAAAATTTAAATTTCATTGCTTTTTGTGTTGCTTAATGCTTTAATATATTTATTTAGGTGACTTTCTAAAATATATGGTGCATCTGATTTGCAGATCAAAAACTAAATAGTATATGTTTAGAAAAAAATAAGATTCAACATTATTTGCAAACATCTTACCAGTAACTTTTTTTCAATCCCAGCCGATTGTATTAAGAGACGTTAAGTGTTTTCTACAAGCTGAGTCAATTTGATTAACCTAGGATCAAAATTTTCAGGTAGAAGAAAAACAGATGCCTAAAAGAATAAAAAATAGAATGTTAACATTTCAAATATAAAGTATGTCATAACAAAGAATATGAAACAATCTAACTAGTAGCATAAACAGAAAAGTTATATGGGAGGAATTATGAGAGGATATTATCTTAACACTCCTATCCTATTGTTTAGAATTAATAAACAAGATTTATGCAATTGTGTATGGGTAATGGTTTAGGTGTTTTGTAATTGTTATTGTTTATTGTAAATAAAGAAAAACATTCTATCTTTGGTATTAATATAGATCTAACATCTTCTTGAAGTAGGTGTTTCTAATAATTAAATTATAATATCTATTCTTTACTTAAAATTATTTTTAAAAAAAATTACAATTAACCAGCTTCTGCAATAAAATAAGTTCTTAATGTAAAAACGTACATTTTTAAAGATTATTTGGCAGTTGACGGAACGGCAGTTAAAAAGATTATGTACTTTCCATATGAGATTCGGATTCAGTATTTTAAAATATTCATTTCAGAAACCCAGCAACTGACGATTACATTTTGCAACAACGTTCAACGTGCTACCTTATACCGCTTGTCGGGTTTCTGCACTAAACACAACATTCAACAAAAATAACCCTCGAAACAGAATAGTAGTAAATAGGTTTGTGCACAAAAATATGTGCCTACCATAAGAGATACTAATTCTGTATAAAAAAAAGTCGCCTGACGAGTTCCTGAAATAAAAAAAAAAAATTGTATCATGGTCTTATAAGGACAATATTTCAGCTGATATGAGGACATTTGGAAATAGAGTGGCTGAAATTATATGTTAAGAATGAAGGACAAAGGGCTAAAAGTTTGGTTACAAAAGTCCAATTTCTTACGAAATCTGTAACAATTTTCAGAAAGTGGTGTGCTTCCGCCCCTTCGAACAACTACCATTGATCACAATTGATTAACCTGCACCTGCCCTTACAACATGCCGATGTTCAGTGAACTCGCTGCTTCTTCCAATCAGACACATGGGATATAATCTAATGATAAAGTATTAAATTAAAAATATATATATATATTAATCATATGATGTTCATTAACCGTTAAAGATGTGTTTTTGGTTTGAACATGGGATTCTGGTTGAAATATCAACCGACTGTCCTGCAAAGGTTAAATAGCAATGATTTAAAAATATCAACCATATTTACCTCTAATTCTCTATTAAAGAGGTCATTCATGGTGGTTCTAAATGGAATGGTATGGTGAAACTCCGTTTTATTTAGAAAAGTATAAAAAATTGGGGGTAATTCTCGAACACTGCATCAGTACATTCTGTAAGTTTCTCGACTAGACTTCCGTGCACAAAACAGCGTATGTTCAGGATGCAGTGATAAATTGAAGCAAACCGAACTAACAGCAAGTTGCCCCTCGTGAACACATTTACTTCTTGTTATTCAAACGTATTAAGGCTCGGTAATCAAGCGGTATAGCATTTGGCAGCAATCAGGGTATTGCAAATTAAATTAATATGAGGACTTGACAACAGTTAAGATGCAGCAATCTCATTATTAGAGGGTTGCCAGATTCGTTATTAAATTACAAAATTACCACCGACATGTATACAGGACTGGTGCCCATGAAATCCATTCAGGAACCAATGTCCTGCATTGGGTGCCATCTCGGGTGTTGTTCTCGACATCTGACCATGGTTCAAAATAAATAAGCATTGTTTTCTGGTCTTTCCTTTGATACACACCCCGAACCCTCACCAAAAACACACTGTACATCTCTACAGCAACGTTAATTAACCAAACCTTAACTACCGAATGGGTTCCCACTCACAGTGACGTGTAACAATCGTGAGATGGAATGGAACGGTGGATAGGTATTCAACTGATTGGATATTCGTAGCGCCACTTCACTCCACTGTTTGGAGAATCACAATACGTTTTTTAAATAAGAGCATCCTGTTCGGCTAGATAAAACCACTGTGATTGATATGCTTTACGAAGAGAAGCCGTATGACTTTTTCTGGGTGACAAAAAAAAGTCACCATATATGTTTAACTATCGGTAAAGATGATTTTCACATAATTTTAACTTAAAAAACATGATTTAATCAAAACATTGAAAATAAAATCTAGTGACATCTCATTGGCAGTTTAAAGAACATATTCATTAACAGTTATGGGTTCTTTTCTTTTATACGCCCCAAATGCCAACGAGCGAAAATCTGCCAAGGTTGATTACCTTGGATTACGATCATAAATCATATTTACGACTGTTTTTAACATTTTATTTAGAAGGTGGCAACATTTGAAATAGTACAAAATCAATATGGCGACAAAATTTCGCTGGACGACTATTTGACTGCAATTTGAGGCTGTTAAGTAGAACAGTACCCAGTTATGCCACAGCACCATTAGAAGCCATGCATGCTTCACATCAATGCCACCGGCAAGCCCAGTCAGTGACCAGTGGTATATTTACAATGAGGTTTAAGTTCCTATAGCTCAAAGCAACTTAAAAGAAGGCAGCAAATTTTAGGCCAGGGGTAAAATTTGAAACAAATTTTGTATTTAAGAATAAACCAAGTATTAATAAATATGCAAAAACATACATTTCCTTGCTTTGATGTGCTTTTATAAAAGTTTAAAGAGAAAAAGTATTAATAAACTAGATGAAATTTAAAAAATATATTTAGAAATTTACTAGTGCAAAATATAAAAAAAAAAATTCTTTGAATTTATAATCTGAAAATAAACATTTATTTACAAAATTTTGTGTTTTGACTAAGGTTTTGAGAAAAATTAAAACATTTAAATTATAAATTTTGTAAGATAAATACGTTTAAATAAAATTATTGTTTACCAACAGAAACTAAGAAAGCTTGGTTTCATAGCGCCATCTGTTGAGTGAAAATGGTGTCTTTTAGATTCATTCAGAAAGGCAATTTGAGGATTGGTATGATGTTTGTATTTTTATTTTAAATTGAAATATAAACTTTTTTTCTTTGAATCCTAATTATAAAAATTAATGTCAATATATATGTGATCAATACAAATCGAAAATAACTTTAAAATATCTGGTACACTAAAAAAAACAAAGTTATACATTTTAAGAAAATGAAATGCTTGTTTACTTTTTCAGAAAATGAAACCTTTAAAATTAATAATAAAAAAAAATAATAACATATTTAAAAATAAAAAAAACTAGAGATTTAATTATAAATACACAATTTTGACAATTTAACAAGAATGTACAAATAAAAACAGATTTGTATATAAAAAATATTTCTAAACATTTGACAAACTTATTTATCAATGAGAAGAAATTAAAAAGGTCATTCAACAAATATATATCATTTAAAAAATCATTAATAACAAATTTCTAAAAAAATCTGGAATCATTTATTAAAAAATTATTTTATCATAAAAAAATTAGTAAACAAGTAAAATCTAAAAACAAAATATTCCAAATAAAATGCAAAAAGCACTAAATACTATAAAATATTATGTTATAATAAATATTTCTAGAAGTCTTAAAAATGTAATTTTATATATTTATACAATCCATATATGATTTAATGCAATGACAGTATATATTGCAATTTTCAAACGTATATTATTGAGATTAAATGTTTTTTTGAAAAATTTTGGCTATAAAAACATAAATAAGAATTGAGAAACCTATCACATTTCCCTCAAAATCACCATGCACTTGTATGGTCAGTTATTTGAAAATTAGCTTTAAAATTTAGGATGTTATAATTTAAAGATAAACTAGAGTGCTCCACCCTTAATCGTTTTGCAAACCATACAAATTGTAAAAAATACGTATTATTCATTTTCTTGCAACTCAATTATATGTTTGTGCGTGTGTTAACATATAAAATGTAACAGCCAGTCTCCAAAATGAATGTCATTATCTATCAATGCAGAAACAGTTTTGTGATGTTTGTTTACATTTATTTGTGTTGCCAATATGTGAATACAAATGTAACCATTTATGTCCATGGATATAAAAATTCAGTGAAACAATTTTAGAAATAAATAATTGTAATATAGCTACTTAAAATATGTTTCCTGTTGAATATGTAATGTTTTTTCATCGCTGTGTTAAGTTGTCTATTAATACTGAAATGCAATTGTATAATTTTTTTTTATAGTTCTAAATAAAGCAGAAAACATCAAATGGACAAATTGATCTTTTATCAAAACAAAAATAGGTATAAAGGAAAATATATATTGTATACAGTAAATAGTGTGACTCTTAAATTATTTCTTTTAATTCTTGTTGATATTTTGTATGAGAAAATATTTTCTTTTTTTAAAATTACACGTTAACTTTGTTTATTTCTTTACCAATGTTTTAAATGAAATGTTCAAAATCAGCTACAAGAGAAAGTGTAAAATAAAATTCAACAATAAGTGTAAAGAATCTAGTTCAGATACTAGCAAATAACCTTATACACTAACCCAAAGATTTACATTGCCATCGCTTTTTATAATCGACATAAAATTATAAATACTTTTGTATACACATCTAATATTGTTTATACGATACAGAAGTTCAAAGATAACACTATCCGGCTGTTTAAAACGTGATAAAGATAACAAAGAACCGTTACCTCCTCCCGGATCGAATTCAATATCCAGAAACGCGCACAAGTATCGTTCTTGCTGCAAATTAGATATTTACATCATCAAATGACATGAGATTTAACTATTTTATCGGCGAGCCGTTAAAAACACTATAAACAACAAACCGCACGGTCCGCCATGTTTTCTGTTACGTCACCAAAACGGAAGTTCCGGTTGTCATCGATCAACGCAGTGGGCGGAGCCAAAGTAACACTTTGAGCTTTGATTGACATCCATCCGGGCTTGGGCTGTAGCAGGCTCCGAGGCCTCTCATTGGTGGGATTCGTAGTGTGACGTAAATTTCGTCACACGAGACGCTCATCTTTTATGGCGAGGTGACTTGAGTGGCATTAGCGTTCCAACCCACCTTCAAACCCGCTCGCTGTCCGTCAAAAACTATTCCCAATCAAAACACTCAATTACAACAGAGCTCGTTTTTCGCGTGTGTTGTCGTCTTCGGTCCCAGCTCTCTCTCAGTCGGCTTTTATATGGATAGCAGTGCGCGTGTGGTGTTCTAGGCGCAGCGTTAAGGGAGACCGGCTTTTTATAAAAATCCGTTTGTTCAAACGGATGGACGATCCACAAAGAATGATGCACCCCGTCTCCCAGCATAGCATGGCCGGACTGCCCCAGCACGGGTACGGCATGCCGCAGCAGTCCCACGGCGTCGATCCGGGCGGCCAGGGTCCGGGACAGGACCAGAATGATGTCCGGAAGCACGACATCTCGGAGATCTTGCAACAGATCATGAACATCACCGACCAGTCGCTGGATGAAGCGCAAGCGAGGTGAGTAGCGATGCCGCCCGACCAGCGGCCGTGTGCCGCCGCCGCGCGCTAACCCTAACCTCGGCTTTGGCCTTGAAAGTCGCTTGTGCGGTTTGCAGCTTTTATCATTTGTCACAGGATGTTGAATTTGAGTGTAACTGGATAATCGGTGAAAGGTGTTCTTGTTTAATTTTGACAATATTCAAGTTTTTCAAAAAATATTTGTAACTTTAGGAAAAGTAAATTTATCGAGTAAACATTGGAGTGTTCATTTAAATAAGTTTATAATATGACTTAATATTTTGAAATTCAATATTTCTGAAAAAAAATTGGTTAAAAATTAACGTTAGAACGTCGAGAAAAATCATTTCCCTCGTTTGTTTACATTGTCATGAATTGTATTTAAAGTGTGCTGAAAACAGCAATTTGACTGTTTTATATGCGAAATGAAATTTCAAATTTTTAAAATTGAGAAATCGAACACAAAATTACGTTGTGTACCACGTTAGAGTTGATTTTCTTAAAAATAATAAAAATCGGGTTTCTGTCCAATTTTCGTGAAATTTATTTTAACTTGTGTAAAACTCAATTTTGAACGTTTTAGATTTGGAATACAACTTCATATTTTGAAAAATTAAAAAAAAATCTGGTAAACAACTATCATCTAACTCGGCACAGTTTAATCACTATTAATAACAAGTATTTCCAATGTATATATGGCAGTTGTCAATTTGGGATTTTTATAAAATCCATTTAACATTTGATGTAGATATATTTGCCAAGCTTATTTCATCGCCCCTTATTTATTTTTAAAAAGAAATATACGTTTCACAAATTATAATTTTCGAATAAACAAGTTGCAAGCCAACTTAATAAATTTACCACTAACCACGTTTATTTCGAATTTAAGTGCAATCGACCAATAAAAGCGCCTAATTCTTGCGTTGTTTGTTTCAGAAAACATACTCTCAACTGTCACCGCATGAAGCCAGCGCTGTTCAGCGTTCTGTGCGAAATCAAGGAAAAAACAGGTTGGTGTCAACTTTTGATTAATTTGCCCAGGGCAAGCGCTCCGGCTCGAGATTTATTGCGCGCTGGCAGCGAGTAAAATACGGCCCCGGCGGAAGCAGTGTTTATGAATTAAAATGCCGCGTAAATCAAACATATGAATCGTGTAAACAAATCACCGCCGCAACCGATGTTGACTGTGGAAAGAATTCGACTCGATCCGTGATCGAGTTGTTTTCATGTTAAAAATGGGATCGTTGTGTCGTGTTTACATTTCCTTCACAGAGTTTTTAGCTAATGTAATATTTCGATTTTAGATGTTTGTCGTGAAATTTTAAACGTATAATTAAGTATATTACTATGATTGTAGTAGTTTATATTTAATATATTAAAATAGGACAAAAAATCTTAAAGTATTTACTTTGTTATTTTCTGTTTATATTTAGAATAAATATATTTGTATTTTTAGATTTATGCTATAAAAATTCCCTAGTATATAATTCTTATTATTTTAGTCACTGTTTTGCTTATATTTACAATTTAACTTGTCTACTTATACACATATTTTAAAATTTAAATTGGTGAGAATAAATATTTTTAAAATTGCTTAGGAAGTGCTATTTTTATGAACATTTCTTGAATTCAATAAACAATTATTACATTGTCACACAATTTTCAACAACAAAAAAGTCACAAAAAGCCAATTTTTAAAAGTATAAAATATTGTTTATTATAGCTTTCTTCCAATATAAAGCCAGTCCCAATAATAATAATAGTTCATAAAATAATTCCTTTGTTGAAATATATATGTAAATATTAATTTCTGTCAAGTTTTTTTTTTCTATATGCATATAATTTTGTAAAACATTTTTATAAAACTTAAAAAGAGTGAAGTCATTTTTTTTTTTCAAATTTGTAAAAAATGCATTTAATATAAAAAAACCTAACAAATATTTGAGAAAATAAAATATTACTTAAACACATTTTGAGTATAATTCCAAGATAGTACAATTTTTGATCAGTTTTTTTTATGCAAGACAGTATGTAGTATAACTTGTATTGTATATAAGAAGTATTTTATGTTAGTAGTATACATCAAGATTTTGAGTATTATTAGTACATGTAGTGTATTATGTTATGATTATTATTTTCTTGAATTATACATTTAATCTTTAATTTTGTCTAGAAATATAACATTTGCGAATCATTTAACTGTAATATTATTATCCTTATTGATTATGTTTTGTCAGATATACAAAACACTGCGACAGATAATAACGTAATATTATTTTAAATGTCCTTTTATATATCGAAACTTAATTTTCTTTGAATGCCACCGTAATATAAGAAAGCATATTGTATAATACTAAATATTACTAAAAAAAATATATGTATCCCTTTTGTACAATAATTGACTTTTCGCTTAATTTGTCAGTGAAATCTAAGAAAACATTTTACAAATCTTTTTACTCAATCTTTTAATATGTTTTAATTAAAAAAAACATAAAACTAAATTTCTATTTTTGTATAACAAATTTAAAATGTGTTCAATATATAAAACTTTGAACATGTGATGCAATTTAAAAATATAATTAAAAAAAATATCAACAATATTCAAAATTTCTGTTTTGTAAATATGCTTATTAACCTAATTTTCTTTAAAATATTTCACCATTTAATCCATTTTGGTAATTATGATATGAAATATTGTAATATAAAAATAGTTATTAAAATAAAGAATTTTGAGGTCAAAGCAATCTCTAGCTATCGAATAATGGATTGCCAGAAAATTATATTTCTTTTACAAATTCTGAATTATATTATAACATGCACAAAAATTCTACATTTATTAAAATCTTAAAGATTTAAAGGTATTTTGCATAAATAAAAACACCATATTCTGTATATATTAAATTTATATTTGATACCTGTAGTTATTGGTATGCTCTATTGATATCTTAAAAATTCTTTTTATTTTTAATGTTGCTTGTAAATTATTTTAGAAAATATTTATAACTTACCTTTACAAAATATTAGACATAATTTTTGCAAATTTTTACAACTGTTAAAGTAAAAGTTAGACGTCATTTTTTATATACTACAAATTAAATTTGTGTAATTATTTTTCCAATATTTCATATTTTCAGTTGTAGATCTTTATTATGTTTCAAAAGTAGTTCATAATTAATCTTTTTACCATTTATTATACTTTGATTTTTAATTTTACATTTAATCAATTCGAATGTTTCAAAGAACTAATTTACTCATAAATATGGTTAGGAATTTCATAAACACACAATTATAATGTGTTTATCCCTGAAACATTCAAGTATTTTTAATTTAAATTAGTTATACTTATTACAAAATTTAAACTATAGTTACTTGTATTTATTTACAAAATATACACTATAGTTAGTTCTACTTATTTACAAAATTTAAACTTGTTAGTTGTACTTATTTACAAAAATTAGGATATAGTTTATGTTTTGTTGCTTAATTCTTAAAGTTCTCATCAAACTTCCCTTAAAAAGTTTTTAAACAAATTTGGATAAATTGCAGTGCATTAATTCAATAATTTGCTACAACTGATAATGTAACAAAACAAAAACCCAGATTACTTAATATTCATGTCAAAATTATAATTATTTTTTTTGCAAAATATATCTTTTAAATCTTTCAGAATAATAACTTTTCGAATGTTTACTATTTAATTCGTAAGCATTATTATTTAAGATTGCCTAAGATCAAAATAATTTAACAAAAAGTTCTCTATTTAAATGTATATTTGCTAATCTCATGTTCCAGAATTTTCAATTAAAAGGTGCTTAATTTATAAAAAAAAATAACATGTAATTATTTTGCATTAAAATATTAAAGTCTGAACTACAAAAATAGACGTTATTAAATATTGTTGATTTTTTATTTATTCATTTTTAATTATTATTCATTAAATAACTTTCATCTAAATGTAATTTAAGGAAAGATGAAAAGATTTTATTTTCCCATTTCCTTGGAATATTTTTTTAATTTAATTTTTTGCGAACATGTAAAGTTAAATTCGTTCCCATTGGTTTTTAATTTCTACTTGTTTATTTATGTTCTTTCCTAGTGATTAAAAATTTAAATGTTTCAAAAATGTGAAATTTCAAGCTGTCGTACTCATTTGCATTTCCGAGAATATACCTTTTCGAAGGTTAATCAGTCTTGCTGATTGTTTTTGTGACACTTTAAATGTCATATTAAATTGAACTCGGAGGCAAGTATTACTTAAAAAACTACTAAGGCATTTGATGCAAACTTTTTGATTAATTATATTAACTTCACTTTCAAAGATCTTTTCTCGGATCACAGTCACAATAAATAAGTTCAAAAATCGCATTAATTAATATTTAAAAATTATTAGAGCAAATAAAATGAGTTAAATTGATTTATTAAAACGCATTTTTGTTGCTAATTGTATTGGTTAAGAAGTTTTTGGAGGGGCTAAGGCTTTTGAAAATCTCTTGCTTTTAGATTTTTATAATGAGATTCGTTAAGCGGCGTGTTTCACACCAGACGTCGTCAACACTGAGCCGAAACGGTTTACTTTACATTGAGTCAAATTGTCGGTTTCAGACTGGAGATCGTGTGAAGTTAGACTTAACGTTAGTTTTTTCGCTCAACAGCCATGTTATGATGCGCAAAAACGGATAAACAGACCGTTATACAATGCTGAAGATGGATTGTGAACCGCATTGTTAACGTGGTTTTTTGTTATATAGAACTAACTGTATAGCCAGAAAGCAAAGCTTTATTGAAAATATAGTTATTTCGTGTAATGCGCGTTGTGTTATTTTTACCTAAATTTTTCGAATTTATGTTGTCAATTTCAAACTAGAAATTTTATGGCGTACGATTTCTTACCATCTTGCCGGTTGTTTTTATTTTAAATCAATTCTTAAAATTAGCTATTTCTTGTGTTGATTTATTTTTCTGAAGAAAAGTACTATCCGCGTGCATATCTGTATTTTATAAACAAATATAAATTTACCTACTTAAACTACTTAATTCCCAATTATACAACATGGTTGTCAAAACGTGTCAATGTTTTATTACTTTATTAAGATGCTTTTTGTTTAGAATTCTATAAACAATGTTTGTAGACTAATCGTATATTTTAAACCCCAATCGGAAGAATTATTTAAATTTCATAATTAGTAATATTTTATTAATCAAAAGTTAATTTTCCTTTGATTTAATTACGTCAACCAATTCGATCTACGTTCCATTTGCATGTGGATTGCAAAGCAAAAACGAATATCCTTCACCCTTACCATTCATTTAAATTTCTATTGATACGATTGGCTTTAATGCTATGTCAAATGGAGGGTGGTAAAAATTGTGTTATGCTATTATGTCCTGGGGGCGAAGCAGGGGAGTTTGAGGGGTTCTGGTGTCAAACGGCTTTCAATAAATTATTCAAGAAATATAGCTCGAATGTGCAGATTTAATCTTGTTTAGAAAGGGAGAAACGTGTGTGAAATCATTGTATTCATTTCCAATTCAACGCGGTTAGAGGGCTATTGAAGTTGGTATTATTTATTGCGTATACATTATCGCTCATTCAATTATGTGCTTTAGGGTTCCGGGATTTAAAATCTCAAATAAAGGTCTATTTTTTTTTTATTTATTTCAAAATAATATGAACATTTCCTAATAAAATGAATCCAATAGTTAATTTCCTGCTATTATTAAAAAATTTAACTAAAACTTTAAATATGTAATGATTTTTAGTAAAATGGTATACGCTTTAATCGAATTATAAACTTAAAGCTTTTCCGAGTTATGATTTTTTTTTGTGAAGAAATTTTTAATTTATGTAATTTAAAAACTCCTTGTTTTTATTCGATGAAATATATTTTATATTGTGTTTTTATGTACTTTTGGAATTAAATCTCTCTATTTTTAATAGAAAGTAAAACCTAGGGGAGATTTTTAATTCTTTCGCTGTTATTCAGATCGTATCTCGAAAAGTAAAATCTTAAAATTACGAAATTAAATGAATTTGTTAAGAAATGTTTGATAAATAAGACGAGTATATTTTGGCGGAGCCCCCCTAGTATTTAAAAAAAATCTAATTTGTTTAAAGACATTTAATGAACGCAATTTGTAATAGATCTTATAAGTAATTTAACAGAAGATAAATATAATTGGATTATTTTTATATTTCCAAATATTTTATTGTTTAATATTGTCATGTCCTATATTCAAAATAATTTTTACTCGTTTTAAAATCTTAAGTAATTATCGCAATTACGAAATATGATATTAATTATTATAAAAAATCAGAATAATTCCTAACATTCTTATGTAGTCTAATACACTCAAACTTTTTAAATGGTTTGCACAGTCCTTAAGAACTACTTAATTTAGGTGGGTCCTTAAATAAGAGTCCTTAAATTTCAACTTAGGTCCTTAATTTTTCTCAAACATGATGTTTTTTTTACTAATTCACATAGTCGGTATTTTCCCGTGTCTAACCATAAATTCCGCGTTTTTAAAAATTTTGGAATCAAGAATTCCGGGTGCATTAAAAATATCGGAATGTAGAATTCCGGATTTCATTTTAATTATGCCCACACTTTTGACCGTTATACACGAGTGTAAATCGGCAAGGAGAGAAAGGCTTGAATAGACGGATTTAGAGTCGGGAAAAAAAGTAAACTTTTGATCCCTTTTGTCCGATTTTTTAGTCAATGATATTTCGTTATACAGGACACTTTATCGTTAGAAAATCTCAGTTCGATTCTTGTTTTGTGAAATATCGATACTCATTTAAAAAAAACGGGTAAATTCATAAGAATGTAGCATCTTTAAGATTTACAGGGATGGGAATTCTGTGCCAGAGTTTGTCGGAAGTGGTATCCTGCACCTACTTGCTTCAAAAGCACATTTACATGCGATTCTGCGCCAATTTTTCCCAAAAAAGTGCGATTCTCCACATAAAGGTGTCAAAAATTGTAACAGCTCCTTAAAAATTATTAAGATGTACTTAAAAAGTCCTTAAGAACTACTTAATTTTTACTTTTGAAAATCTGTATGAACCTTGTAATTACATGAGCTACTTTTCGAGTAGACTAGTTAAATTTAAGAAATTAAAAATTGAAGAAGATTATTACTTTAAATTGTAGTTATTACAAAACAAAACTTGAAAAATTATGTATGTAACGTTAAAATAATAAATATCCGAATAAAATGTCAAATACAAATATTTATATTTATTTCTAACTTAGTAAACAATAACCAGATCGTCTTTACATACGAATAATAACTAAATAAAATAGCTGCTACAATTACTGGCAATAGCCTATTATGTTGCATTTAACGGGACGTAAATTCATTTAATCATCTTGAGTTATTGTTCCTGTATGTGTTGATTTAATTCTCACAGACGTGTGCTGCCATTGTACATTTTACCAAATTGAAACTTAGTTACTTATTTCGATTTCCTCTTTCTGCCTTTTTTAGGACAATTTATGATAAAATTGGCTTATGTCTCCCAGTAGCGATAACTAACAAAAAACGGATTTCTCTCGAGATATATGACAGCTATGTTGTGTATCTTATCTTCGCTTTCGACAAAGCACTGGAGAGCGTGTTGTATTTGTCCTCTTGAACTAAGCTAATAGCAACACGCCTTTCAAGTTACAACAGCGCTATGACATAGATACTGCATGCTTTCTGATTGCATTGCTATTTTTTTACAGAATCATCTCTCATTCGATTTCAGATTTCACTCTTTTTCTTATGTTTGGTGTTGTGTTATTATAAAAACATGCAGCTTACTTGTTTTATAATAAAACATACAGCTTTTATTAATAACCAATAACAGGTAGGGGCGTACCGGGACTTTAAATCGTCCCGGTGTTTAGCAGCCCAAACATTAAATCAGTCGAAAATCATGAACACATATATATGAGGCGTTCAGAGCTGAAAAAGTCCATAAGTTATAGTTTTGAGATAATCAATGTAAAAGTTTATTAACACTAGTTGAATCCTAAAGCGATTTAGAGGATAATAATGCCATCTGTTAGAAAATAGCAATAGCAGCGACTTTGTTCGTTATGGCTCTGAAAACATATACACCTTTAACAAGTATTAATCTACAACAATTTTTTTTTATATATACTTTTGGACTTGAAACGCAAATATCGTCTGACACCATTCGAACTGCCAGATCCAGCCCGAAATGAGTATGCATTTTTAATAGTTTGAAGAATTTTTTTTAAAGCCAAATCTTTGTTATTGGCATGCTTTTCCAGTTTTCTGAAAAAGTTTTTAGTACAATTGGATTGGTTTGAATATATTATTATAATCCATACGATTTTTTTTCTAAAATTTTCCATTTTAGAACATACGTCATATCGAACCTTTCCACTCTTATTCCAAAATGCACAAATATCGTCTGACACCATCCGGACAGTCAGATCCAGCCCGAAATGAGTATGCATGAATATTGAGTATTTTAACAGTTTGAAAAAAAATAATTTAAATCCAATCCTTTGATATTGGCATGCTTTTCCAGTTTTCTGAAAAAGTTCCTAGTACAATTAGATTGGTTTGAATATATTATTATAATCCATACGTTTTTTTTTTTAAAGTTTCCATTTTAGAACATACGTCATAACGAACCTTTCCACTCTTATTCCAAAACGCACAATATCGTCTGACACCATCAGGACAGCCAGATCTAGCCCGAAATGAGCATGCATTTTTAACAGTTTGGAGAAATTTTATTAAAGCCAATCCTTTGATACTGGCATGCTTTTCCAGTTTTCTGAAAAAGTTCCCAGTACAATTGGACTGGTTTGAATATATTAAAAGTTTCCATTTTAGAACATACGTCATATCGAACCTTACCACTCCTATTCCAAAACGCACAATATCGTCTTACACCTCCCGGACATCCAGATCTATAGGCCGAAATGAGTATGCATTTTTCACAGTTTGGAGAAATTTTATTAAAGCCAAATCTTCGTTATTGGCATGCTTTTCCAGTTTTCTTAAAAAGTTCCTAGTACAATTGGATTGGTTTGAATATATTATTTTAATCCATACGATTTTTTTTCTAAAATTTTCCATTTTAGAACATATGTCATATCGAACATTTCCACTCTTATTCTAAAACGCACAATATCGTCTGACACTTTCCGGAAAGCCAGATCTAGCCCGAAATGAGTATGCATTTTTAACAGTTGGAGAATTTTTATTAAAGCCAATCCTTTGATATTGGCATGCTTTTCCAGTTTTCTGAAAAAGTTCCCAGTACAATTGGACTGGTTTGAATATATTAAAAGTTTCCATTTTAGAACATACGTCATATCGAACCTTACCACTCTTATTCCAAAACGCACAATATCGCCTGGCATCATCCGGACTGCCAGATCCAGGCCCCTCGCACACCCGGACGATTACCTCACACGCGCAATAAAATTTTAAGCACCGTTTATTACCCCAGCAGCACTGCGATATAACCCTCAGATATCGCCCCGGCCTCAGCACACACGATAAAGTTCCGTCCTCTACCCCTACCTGCCACAGGAACACTTCCTTCCCACCGTTAATGATCGCGAATGCCGGAACAAAATATAACTCCCGAAACTTTAAACAGCATCAGAAATTCGGTTTTGGGCTTATCGTCGTAGCCCCCGGGCCGTACACCGAAGACCCGAAGTGTTGCTGACAGAATGGGACAAGATAAGACCTTGTGTGTTTGTGGGTTGCAATCTTTACAGCCAGTGTTTTGTGCGCCATTTTTTTTTATCGTGTCCTAGGTGCGAAACGGAGGTCTTCTGTAGATTTTTTGGATAGGTGCATTTTGCCTGTGCTGACATGGTAGATTTGCTATGGGCTATACTGGGAGGAAGAAGCTGGGTTCTATTGTTATGACCTAGGCATTGTGTTTTTGATGTAGATTTTTATATTTTTTTTAAAAAAGGGAAATCATACTTGGTTTTTTTACGTTTAGAGTTGAAAAGCCAGGGTGTTTGCTTATGGTTATGTTACTTTTTACCCTAATAATTGTTTACTTCAGGTAAACAGCGTATAGCATACTGGGAGTAAATTCTTGTAGAGGGGTAAAACAATGTGGTTTGCAAGTTAATTTTATGCAAATTGTTGAAAAGCCAGGGTGTTTGCTAATGGTTATGTTACTTTTTACCCTAATAATTGTTTACTTCAGGTAAACAGCGTATAGCATACTGGGAGTAAATTCTTGTAGAGGGGTAAAACAATGTGTTTGCAAGTTAATTTTATGCAAATTGTTGAAAAGCCAGGGTGTTTGCTAATGGTTATGTTACTTTTTACCCTGATAATTGTTTACTCCAGGTAAACAGCGTATAGCATACTGGGAGTAAATTCTTGTAGAGGGGTAAAACAATGTGGTTTGCAAGTTAATTTTATGCAAATTGTTGAAAAGCCAGGGTGTTTGCTAATGGTTATGTTACTTTTTACCCTGATAATTGTTTACTTCAGGTAAACAGCGTATAGCATACTGGGAGTAAATTCTTGTAGAGGGGTAAAACAATGTGTTTGCAAGTTAATTTTATGCAAATTGTTGAAAAGCCAGGGTGTTTGCTAATGGTTATGTTACTTTTTACCCTGATAATTGTTTACTTCAGGTAAACAGCGTATAGCATACTGGGAGTAAATTCTTGTAGAGGGGTAAAACAATGTAGTTTGCTAGTTAATTTTATGCAAATTGGTGAAAAGTCAGGGTGTTTGCTTATGGTTATGTTACTTTTTACCCTAATAGTTGTTTACTTCAGGTAAACAACGTATAACATACTAGTAGTAATTTCTTGTAGAGGGGTGAAACAACGTGGTTTGAAAGTTGATTTAATTTTATACAAATTGTTGAAAGGCAATTTGAATTATTTCTTTGTTATTGTCCCAAAAGCTTTTTCCAGTGTTCGTCTGAAACAAAATCAAATAAATTTATAACTAAAAGTGTATTTAAACTTCTATTTCAATTTTTACATCAATACTCACTAATAACTCAACTTTTAATTATTGTATACAACACAAGCGGAAAATAAAAGCATAGCTTTATAGATCGTAATTGGAATGGTTGTCTTTTATGTTCAAGAAATCAAACAGTTTAATTGACTATGCATCTTAATGTTAGACCGTTTACCGTCATCTTTAGCAACAAATTTAGTTTTAAATCCAGCCATAATTTTAAAGGTTTTATCTTTTTTTTAGCCTAACTACAAGACGACTGTAATAACATTTGGATACATGTATACAAACATTGCATACGTGCGTTTATAATGACAATTTTTTATATATATATATTCATAGAACTTATAAAGCTTTTGAAACGACTGGGAGGAGTTTTTCCAGATGTTTTCACAATCCATTTCCAGCTCATTAAAACTCCTTATATTCATAACGTAGTTCTAAAACCCATCCAAATGATCAAGAATCGTTTCTTGAAGTAACCATTTCGTTCTTTGATTGATCACTGAGGAAGAACGTTTTTTAATTACCTTTCCTTATGCAGAAGATAAGTAAAAAAGTTCAAGCTTTAATCCCAGAGCTGTCACTTCACTACAATACGAAAACTGATAAGTTGCCATTTTGTTTCGTTGCGTATGAGAATTCTTTTTTTCGAATCTTTTAATCTCTGATTAACGATTGTTTCTGTGGTGGTGCTTAAATGAATATTTTCTTTATATGACGAAAGTAACTTGGAACTCAAACAGAAAACGCAAGACTTACCATTCACTTTCGGAATATTCGAACATCAACTTTTCGAATATTCTTTTTTTGGGTAACCAGTTTTCCACGTAAAGCGTTATAATAATGTGCCTCTATAAGTTCAAAAGAGATCTCGTCATTTGCATATTAATTTGACGATGAATAATAATCGTATGCAAACGTCGTTAGCCCTTTAGGGCTATGAGGAAAATGCGTAAGATGTGCTTACAAAAGCTGTCACCTTCTAACGAAAGCAGATGACTTCTAATAGAGTAAAAAAATAATAAAATTATTGTCTATTGCGATATTTAGGGCCTTGGGGGTTACTTTGCACTTTGGCGTGATATGATGTATAAAGGTGATACCGTATATTTTAGGACACTTATTAACGTTGATTTACTTTTCAAAAGTTACGTTACTTTTGACATGTAAATTTGTAAAATGGCCAAGGGAAAAGTTGTTACTTGTGATGAGTTCCATGCCAGAACTGATGTCGCATTTTTACTAAATTGAGTTAAAATACGTTCTATATTTTGAAAGTAGGAAATATGACAAATTTTGGTGTGTTTAGATTACTCAAATAGCACGCAATCGTCCATCCAGTAATTTTGCCTTCTGCAGAATTTTTTTTTAAAGTGAAGTTATGCAACATGAAAAAAGCGCAGTTAGGCACTTAGTTCTTAATTTGTTTTAAGTCTTCTCTTTTGCTGTACTGCTCTCTACAAGAGTGATGCATCGAAATGGGTTTTCCCTACACTTTTTTCAAACGTGGACATATGTTTCTGCTGTGTCACAAAAATATATTGTCAAATATTTGTAGATTTAATCAGGTGTTTTGGTGCCCGCAATAATTATAAATTTAATTGGATTTAATAATAAACAACTTGCTTAAAGTTAGATTAGTACTTGTCGATTTTAAGTTTGATATTTACAAATTACTTCAAAGCAATTAGTATTACAATGTTATTTAAACAATCCAATCTTATTAAAACTATTTTTAATATTAACAAACAATAATCTTTCAATTCTAAGCTTGCTGTTTAAAGAGTTTCTTGTCAAATTGTCAATTTTTTTTCTCCAAAATCTCATTTGAATTAATATAATTTCCTTGTCAAATCTATTTTTTTCTTTAAGTTTCATTTTAAATTGTTTTATATTTACATTGTAATTTGGAAGCATGCTTGAATGGTCTATCATTGAAAATTATACTCATACGTTGTTAAAATTGTAGAAATGTAAATAATGAAATAACGAAGGAATATAAAATCCGCCTAAACTTTTACCTATCCATTTTCATTTCAAAAAGTATTTAAATATTGCTCGATTAAATAGCGAGGCAACACACACATACCACTTGAAGGTATAAAATGCGCGAACGTTACAGAATTTTACAATCCCATATATAATATTCCAAAAACGAAGGAAATAACATGGTTTTACTGCCTCCTCTATACCAAATCTTCAGCGATATCGTCTCTGAAGATTATTACGGCGCATCAGAAAGCGGACTTCAGTTCAGGGAAATTGCCCACCACTTTAACAGGAAAAAGTAGCAAATTTCCTGCCATTTCACCGAATGGATTTCTCTGCACAATGCCAGATTCCTCCCCCCCCCCCCCCCCCCCCTCTTCGCTCAAGGTGTCCTCAGTCATCTAAAAATCTCCATTCGTTGAGGATTTCTGCGGAATATTCCATCTTCTTTTGCCCTTGTCGTTTCTTGGTCTGGGGAGAGAGAGATACGCTTATGCACTGTGTATGCAAAACACGTAACCCCGTCACATAAAAATACCCCTCCCCCTTTTTTTAAATCCTTTTTCCTAGGGTGCAATGCAAATAAACCGTCCCATTCAGTTTCGCCTCAGATCTGTATCTGCTGCAGACAGGGTGAAATATATGGTCCTCGCGAATATAAGATGACACTTTTTTTTTTGTTGGTGAAGAGTAGCAGTGGTTTTTATTTTATTAGGGAGGGTTTTATGTATTTGTGATATCGCTTTTAACTGATGCTTTGTGTCTGTGGTGAGTATTTGCAATTAATTGTGGGGGGGGGGGGTTTATTGATGGAAGTCATTTTACGGGTTGTTTTACGTGTCTCCTTGTCTATTATTTTTCTATAAATTAAAGTCTCCGACATTTGGAGTATAGCTAATATGACCTTAAGCGGAAAGTAAATAAGACAAAGTATTGTTAACAATGAGTATTTAAGATCATCTTGAGGTAAGAATATACGTTGCCTCAACCTTCTGTAACTCGTGCACAGATTTATTGAACTCAGCATTTGCACATTATATTTTTTTTAAGCATATATGTCTTAACTATTAACGGGATGACTGTGAGTGAATGTTGCTATTTTTAAAGCAATGCGTATTTAGTTAGGTTATCGTATGTTTAGCATCTTTTGATCCAGTTTGGTTTCCTAAAAACATTAATGTTATTTTCGTCTGTTTTCAGGGTTCCTCACTTAAATTAGCGACGCTATTGTATTCGTCTTTTACCACCCATTTCACCCCGAAAACTTAAACATTAAGTTTATAAATAGTATTGATTATGTACTAAGTTATTTCTCTTATATTTTATTATGAACGTATGTTGTAGCTAAAGTAAAATTTTAAAACTTCTTCTTTCTCTGAATATTTTTTTATATTTCACACTACATTTATACATTTTGTTTCATAATGCAATGAAACTTTAAGGAAAATGTAAAAGGGAATTGATAGATTGCGTCCAAAATATATTCTGTGTTACCATATTCTATAAGAAGAATAAATTTGTTTATGGCCCAGAAAAATGGTTGCCATGAGATGCAATCTGAACTTCTAGTTTTAAAGACATTCTTTATTTGGTCCTATACTACTGGTCTACTATATATTAGATATTATTCAACTTTGCTATTAGGATCGCATCTAAAGTAGACCTTTTATGGGCCAAAACGGCGTCATTACTTTTGATTATTACCTTTCATATCGTATATAAACATTTCCAATACCGAATATATCATTGTACATATTTTTGAGTTTCGGATGCAATATGCAAATGCATAAGAAGCGCATTAAGAAATTATAACCAGGGCCTGATTACTGAATAGGCCTGTAAAGCCCACGCTTGAATTTTTCCGAAGTTTTTGAAGGGCCCCCAAATCACACATATATAAATATTTAACACCCCTAACTTTGTTTTCTACTGAATTTACTTTTAAAAAATTGTATTATGAAACTTCAGTAAACAAAATTGTCACTTGTTTCGTTAAATTTGTTCGAATATTGGGAAAAAAATCAAAACATACATAAGTAATATTTATTCCTAATATTATCAATATGTTTTAATATGATATTTTAATGCCAGTAAAGGGGTAAATATATGAGTGCATGCAAGTTCGATTTGATGTTCCAGGGTCTATTTAAGAGCAATGGGGTCCCATTTAAAGGCGAGTTTCCCATGTTGCAATCTCACAATCGGGTCCTGATTATAACATCTTTCAACGTTGAATGCGCATTCTTTGCCAGTATGTAAAGACATAAGATTCCAATTGCTGGAGACATCTTGCCATCATGTACCAGCAACAGCGAGAACATGATTGTCGCAGAAGCCGACCTTCGCCAACAATGCGTTGCGCATCTACCCTCCTCCCGCTTATTACCGACCAAAGGAGTCTCTCTTTTCGCAATGTTCTCAAAATCTCTGAAGTATGACCTGCAGGTGGTTTCCATGCTTTCTGAGTGACAGCTCAGTTGGTAGTTGGGAATGATTTGCGACTCCGAATGTGGTTTTTTCTCTTCAACCGATTCCCAAAAGCGAGACGAATGCCTCTACTCGATCTCAAACAAGACGACAAGCGTTGCCTTCTTGGTTGAGCAACTTGGCAGGAACAACGGCTCATCGTGTGTCTAGGAATTCGAATGTCCAGTGCGGGTGACAGTCTGCGAGGTCACCATTTTGTTTTTCGGTGGGTAGTTTCGGTGTCTTATTGCGTCGCCGCTTGGCACCGATCAATGTTAACCTTTCGGAGTTTTTGTGATATAATAATACGTCAGGAAATGAATACTGATAACACTTAATCAATTGGCGCTTGCAGTATTCAGTTTCAATTCGACTGAATATGCTTGTAGCTTATTTTATTGCATAAGAAGTGCCAATGCCATATAATTAAGACGTTCTTTAGATATGAAATAAAATTCGATCCAAATATGATATTTCCAAAATATTTTTTGTTTATAGTTAAATAATTGGGAAAAATATTTAATTTTCGGTTATTTTGTTAAATTTGTTTATCCAATTTCTTCTATAGTTATAATTTTTTCTGTTGTTTGGAATATATGGTTCTTCATGCTTAAAAAATAAGAATTAGGTTTGCTCTATATGAAATTACTTCTCCGAAAATATTAAAATGACATTAAATTGCATTTCAGCTAATGGGCCTGTAAGAAATAGGGAAGGGATGTCTACGAAAAGTTTAAATTTTTAATTTTTAGATGTTGCGTACAAAAAATATATGGCTTACAACTTGTGAATTATGGTCTTCAATATTGCAAAGTGGATATAGAGCTATATAATTTCCCTATATCCTGCAAATGACACTGTAGCAATATAAGCTTAATTATTCTTTTTTAATTGCCCTCAACTAACACCAAAAATTAATGTATAAATATAAGCTTACTGTGCTGCTGAAAGTGCATTAATATGCAAATCCCTAATATAGAAATCAACGAAGTCTATTCAATCGCCGCACCTTGCGCACTTGCAAGTGATTTCCTAAGCCCCACGACAATGCATCAAAAACCGAAAATATAAATCTCCACAATTGTTCGCGACTGGAGGTGTAAATGAAAGCATTACGCTGCATCGTTCCGTTTTATTCGGCCTATCCACCTTTTGTCGTGGAATTTGTTAGCAGAGGTACAAATTTAGTGGGCTCCAAAGATTAAAGCTTTGTCTCGGAGACGCCTTTTTATCACGAGCGATAAGCAGCTAAACCCTGAATTTACGGCTTCAACGTTGGGATTCATTTATATATATATCTGCAGCTCCATTCCCTCCTTTCGACGATATAATTGCCGCGCTGGGATATCTCGGGTTTTGCAAGATATCCCCCCCCCTCTTTGTTTGCCCACGTGCTAGGATGGTATTTTGGGTATTAATTCTTCTCTTCTAGTTTTTATATTTATTGGCTTCCATTTCCCACAGTGCAGAAAATGCTTGTTTCCTATATTAGTTTCGTAGATGGAATGTGTCTCCAGGGGCATATTGTCGCCGTTTCTTCCAGCCCGCGAATTTGTTCCCGACTTTAAACGATGAAACCATATTTTCACACGCTTTATTGCTTTTGCAAGACTAATCTAAGTGGCTCTTATCCCTCCCCCTGCAATGCAATGTTTTGAAAAACTGTTGGATTTTATCTAGTGTTGCGCGGATGTGTGAGGGAATTGAATAAATTTCTTGGTGGAGATGTGTTTGCTGTGTGTGAACTGGTAGAACTTGATTTGTGTGATATGTAACGGTAATGACATCAATGTTCGTTTGGAATAGTTTTAAGGGCTTCGGAACGCATTTCGTTATAAAAACGTAAAATATTCCGGATTGCTTAAGGATATACTTCTTAAATGTATGGATCACTCTGTGGAATATAATGTAACATCTGCAATAAGAATATACCGATTTTGTTCGAGTTTATTAAATGTAATTTTACATTGCATTTTCCAAAAAATGAACGTTAAGTGCAATATAAAAAAAGAGTGCCAAGTGTGCTGTTATTGCTTTAAAAATAAGCAATATTTAAAAAAACGGCTTTGCAGTAAAATTTAACCTGGTGTATCGCACATGTAAAATTCGTTTTCAAAATCATTCATTTTAATTCACTTTGTAATTCATGTTATGCTTATCGATAATAAAAAGTTCCTCGCCACAAATTATCCCCCTTCCCTATTCCACAAATAGTACACGTCACGGTCTGGTCAATATGAAGTATGGCAATATCGAAGCATGTTTCTGAAGCTGTCCAACTTAAACCGCAGTGGGTCAGTAGGTAGTTACGCACGCTTCATTAACTATTGTAGTTCTGCTAGTCAAGATCAGGACCATAGAATAGTGAGTGTATCTATTCTATGGTCCTGAGTCAAGATACCATCTTGTGCAAAACCTTCCCCCCACCCCTACAAGCTTTTCCCCATTACCAAACCACGCCTGACATTCCAAAAATTACCAACCCCCCCGGGTAAAAGCAATTTCGTTTGAAGGGGGTCTTCCTTTTGGGGTGTGCTGCAGCAGACCCCTTGTAGGTCGTGACCCCACTGGGTGAAGTATTCAGCCCGTTTATTCTACCTGAAGGGGTTAGCATTGTCCTTCCCCCCCACTCTTTCTTGTTTCATTCTGCCCGGGGTACAGGGAGTACCATTTTTGTTGACCACGGATTTTACAACTGCAAAGATAAAGGACTTTATGTGGTCTACACAGACTGCACCACGTGAAGGTCTTGCATTCAATGGCGATTGACAGGTGCAAAGCAGGACTCAAAAGACCTTGGAAGGGGTTGGTTCTTCCCCCACCCTGTGGCGTTCTTCGAGTAAGGATAAGGGGTGGGGTGTACTTTGACGAATAGCTTCATGATTTTTTGGAGAGGGACATCGAAAGTCATGGTTGAGTGTGGATAATTTCGTTTTGATCTGCTCTACTCTCAGTTGATGGTTGTCAATCAAAGTTACTCGTTAGTTGCGGGTTCTTTTGTAGCTAGAGTGTTTGTTTACAGGTTGCGCTTGAGTTTAAGTGGCAAAGAACAAGTTTTTTTTGTGTGTGGAAAATATAGCGACACTTCAGCTTCGCGCCAAGACATTAATTCCAAATACCCATTAATTATTGAGATTGTTCTTTCGTCGTTTGTAAATGAATTAAGTAAATGTAATATAATTATCTACAAGTTCGAATAGTTAAATATCATAAAGCGTACTTTTTCTTGGACATGAAATGTTTTTTATATTCTATTTCCGTTATTTTCCGGGTAGATAATTCTTTCTTAGTTAAACTTGCCCATTGCAGTCTAAAGTTGTGCAATTGGATTAAGTTATTTGTTTTGTTATCAATTTTTTGTATTATAATACAATATTTTTCCTATACATGTTTAATTCTTTTTCATTTTTAAAATATTCCAAATTTACTTTAATAATTTTGATTGTTAGATTGGTTCAATAACGTATTATGTTTGTAAAATTTTCTAAGTCCAGCCATTTGCAACTTTCGATCCATATTTACTATGAATTCCTTCCCTGCCTGCTTTACTTTTTCTTAGAATTTTCCCTCACGCAGACGATACATATATTCCCTATGGGACCCGGGTCCCCTCTATCCACATTGAGTTTCCACCCCCTTTTCTTCCACCCTACTGATTTGGAAGAAGTTCGAAAACCCCCTGTTCCTTTTTTTTTCTCTCGCTTGCTCCAGACTTCTTATCGTTTGGTGTTGATGGAACAACGCCACGGGCCGGAAATGGGTTTTTCTTCCACGGATCCCTTACCCTGGGTGTCGCTGACGTCGATAACATACAGTTGCTGCTCTTTCTTGCCCGAAAAACAGTATTTTTTTTGCTTATTTATACGTGTGGATACGATAGGGCACGAGTAGTCTTATTTTGGGGGCCTGTTTTTTAGATTAAAAGCAGGAGAGGGGGCTAATAGTGAGTCTGGGGAACTTTGAATAAAAGTGCAGGGGTGTGCTTCGATTATTTTTGGGCTGCAAAGGAGAATGCTTTTAAAATGAATGCTTTTACTGCTTTAGAAATTAATATTGCTAATGGAAGGATTCATATAACAGTAATGAAAAATTACTATTACAATTATTTATTTTTTACGGTTTTTTTTTAAGCCTTTCCTGCGTTTTAGCTCAATTTCTAACATTATTGGTATTTTGTTTCGGATATAATTGACGTTAATGCTTACCATAATCTTGCTTACTAGAATTGTTTAATTGTGACGTCTTCCGAGGGAATTTATGGGAATGTAGTTTGCAAAACTACCAATAAATGGTTTCACGCCAATTTTTCAATTTTTTTTTAAGTATAATAATGGTTATGTTTTTTCTAATTCAAGCTGACATCATGGAAATAATTATTGACCAATGAATTGAAGTGGTTAATCTTCAAAATGGCTTACATAATGGCAAAATACAAATGCGCACGCAATAGACTTTTGTAAACAAACTTTGATGTTGCCATTCCAAGGAGATATATATAGCGTATTTGTACTTTAAAAATGCCTAATTTGTATTGTATGCAGATAGTTGAGGTGGGCAAAGGTATTGTAATTGTATTTTTACCACCATAAAATGAGACTTGTCTGTGTTTTAATAATGTTAAAATAATGTTGATATGGAATCAAATATGGCTCCCTTTTAAATAAGCTTTTTTTTTAAAACCAAAATTTAAATTTTAATTACATCACAACCCAAGTAAAATGTATGCGTTGTATGTGCATTTTTTAAAAATAAATTTGCATTACTCTTGTGTATCGACGTTCCTCCAGAAGCTTCAGCCATATGATATAGTTATGAATAGTCATATGAATCTCGTGTTAAATATTTTTTTTATTGAGAGATAAGTGTATATTTTTATTTTACAACATAGATAATACCGTAAAGAGAACATTAGTGATTGTTTCTGAAAATGAGGGGGTGCTTTATTTTTGCAATTTAAATACACATATTTTACTTATTGTAATATCATCAGTGGTGGAATTTCAATTTTATATTACCAACATTCTTTTTAAACTAAGTTTTTAAGATACATTTAAAAAATACTAAAATGTTTATTGACATACATTCGGGTAAGGGGAGAATTACAACAAAATAAACAACATATCTGAAGTTTTCTACATCCAAAAGAAATCCGAGTAGGGTTTGAAACTAATTTTTCCAAAATTCCCAATCGTCTGGTTCACCCGAGAAAAAAAAAGGTGTGTGCTTTCGAATAACGATCTTCGTATGGCTATAGTCGCCCGCCGGGGTCACATTATCCGAAACGACTTTTTGGTGGGAAAGTTGGCCATTAGCTCCCACTTCTTGAAAAAAGAAGGGAGGTGGGGAGGGAATAGAGACCCCTTTCCCCCCCTCCTTACTCAAAATTGGCTTCAGAAGATTTTCTTCCCCCCTGCTGTGAGACCCTACTATCTGACCAGGTATCAGGGTCTTTCAACAAAAGACCTATGCTTTTAGCTTGAATGTTCTGAATCTTCAAGAAAACTGTGCGTATTTTTATTTTAGATGCCAAAGTTTTGTTGTGGGAGTTGGGTTATTTTTAAATTGAAATAGTTTAGGTGAATATCTGTTCGACTTGATATTAAGACATTGTAATTTTACTAGATTATTTGCGAGTATTGTATATAATTGAAATAGCTTATGCAGACATTTAAAAGTTTAGTGTCGGAAGTCGTTTGTGCGTTTAGTGCCGAAATTACCAGTCTAAATTAAACCTTTTGTAATTTTTAAGAACGCATTTGGCATGTAAATAAGTGTTTTTAGGGGTAGAATATCGGATTAGGTTAAATGGCCGCTGTGACGCCACTTTGTTTACATGTTTTAAATAAGCCCATTGGTCGATTCGTTTATTAATCCGTTAGAACCAACTGAAAAGGGCGTCAACCATTCGATAAATACTCGGAGTTAGACTATATTTCCGTTTCTGTTGGCATTTCGGGATGAAAAAAAATATGTATCTGAATTTTGATGGGAGTGACTTGTTACTTCAAAACAACGGAAATGTCAAAAACTTGCGGAATGTATTGAATTCAATATATACGCTTTTTACAAAGAAATTGCGATTATAGAAGTATATTCTAGTCAATCTTGAAAGTTGATATACTAATGGAATATTTATTTGGTTCGTATTTAGGACCATTAGTTCTAATTCAGTATATGAAGTGCGTAATATCGAATACTCAATGTCTAATAATGGATATTTTGGGGATCTAGGGTTATCGTGTGTCTGGGCCAATAAGAAATCTGGCTTTGCGTATAAGTAACCAATTTGATATCTTCGCAAAACCCGACATCTTCACAACCGTTTATCCCCATAAATCTTCCCTCGAAGTGGCGGGAAAAGCCACGACTCAGAATGAATATTAAACGCGCCATTTTCGAACGATTAAAACTCTCGTATCTCACGAGAAAAGGCGGGAAAAGAATAATGGAACACGAGAGCTAGGGGGTCTTTTAAAAAGGCTTCACAAAACAGCTTTATTATCGCGTAACCCTAAACTCTTTATTATTATTATTATTATTATTTTTCCCCAAAACATCATTGGCAGAAATGATAAACGGCTCGAAGACTCCTACTCTGATCAATTGATTTTTCACCTCCGCTATTAATTTTTCCCCGGGAGTATTTATTATCCCTTTTCTCCCTTTTTTTTAACCAACCCCCTACCAATGGCGATCGTAAATAAAGCGTAAAAAAAACCCAGGGGGGAGGGGAAAAATGAATACGGGAGCAGCATTGAAAGAATAATAATAATAAAAAAAAATCTTTTTATCTAGTAATTTATCTTAGCCAAGCGTTCGGTAATAAAATACGTGCCATACAGCATATAATTAGTGGGACCGTTTATCGCGCTCCGGCTCGACAACAATCGTGATAAAAAGGGGGCGCAAGGGGTGTCCAAATTACAATGCACTTATTGCGTCAGTGTAATGATCGCATTCTTGATGGGAACATATCTCTATCTGTCTTCACTACGCCGAATGATAAAATCCATCTGGTTTCGAGAATCATTAATCTTTCTTCTGCAGTGTTGAAGTGCGCGCGTAGGCTCGGTTGCTATTTATTATGGCGGGAAATCGCACGCCCCTATTCGCAGGGATTTTTTTTTGTGCGCGCGCTCGTGTGCGCCGGTCGTGCTCTTTTTCCCCCCGTTTTACCCTATAGATATATTGAGGGGAATCTATTCCCTATATTTTTTTAATGTTAATCTGACAAATTTTTGGTATCTTTTCTCCGGTAAGTAATAAAAAGAGACTTCCAATTTTTTTTCAGAGCGTTATGTGGAGATATTTGGTGTATGCAACTTAATAGAATTTTAAATTAATTACTTTATTTTTAAAAAAAATTATAACTTTGAACGTCACTGTCGGTTAGTATAAATTCGGAATAAAATTAGATCTACCAAAAATTGTGTTTAAAAAAAATTCCCTCCAGTTATAAAAAATGATTTTCAGGGTAAAAAATGTAAGACCCTAAATATGTTTTTCAAAAATTCAATATTTTTAAAATTTGATCTGTAGTCGAATACCAGATTACAGATATTATTATTATTACATTAATATTGGACAAGAGAAAAAAAAATACTTCTTTGTTAAATATCAGCTAATCGTAAGTTGGTTTCTGTCCACGAACTATTTTCTTTTTGTAAAATAACCGCTGCATAAAAATATGTATAATTTTATTTAAATACAAATTTCACTGTGTTTTTTATTTTCCTTCAGTTAATTTTTTTATCAATAAGATTGTTTAGGAAATCTATTATTATATTTAAACATTTATTTAGTTGTACTGTTAATTTTTTTATCGATAAGAAATAAAATAAATTAAGAGATTGGACTATTTATTTGGATAATTAAATATATTTTTTCATTACCTCTATTTTTTTTAAATACTTACAACCTTTGTTAAGACGCCGATGTATTTCAAATTTACTCTGACTCTTCAAAAACAGAAAAAATATATGGGTCGATTTACAAATTTAAGTTTATTGAAAAAAAGCCCTCAATAGTAGCTTTAAGCACACACCTGATATGACGTCACACATTGAAAATCCTCACTTTGTGACCGTTCCCCCAGTTTAAAACATTCCCAAGTGGGATTGATGGCTTAATGGGTAGCGAATCGGGGCGCTGGGGCTCGCCCCACCCGGCCAGTGTTCGACCCACTCCCATTGGTCAGAGTGACGATGTTATCAGGTTTATGCTCTGATGGACGCGGCTTGAGGGATGGGCAATTTATGTTAATTTTTTTCTCTTACCTGGAATTTCTCCCCCCCCATGGTGGGGGAAGGAGACATACCTGCCTAACAGGTGGGTACGTCATACCTCTCGCCTTCCTACCTAACGGACAGATGGACTTGTGGATAAGGTTGCGGAAAACTCTAAAAATATAAAGGGTGTTTAAATTGTAGTTGTCAAAGTTCTAAAGGGGGATGTAGTGAGCATTGAATTGGTTGGTTACTTTTTGTTGATGGTTTCAATTCGTATTCTTGTGTGCGCTAATAACGAATACCATCCATGCGATTTATCTCTTATATTTTTTACTACATACTGAATTTAATTTTTTGGTGTCTTTTCAAACTAATGAACTGATTTAGTACTTTTATATTTTTTTAGTGTATATTTCATGGGGGGGGGGGGGGGGGTTATAGTTGTTTTGAAATAAAATTTACAACTTGAAAGTACATAGTAACAACCTAAACAAATCAGAAGTTATACAAACCATAATCCATTCAGTTGTTTCGATATATAATATAAAGTTCAAGAGGTATTTGAGATACTATAGGGCCGATTCCTTCATGGTACTAGATAGCAAAATCATTATTATTTATTATTAAAAATATTTTTATTTAAATATTTTATTATTTATAATTATTATTATTATTTACAATTATTATTTAAAATTATAATTATTATTTAAAATTATAATTATTATTTAAAATTATAATTATTATTTAAAATTATAATTATTATTTAAAATTATAATTATTATTTAAAATATAATTATTATTTAAAATTATAATTATTATTTAAAATTATAATTATTATTTAAAATTATAATTATTATTTAAAATTATAATTATTATTTAAAATTATAATTATTATTTAAAATTATAATTATTATTTATTTAATTCACCGAAATATGTTATTCTAATTTTTGAAAAAAATGAAGATTTATTAGTACAAGCAATTATATATTATACTTTTTATTTGTAATATTAACTATTTCCTATCTTTAAGATAATACAACATTTCATTTCGTATATAATTTTCTCTTACAGTTGCAGTATTATTATTCTACATTTTTGTATTAATCCAAAATCGTATCCCTCTATTTCATGTTGAATGTGCGCATTTCAAAACAAACACTATAAACAGTTCCAGTTTGACAATAGCGCTCCGCATTCGCTTTCCCTCCCACGTAAACATTACAACTCACTCCTTAACGTTATCCCCGAAGCCCCTGACAACAAAATCAAATCTCCAACTGCGCATTCCAACACCATATTTTAAAATTCCTGTATCTTATCTCCCCTTTGAATTTGGCCCATTAGTCGCCAAAACAAACAGAAAACCCACCCTTGGCACCTTCCCCCGGCTCGGAAAAGAGATTTACACAAAAGGTGATCTTTCATTTGGGGCGCGGGAAGGAAACGGAAGAAGGCAAACTTTCCATTACTTTCCACCAGGATTACTCCTCGTCTTTTTAATGCCTCGTAAAAATGACGATTAATGTCGAGAGGATGTCGCGCGGAAACCGTAACTTGTATCGTAAATTTCTCTTGGTCCTCTTTTCTCTCGCCCTCCCCCCTTTCGCCACCTGTCCCCTGCTTTCATCCACAAAATCAACATCTCACTCTGAGCATCCCATATGAAGATGTATCTGCACTGTATAAAAAAAGGTGCTTATAAATGAGTACACGAACGCACTCGTTTCTCTTTGAGTACAATTGCATCGTAAATGGGCGATGACTTACTCAATTTTAAGGAACAGTACAAAAATGAGCAGTGCGATTTAATATCGCTAATAGCAACTTCTGTTCAAGCCATCTTAACAAAGCGACCTGACAAACTTAAAATTGTTGTTCAGAAGTTTCACATTATTTGATGTCGATTTTCTTAAATGGAAACTGAGTTATTACAACTCAATTATCTTATTTCCCCTTCTTTTGGCACATCTTTTTAACATTTGTTATGTTTATAACTTCTTCACGTCGCCCTGGTATTACAACGGTTGCCCTAGGATATGTTTTTGATTCCCGGTAAGTCTAGGTTGCAATTTGTCGATATTTATTGAAAGTGATTTGTGAAGGCAGCTCTTGTAGGCAATCTACTGCTATTTTTATTCATATTTACTCGTTGTACTCAATTTTAAGCACATATATTTTTTTCAAAAATAATTATGTATAAAGTATTATAAGGCATAAAGTAACTTATGTATTCGCAGCTATGATAAGCATCGAATGTAATTAAAAATGTGTACGTTTTACTTATTTTTAGTAACCTGTTTTGAACAACGTTTTTGGTTTATTGATGAGATGTTCATCACCTCGTTGTCCCGTGTCTCAGCCCCCCTCGGAATTACGTCGCATGTGAACCGTATCTATTTTTAAAAGATTCTTCTCTTCGTGTTGAAGGGTGCAGGGGGTCAGATTAGGGGATGCTCGTGAGAAATGCGGTTTTTAAATACTTTGAGTCCTCTTTATGGGCTGCAGCTTTGCGAAAATGTGACTGGGAAAAGAGATTTTTCTTCTGGAGTTTGGCTGGTTTATTGGGCACTGATGCAGTCTGCGTTGTTTACTTCGGTTTCTTTGTTATTCTTCTTGAACGCCTGATTAATGTATTTTATATTATGCTGCACCTGTTAAAACTTTTTTCAATATTTCAAAGTTTATTTTTATTTATTTAAAGTTGCCAAAATAGTTCATTTGAAAAGTTTATGCACCAACTGCTGAGTTTGGATTTCAGTAGTAGAAACGATTCAATGAGAAGAAAGATATTCGACAAAAAAAATATATATATTATTTATCCCATCCGCTATTCATAAGATTTCTGTAAAAAGTCTCAATTTTCTATAGTTTTCAAAATTTCTGATTATTAATAGTTATTCTGTACTTAAACTCTTAAGTTCAATCATTAATTCAGTTAGCACTCTGGTAAAGCAGTAACATTATTTTTTAACCCTTTGGGTACATTTGACGAGTGAGACTCGTCATCTGCTTACTTGGGCGAAGTTACGGTGGACGAATCTGACTCGTCATCTGAATTTAAGAAGCAGGCGTTGATGTTTGCGGCACCCCCGCCAGTGAGCGTTGATTGCAAACAATTTATTGTAGGATTGGTCAAGAAGGGGATCAATTGAACCTCACCAAATCTATCCCATGGACATAAAAATCTTCAAATAATTCAGTACTCAAAGGGTTAATGGAAACACTGTTCGGCGAAATGTTTTGTCTGAATGTTTCTTTGTAAAAATATATGAAATTTTAGTATTAAGTACAACGTAAAAATGGCTCGGCAAATTTTATAAGGCATCCATCTTTTGCACTCTTTGTAAACTACATAATTTGTGAGATAATGTTCGTAATTAATAATTTCATTGTGTAGTTATCAACTTCAAACCATAATGTATCATTAGTTGCTGAGCTTTGTTGTTAACACATGCATTAATTTTAAACATGTTTACAAAATATTCATCGGTCCCAGTCACAAATATTGTTAACTTCTATGAATTAATAAAATTTCATTAGAATTATTAAGGTGAAAAACATGAAATATTACAAAATTGACTACTTATTTAGAACAGTTAAAGTGTTCTTATTTCCTCTGATGTGGTAATTTTAAATTCCACTAGACCAAATTACCTGTGTCCTTATTAAGCTTTGATAAGCTTAAATATTTGCATTGACCAGCCTATCAACCAAGTTACGTGTTAAACATTCAAATATTTAGCTAACACCTTCAAATTTAAAACAAATTTATATATCCGTTATTATATCTATCGTACGCATCTGCAACATCTGTTCCAGGTGCTGCCTAGGTCCCCAGCATGCAAACGATACTCATAGAAGGGGGGTTCCCTTTATCCCAGATAACTACCCTACCCGACTTCCCCGTCTCGCACCATTGTGAAGACTCCTACACTATTTTGCGATTTTTATTTTGCTTCTTCAGGCTGAGCAAACCTATGCAAATTACCGCCATTCAGAGCTCCACGGGGTATACCCATGCACACGGGTGAAGAAAGACCTTAGAATGGGGTATCAAAAGAACTCGGGCCATTTTAAAGGCAGGAGTCGGCAAAAGGGCCTACCCGCGTTGTGTATGGTAGGGGGGGCAGGGGCGATATGTATGCGTTTTTCTGCGTCGGTAAGCATGGTTTTTAACTGTCGGCGATGGCGCTTTTTAAGTTGTATTGAGGATGGATTTTTTAAAGTTGTGTTTGAACGGGAAATATAGTGAGACTTTGACCACTTTTTGGGAATGGGTGCTTATAAATCTATACCTCAGAGCCAAGCGAGCCAAATTTGGCGATTTTTGTTTTATTGCAGTTTGTCTTTAAACTTCAATTTCTATCGAATCATTACATCGAAATAAAGTCAAATTATTTTCAAGCCTTTAGCTAGAGCTATAAAAGCCCAAGTCCAATGCTTTTGTATGAAATATTTGTCACATTTTCCCAAATGTGATTTAGGATCGTATGACTCGGATATATGTAAGGCAAGTTTCGCAATTGTTAGTTTTTATCATGAATTTTCAAATTTATTATAAATTGTATTTTAGAGGATTGTATTCGATGAGGAGACAATTGAAACTTATTTAATCCAAATTTTCAAAAATTAGATTATTATATCACCGAATTCGTTTCTTAATTTATTTATTTTTAACTATACAATTTCTTTAATCCAAAATTCGTTTTGTCTGAATGAAATCACTTTCAAAAATTGGAATTAGTATACGAGTCAATGCATTTAGGAAATGAAATTTGCGTTTTTCCAAGATTAAATTTATCTTCCATTTAAAAATAAATTATGAAGTATTTTAAAGTAAACGTATCATAATGTTAGCTTTCTGTCTTAATGTTAGCTTTCTGTATAAAAAAAATGTTTGGTTTCGCCGTTTGTAATGTTTTTGGTTACTGTCTGCAATGGTGATTCAATGCAAGTTACAATTAATATAAAACAAAAAATTATTGTATTTTAGAAATAAATTTTAATTAATATACGCTTGAGGATGTTTATTGGTCTTTTATTTATCTAAAATCTCTTAAAAAACGAGTGTTTCAAATGTCAATACCAATCCACAGCAGTATCAGCTCAGTGCATCTAACTTTTACCATTAAACTTCTGAAATGCTTCCATTCCTTGTTTGCTGGAACCGTAAACCCTATATTTATAAATTTGTGAACTTTTCTCCTTGTTTATTTTCCACCTTAAACTGCTTGTTTGCATTCTAAGCCTCTGTATCATCCTCAGCTGCCCTTTGTATACGTGGGGGGCATCCTAGGCGTGATTGAGGGGTCCCTTTTATTTGCCCTACCACCCACTGAGCGCAGTGTCCTCCTGGACAGTTCCTCTTAGTACCCTCAACAAAGGCCCCATTGTGTCCGCCTTGCCCTGAAAGTGGTGGCAAGGACAAAGGTTTTGAGGCTTGACTTCTTGTGCGATCCTCGTTTTGGCCATTCATCAACACTCGTCTTTTATCTTGTCCCCGATTTTTCCCTTGTGACAAATCATTCGTCTTGGGCCCTCGTCTTTTTTGGGGGTCCCTGGTAATTTTCTCGAAACTGTTAGTTGGGGGTAGTTACCGTTCTCGGTATTTGTGGGTCTTTTTTCCATATTTGCTGTTCACCTGCTATTTTGGTGTCTGATTCGTTCCGCTTTTTAAACGAGAATTTCGGCTGTCAAAAATTTTGAGGCTGGTTAAGTGATGGAGTTTTGCAGACCACACACGAGTAAAAAGACAGGAAAAGAAAATGCACCACAATCTGGTTTGGAGTTGGTGCTCATCGGATCGCATGGGGTTGTGATACCACGTCTATGAGCATCAAGGGGTTTAAGACGCAAAATTTTAATACTTGACCTAGCTCCTGACTTATAACATTCAATTCCATATGTACGATAGCACTAACAGAGACCCCTTTTTTAAAATATAGTCCCGAAGAATTAAAAAAAAAATGCAGGTTTAAGTTCACTATTTAAGAAATTATAGCATTTTTAGAAACATTATGAAAACTTGCATTATTTTTAACGAATTTCTTAAAGCAGAGACAACTCTTACACAATTTTATGTATAATTAAATAAAGTTGGTGCCCTTCAATACGGGGGCTAGACCCGGACCTAACGTACCTCATGGTAACTTAATGTCTGATCGGAACTTATTGAAACATTAGATGGACATTATTGTAAATCTTATAATATTGTACTGCCTTAATGCTGTTTCTCTAACATAATTTAAGAATGCTGAAATAAACTTAGCATTTAACATATTGAATTTTTATTTATTACCTATTTGTATAGTAACTAAATTTGATTTTAGAATATACTTTGCCTAATATCGAATTAAATAAGAATGAACGCAATCGTTACATAAATATACCATATTAAAAAGATTGTCATACTAAAATATCATTGTTTTTTATCATCAAAGAATTACCACTGGCGAAGAAGGTTTTTCAATAATCGGCTATCAAACCAACCTCCATGACAAAGTAATTCCTTGCCTAGAAACCTTCCTTCAACTTTCTGCAACCATCTTGAGTGTAGCCGGATGGAAATATTGCAGTCTTAGTCGCTATAGTACTCCGTGCTATAGTCTAGTCCCCCCACTCCCCATGGGGTCAGGCTAGGGGAGCCGCGTCAACAATGGGCCACATTTGTCCCGCGTCGTGCTCCACAACAATCGTGCTAGGGACGCCATTCTTGCTGTTGGCAGAAGTCAACAAGTTCGCTGACGGTTGTTGGTGCAATGGTTGTCCATCTGTCAGTCTGCTCTCGCGTGGAGGGATACGCGAGGTTTTTTTTTATATGATGGCGTCTCTGCGTTTGACTGTCTCTGGGTGGGTTCGATGGAATTATGGGGTGTTCATTTTGATGCGAAATTTGAATTTGATGCTTTAATATAATACTTAATATAGTAAAAAATGAGTATATGAAATTTAATTGATTTCTTGAATATTTTGATGTTTTGTTTTGAACGATTAATGTATTTAAAATGATTGCATTTTGTTGGGCTTGTTTGTAAACAATTGTTCTTGGCTTTTTTTTTAGATGTTACGAGATTATTTGAGATATTATTTGTATTTGACGATTATTAAATAATACACATCTAATTTATTCATGTACTTCATATGTTAGTTTTTTTGTGATTTTTTTTTCTAACAATCCGTTAGTGCTATTCAGAAAAATTAACAACAAGTTATTAAACAAAAAAATATTCTTGTTTTTTTTCCCCCAAAATTTGCTTTTTGCCTTAACACAATGGCTCATGTTATGCCTTTTATAACTTGCCTTAACACAATGGCTGTTATGCCTTAATTTTTTTTTATATAGTCTTTTCAATGTGAGTTTTAAAGAATGAACTTTTGGGATATTATAAAATACTACCATACCGTGCGATAATTATCGCTTATCCCAACTTCACACCCATTAAAATAAAGTCGCACAACCTAACCACCATTCTTATCCACGCACGTGAAAGATATTAGCGTGTGTGGATAAAATGATACAAGATATTTACGGTCAAAAAATCAAAAAAAAAAATAACGGTCTGTTCATAGATGGCAGCATTATCAACAACTTGCTTTAAAAAAACGTCAACATGAATTATTTTAAACGCATTTAAAAAAAAAACCACGTTAATATTAATGAGATGAAAGTACTATTCTTCACTGGTCTGTTTATCGTATGTTATATATATGTATTCTGCAATAGTACAATTGAAAAAAGATTCGAAATTAGCTATTCTACTCAATATACTTTGTTGTATATATTTCATTTCTGTAAAATTTAAAATTACCTTTATATTCCTTTTTTTAATCTCCCTTCATATGAAAGTAATATTTAGTTTAATCAGATTCCCTTGTATGTATTATTTCTCTGCGTGTCCCGAACATCGACAATATCGGCAAACCATTCAAAACCATTGAGGAATGTGCATGCCCGACGCACGCATTTCCCCATTGAGGTTTGTCCTTAAGACACGGCTGAGCGACCCCCACCCCCTCCCCTCTTCGGGCCCCAGCCTTTAAGCACCATCTCCAGCAAAAAGACAACAACAACAAATAAACACTGCATGCAAAACGGGAAGAAAAAACCCCAAAAAACTCCCCGATCCCGAGGGGTATACCCCCGATATCGAAACAAAAAAAAAACGGGATAAAAAAACAAACAATAATAATACATGACGAATACCGATCCCCATGCGATCCGATCATGCGACCGAATTTCACGGTACAGCCCACGGCTCCGTGCCTGCCCCTTCTCCATCCATCCCTTTCGCTCCCCCACCCCAGCTGAAGAATCTCCAAGAGATGAGGCGCAATTTCTCGCAAGGACGCACATGCAAAACAGTCCCCCATATATGCAGAGCAGACTCAATGATAGCCCCCCCCCCCCTTTTCCCTTTTGCTCTGCTCTATGGGATATGTAATGTGAACGGACGCTTATGAGACTCTCGATTCTTAACTGCTTTCTTACTATAGCCCCCCCCCCCATCTTTTTTGTCTTTAGAGTTTTCTTTTGTCTTTTCGTATGGAAAACAAACTGGAATGCTGTGTGGAATAAAAGGGTAGGGGGGGGGGGGGGCGATAACACTGAATGTATTTATGCTCATTCCGCACTGTTTGGTTTCGGGTCGGATCCAACTGATATTTTTTCGGTTGGAGAGGGTAATGTTTGTATATATAGTCTGATGGGGGAGGGGGGGGGGGGGTATCTTGTTTGTTTCGGGTCTTTGGTTGAGGGATCTTTTAGTTTCGGAGTGTTTTTTTTCTTTCTTTTGTGTCTGTAGTAGTTGATGATGGGGAGGGTAATAATTGTCCTTTATTTGGTATTGAACAAATTCTTGCAATATAATGGTTGCAAATATTGAAATCAGGGTTGACCGGGAGGGGGAGAGTAATAATTGTACTATATTTGGTATTGGACAAATTATTGCAATATAACGAACGTAAAGTTGAAAACGTTGTAATAAGGGTTGATAAGGGGGATGGTAATAATTGTACTGCATTTGGCATTGGACAAATTATTACAATGTAGCGGATTTAAAGTTGCAAACATGGAAATCAGGGTTGATAAGGGGGGGGGGGGTAATAATTTTGCTGCATTTGGTATTGAACAAATTATTCTAATATAACAATCGTAAAGTTGAAAAAGTTGTAATCAGAGTTGATGTGGGGGAGGGTGGTAATAATTGTCCTGTATTTGGTATTGAACAAATTATTACAGTGTAACGGATTTAAAGTTGCAAAAATTGAAATCAGGGTTGATAAGGGGAGGAGGGGGGGGGGTAATAATTGTGCTGCATATGGTATTTAATGAATTATTGCAATATAACGGATGTAAAGTTGAAAACATTGAAATCAGGGTTGCCACACATTAGAAGACATACCTATCTGCGATTTCGTTTTAGATCATGGGACTGGATGTTCACATATAAATAACTTTTATCGGTATTGGCATATGAGGAGCTTCGGGGAACATTTTCTTTCTCGTATTCAGTAGCCGCAGTGAACGCTGTTTGACGACGAAATTCAAGTGATTAATTTCTATTGTCTCGATTCCACATTTAAAAGTGAATCTCTTGTATATCATTGCCAAGCAGTGTTCGCTACGGATGCTGAATCTCTGCCAGAAAAATGTTTCCTTTTGAAAATAAACTCCTCGTATAATGTTCTTTTCTTTAACGTTTACAAATTTGTATTTTAGTAATGTCTATAGCGTCTATACTTTGCTAGATTTTTATATAAATACACTTTTATTTTTATAGGCTTTAAAGTTAATGCATAAAAAAAATTAGTTATTTTTGCAAGGAAGTCTTTAAAAACCTTGAGGGGAAAATCAGTCTTTAGAAATTCTGAAAGTCCTGAAATTGTTGACTATTTAATTGATTCTTCCAAATTATCTTATAGATGTTAAATTACATAATTTACGTTCATCTCTAGTCTTTTTTTTTCTTTAAGAACTTTTTATTTAATGCAAATTACTATATTACATTGTGAAATTATAAAATCTTATACTTTAAATTGTTGTTGATAATCAAAATTTAACAGATTATATACGTAATGAATACGTAGAAATGTTGACACTTCTCCACAAGCTTAACGTTACAATGACTTAGTATAGGTTAAAATTAAGAAATCGCGTTTAAACATATATAAATCCATATGATATTATTAAAGTAATATTCAAGTTAATTACTATCTCCAAGTACTTCAATAAGCAAGCATGGCATTAAATTGTTTAATTGAGGGTGGCAATGAACCTGAATAGGTTCCTTTTTTATGAATCAACAAATAAAGACTTTCAACATAAAGAAGTGCTGTACTACTTTTTTCAATCGATTCAATTGGCGAAAAATCCTTAACTGTATTCTCAGAAAACCCCGATTAGTAGAATATTCATTCATCCCTTACAAAGTTCAATTCCGAAAACAAAAGATCTTCAACCACCCACTTTTCACAGCCCACAGGTAACAGACCATGAAACAAGAGATCCAGGTTTTCGCTCTTTCTGCAAGCTTCATTAACTTTGCAGCCAACACTGCGGGAAAATCATTCTTTTTGCACTAAGCAGATCTCGAAGTTGAGGCAGATACTTGATTGCGTTATTTACCCGTTCTTTTGGTGTATTTTCTGGCTAGAAATACAAGCGTGCTTTTGGGCTTTTTATCAAGAGATGAATGAAGAAGGCTGCCATCGCTGCAGTCCTAAAATCGCCAAAATATCGCCAAATTGCGCGCGTTTTTTAAAGTTTAAAAATGTATATTTTCGATTTTTTTCTAAGTTTAATGAAAACAGCCAACATACAAAAAAAAAAAGGCAACGATGAATTTTGTTTCTAAACTTACTGATCTTCGTCATCTGACCATGGTTCAAAATTACGAGCAATATTCTTCTGGTCTCTCCAATAATCCCTAAAAAAATTATATCGTGGGAAAATTTCTTTGGAATTGATCCTGAACCGTCGCCAATAGCCCACTGTGTAGCTATTATGCGACTTTAATTCAACCAACCGACCTTCGAGCATGAATGGATTGTAGTAGAGCGCATATGACTCATAATCGTGAAACCAACATCTCAGACCGAATGGCCTCAAACACGTGACTTCTTTTCAAAATTATGAATTAAAAAATGCTCGCGATTGGCCGTAGAATTGGAAAATGTATAATAGTGAAAATTTATGAATGGAATGACGTAATTTACCACGAGTGTGAGGCCATACATGTTGGCCTGACTTTGATGCTAGCGAGATTATAACATTATGTTTTCTCTACTATGAAGGATCCGTGCACGAAGCAACCAACTGACCATAATTAAATTACTAGGCAACGTTCCCTCGTCTTTTCTTTGGAATAGATCGTGAAACGTCGCCAATAGCCCATTGTGTAGCTGTAGTACGACTTTAATTCAACGATTCACCTAAACTTACTGACAAAAATTAAGCCAAATCGAAAATTTTATATGTAGTAAAAACAATAAAGATCGCCAAATTAGCCGTTTTTCGCCAAACTTGACAGTTATGGGATTTCCTTCCTCTTGGTAAATTGTACTTTTCCAGGTAAACTAGATCTTCCATTTCTCTCATTTTGAGGCAGTAGTTGCGAAATCCTATTTTTTTTTTTTGTCTAGGGTAGGAAAGAGATTTAATCCAAAACTTCGTTTTAGACGAAAAGTGGTGAAGCGTGTGTATGTTCTAACATTTTTTTTTTTTTTAAATAAAAAAAAAATCCCACCATGCAACTTGGACTAGAATGCGATTAGACATACCTCTCTCCCCCCCACCCCTTCACAACAGCCACTGATGAATCCCAGATGAAGGAGAACAACAGAATTGTTAAAACGGGAGAAACCGGAAAAGGAGAAGGATTGGAAGAAACGGGAGAGGATATAAGTTCTTTTTGGGGGGGCTTTTCTCTGTTTTTAAAGTAGGTATACAGGGGGGAGGTGGTGAGGGGGGGGGGGATCACGTGACTCCTGTTATTAAATTACTGGCGTTCAACTTGGGGGAGGAATAAAAAAGAAAAAGCCGCGGTAGCACAACAAACTCGGGAAGAAAAAATATAATGGAGCGAAAACAAAAGATAAATAAGAGAAAGCGGAGGACGGATGGATATAACGAAGGAGAATAGGAAATGTTTTCGTGTGTGTGTGTGTTGCCCCGAAAATTTCTTTCGTTTAAAAGAAACCGGTTGGAATTACCGACTGCCTTTTCCCTCAAAAATTTCCGGGAGAAAAGAAACATTTTCTTCTGTCTAAAATGAATTATAAGAGTATTTATTTATTATCTCCCTTCCATTTCTTGTTCAATTCCCCCCTTTGATTTCCCCTTAATATATAATTTTACATTCGCCCGAATCAAAACTGACAGAGAATAATCTGATTCGGGAACAACCGTTGCTGGAAGCCCCCTGGAAAATAGATTAGAGGCAGTCCGAATTACTCTCCTTTTTTCCCGTATCCTGAAAGGGTAATGGGCAAAAACTTCTCTCCGGGAAAACGAAGTGTAATTTGTTCCACCGCCCGAAAATCGTACATTTTCGTTGTATAGTCTCCGGGAGAAAATGGGGAAAAAACGATAAAAAAAAATCCCCAGATATATAATTTACCTGGAATAGGGTTAAACACCTGACACGTTACCACTTTAAGCAGCTGGAAATGTGATTATTTTCATAAGTGCCAATTACTTTAAAATAAACCGGATTGTATCGGAAAACCAGCTTTCTGGTAGAGATTAATTTGGGAAGATGTGCGAAAAGCCAGGTAGTTTTTCTCAGGGTGGGGGGGAAGGGAAATAAATTGGAATCTCATTCCTAATACCCATCTCGTAATGTTTCAATTTCCGATATAATTATCTTCTCGTCACAACACGCACAAACTGACATAAATAAACATTAAGACAGGCTACCGAAATAAGATTGTAATAAGAGTTTTTATTTATGCATCGCGTCAAAACTGTTTTATTCAAAGGGCAATTACAAAACGGCGTTGAATATTTCTTTCATAAAGAAGCTATTACTTGTATATGGGGCGAATGGACGGGGTATACAAAGCATTCCTAATAGCCGAAGAGAACTATGCTCTCTGAAAACTTCCGAACAATTCTCAACATAAATATTATTTCCTCGATTTTCTTAATGTTATCATAGTGATATTGCTGTAATTGTTACTAATAATTGTGTTTTTTTTTTATAGGTGAGTTATGTTCCTTTATCTTGGTGTTGCTGTGATTGTTATACAGAATAAAAGGTAAAATTTGTTCATATTTGTGAATTTAGTCTTAACTTGGTTGGTATCTTAGGGTTCGGTGTTTAATGGGTTTAAGTTCAAATACAGACATCTAAGCAATATCTGTGTAGAAGGAGAGTAATGAGCATTAAATCTGTAGAGGCTCCAATGTCCTTACGTTGGTCGATATGTCGAGTGTGTATGTTTGGGGGTTACATCTTATTTATTGTTCTTGTCACCTACCGGACTGTATTTAATACTAACAAGGGATTGTAGTTTTAGTGTGACGTTAAAAACTACGTTAATACAATCTTAATTGTGTATTTAAATTGAAGAACAATATAATATGCGTTTATTTGGCCAATAAGATTTATTTAAGATTTGGTTTTAAACTTGATAATTTCACATTTTTTTTTAAAAATAAAGGGCGTTACCCTTTTTTATTTCATGCATTTGTCATATAGACAAATGTGCTATTTTTTTAAATAGAAAAAAAAAATTACGTAATACAGGAACTTTAAAAATTTGATTCGGAAAAACATTCTTATTTTTTAAACCATTATTTTCACATTAACAATCTTTAAAGGTAGGAACTTCCTTATAACATTCATTTTCTTATCAATTTAAAAACTAAATTCCTAACCACCTCAGCTAATTCACCAACGTATTTAAGAATACCTGTTTCAATTTCCTGTTTTTCCATGTCGGGTTTTAGAGACCAAATTAAAGCAGCTTCCAACACATTCGGTAGCAACCTAAAAAAAAAGAAGCCAAATTGAGAGAACACCAAACCGTTCTAATTGCCGGCGATCCCCATCGAACGTGATCGAATTCGCCAAATTTGACTGGCCAGTCATTATCCGTGGTTTTGTTGGCGAGCGATTGAAAGGGCCCTGCTCGTCATTATCATCACTCAAAATCCAATTCCGCCGGACGTGATGATAGAACGTAATGTTGCTTCCAACGCCACTTTCCCAAGTGGCCTGTCTCTTCTTGCCTTTTGCTCTGGCTGAAGATGGCTGACGCGATTATCCCATGCGTTGGGCCCACTGATCTCTAACTGTAACTTCTGGATAGGGCAAGACATTTTGTTGACTTGAAGCCGATATGGAGGCCGCCATGATGGGGCACACTTTTCTTGATACCGCAATATTTCGTATATTTTTCATGTTAAAATACGCCGACATATATTATTTTTGGGTAAGTTTTTTTTATTTTCTTTTTAAACCCATTTTAAATGTAATCTGCTATTAAAATAGGAAGTCATTTGCAAGTCAAAGTAGAAGTAGTTAAAAAGCAAGAGCAAAAACTATCTGTTTGGCAATATAAAAATTAATTCTACAAGAAGAAAATATAATATTTATATATATTTAATACTTCTACAATGCTTTGGTAATAAAAAACACCATTAAATCATTTTTTTAAAAATGTTGGGGCACCGTATGGCAGCTTTCAATTGGTTTCAACGCGCCCGTAGAGGAAACAAAGTTTGAGCCTTCCAGCAGTTACAGTTAGAGTTCAGTGGTTGGACCTATACTAGTTCCGACCATTGAGCTCTAACTGTAACTTCTGGATTGGGCAAGACATTGTGTTGACTTGAAGCATTGCAGAAGTAACAACTGTACCCCATTTTCAATGTTAACCGTAATATTTCGTATATTTTTATGTTAAAAAAAAGCCGAAATGTATTGCTTTTGACTGATTTTTTTTCTTTTGAAACCCATTTTAAATGCAATCTGCTGTTAAAATAGAAAGTCAAAGTGGTTAAAAAGGAAGAGCCAAAACTATTTGTTTGGCAATATAAAAATTAATTCTATAATAAAGTATAATATTTATATACATTTAATACTTCTACAATGCTATAGTATTAAAATTCAACACTAAATCACTTTAAAAAAAAGTTTTGGGGTCCAGTATGGCTACTTTCAATTGACTTGAACGCCAATAAATTTTGAGCCTTCCAGAAGTTACAGTTAGAGTTCAGTAGAGTCGACGGATCTTTTATAAACATTTCTCCACTTCACCCTTGTTTCGAGTTTAAAATAAAAAAAAAATTCTCCATTTTTAATTTTTTTTTATTTAATCTTTTTGCTTTAATCGACGGTTAAGTTATTTTTGATGTTTATTAAGGGGGGGGGGGACTTCCCACAATTTAATATTTTGAACTATTTTTATATTTAAAAATATATATTTATCTGCAACTTTCAGAAAAAATATTTTTATTTAATGAATTAACGTTAGATTCCTAATTTAATTCATCTACACAAATTATACGCGCGTTTCAAAATGTCAAACATTCTTTTTTTTTATTTTTTATTTAACCAGAGAAGACACGGTATTATTTAATTTAGCTAGTTAGGGTTAAACTCGTATGCACATAAACAATAATTATTTTTTAAAAGATGAAACTGATTGGGGGACAGTGTACTCATAGGTAAAATTTAATAAAATATTAGGTGTTAAAATTTATTCATTAAAGTATGACCATACACTATCGTATTCTAAAATGTGAAATGATAACTAACCCTTTATTCAATTATGCCCACACTATCGCCTCTTGAAACAAAATGACAAACCTGTGATATTATATCCATTTCATTATCGTATCATTACATCTTACTATTATCCTATTATTATCCTACACAGGTAGCAGACCGAAACCCAAACTCCCAATCAAGTTCTAGGTGCCATTCCTTCCGATACCTTTCCTCGGTTTTATTCATCAATCAACACTAAAAAAGAAGACCCCGGCGCGTCTTCAGTGGTCACGATAAAAATCACCTAAGCTTCCGTGCGAGATAGCAATGAAATAAAGCAAAATCAACAACTAGCCAAGCCTCGCGCCGTGTGTTTAATTTGGCGCCTTTTCCTTTGTTTATGCCAACCTTCCCGTCCTATACATTAAATACGTTGTAATTAAGGGGCACGGGGCGAGCCCAACCTTTTTGGCGCCTAGAGCCTACGGGGCCTACCGCATTTACATTGGTATCATCAGATTGTGTGTCTCTTGAGGGGATGGGAGACACTGGGAATTGCTTCAGAGTTGAAGAAGGCCAGCGGTAACTGCGATCCCAAGCTGTCAATCAAGTTTTTCCACCTGGGGAAATTGCGTTTTTTCTGTGTGTGTGTGTTATTACTTGTTGGGGGGTGAATGAACATTGTCTGTGGCTCCCTCTTAATCTTTAACTTTCGTTGGTCATTTTGTGTTTTTGATTCGTCAGTTAGAATGAGTAGTTCCGACAAAGGTAGGGAATAGAAAATTGTCTCTCTTATAAACAAAGCAAATGGTTCATGTAAATGGCCTTCGAGCATGAATCCTTCATAGTAGAGAAAACATAACGTTATAATCTCGCTAACATCAAAGTGAGGCCAACATGTATGGCCTCAGACACGTGGTTAATTACGTCATTCCATACATAAATTTTCACTGTTACACATTTCCCAATTCATCAGCCAATCGCGAGTATTTTTTTAATTCATTAATTTTGAAAAGAAGTCACGTGTGTGAGGCCATTCGGTCTGAGATGTTGGTTTCATGATTATGACGTCATATTCGCTCTCTTACAGTACATTCATGCTCGAAGGAAATGGCTGACATGTGTAGTTTAATGTATTAGGAAAGCAGAAATTCTTAAATAACATGGGTTGGTATTTTATGAAGAGTCCAGTATCCTAACACAATTGTACTTTAAAATGGTATATTATAATTTATTTATTTTCCGCAGTTTGTACATATTTTACTTAATATCAATGTAGTAGGAAGGAATGACGTTCTAAAATCGGGATACTAAATTACGTTCAAAACAGAACTTATTTATATGAGCTTATTTTCAAAGTATGATAATGTTTCATTCTACCATTTAGCTACCATTTAACGTTTGAAGTTTTACAACACTTAAGATATGTACTGGAAGGTAGCAATGTCTTCGTGCTAACTGTAATCGCATTACTTTGATTTTAAAAGAAATCCGTCAGTTTTTTTACATTCTTAAATCCAAAATTAGTATTTTTCATATTGTGAAAAAAATACCAAGTGTGGCATATAATTTTTGTCCTACTGATTTTATGCACTAAGACTTCTGCACAAAATCTGTGTGATGTTATAAAAATCCATATTAACATCCAGTCATTTAATTTAAATATTGGTATGTTTTGTACCAAGTATCTTATAACTGTTATTTCCTGATCTGTCCCAAATCACTTCTTATTCCCGTAATTATCTTCTAAATTACTATTCAGTTTTAACTACGCATCGATCACACGCAAATCACATTTCATTCTTCGGAGCTATGTCTGCAACAACCCAGTTCCTATCTTTATTTGGTTATCCGTGTGAATCTAAACTTTCTCATCGATGGCAACACCTGTTGCGCAATCCTTTATAACTCAATACATTTCTGACCCAACTACCAAAGGTGTAAATATTATGAAGTTATATATAGTATAACATTCGCTAAAACGTTTTAAACGTAGAACCTTAAACGTGAGCTGCATATTGAGTGATATCAAAATCAACGTCGAACAAACAGTAAGCTAATGGACTTTACAACGACGACAGCTCAATCTCCAACCTTGTTATTCACCCCTGCACTATTTACTCCCTTTCAATAAAGCCTATTTTTATCACGAAAGTGAAAGAATAAAATAATAAGAACGTTCCAGTATAATAATAATGATGATCATGAGACAGGGTTTCGGTAGCCCGACGACGCGCTGCTGCAACTGCGAAGGAAACAATTACCCTCCCAAAAAGAACTTGTCCGCATCATTTTTCAATCGAGCCGTCCACTTAAGGACGCCGCCTTTCAACCCTAAACGAAAAAACCCATCTTCGCCTATCCCTAATAAATGCCCACATCAATCTGCGTGCTATAAATCCTATCTCTCGGCATGGCGCACGCGCAGTCGGGACGAGATGGAATTGTTTATATGTAAGATCTAAACATCGCTGCGATAAAAACGGAGGGAGGTAGAAAAAAGAATGAAGTAAAATAATAAGAAGGGAATTGTATATATAAAAAAATCTTATCTTCCGTAATCGGCTGAGCAAGAATGGTGACCCCTGGTCGGGGCCTCTTGAGTTGGGCATGGCCGTGAGCTTGTGACCCCTGCTGAGGCCATGTGATTACCCTGTGGGTCCCTTTCTGCTACTTGGTGGGCCCCTGCTCATGTAAATTTTGGCCCGGGTATGCCCTGTAGAGAAAGATGTTACTGCGTGGAGGACCAGTGGGATATCATCGATGGCGATTTCTTATGGTTTGCCAGAGGGTGTGATGAAATAAAGAATTATTTTTTTCAAAATATTTTGTGAAGTGCAGTGTTTGTTTTTCTCATTAACTTCATTGTAATCTTTGTGTGTTGCCAGGATTTTTTTTAAAAAAGTATATTGGGGGATTTATTATATTTTCTAATATTTTTGAAATGTGTTTTAACTCATTTTTGAAAATTCTTGATTGCAACAGTTGTTCATATTGTGTACAACAGTTCAGGGTCCAATTAAGATATGGAAGCAAGGGAAGCCCGCCTTTAAGTGCTCTCAAATAGACATTGGAACATTAAATCGAACTTTAACATGGACTAATATATTTACAACCTTTATTGGCATTCAAATGAAACACATTATAAATAATAAATTAAAATGCACTAATAAGTAATGAGCATTCCTAGTATTCTGCATGTTTTGATTTTTTTACTAATGTTTATAATGCAATTAATTTAAGGTAAATTTAGTAACAAACTATGTTAGGGGGTTAAATATTTATATAATATTTGGGATTTGGAGCCCTTCAAAAATGTTAAAGAATAAGTCTGGGCTTCACAGGCCTATTCAGTAATCAGGCCCTGCAAATGTTGTTTGATTTCCAGAAGATTTTCAGTTTTTAAATATATTTTAGGTTATATTTACAAAGGTGTGTAATATCTGGTACCAAATGAAAATTTTAGTTTTTAATTTTTTTTTTTCTGATAATAAATTGTAAATTTTAAATTGCCTGAATCGGATGTTTGCTTTCTAAATTTGTAATTTCTTAAAAAGCAATAAATTACTTTAATTAAATATTTCTCGATACGGTCAGCTGAATGAATTTTGAACCATGTTTATTACCTTTAATGTGTTTCTAAAATTATCTTTGGTCAACAAATCACAAATAGGCCAGAAATAGTACCATAACTCAAACTATACTCTAAACGTTAACGACAGAAATATAAAAGTTGGTTTCATTAAATCGGTCATCGACTTGCGAATAAGATTACCCACTTCGTATTTCACTTCTTCATGAAAGAACTTTCATTTGTGAAATGTTGGAGCGTGGATCTTTTCCTTTCTGAAAGATTATAAATTTCCATAGCAAAAACTGTAAATTCAAATTTCATTTCAGCACATCCAAAAGCTCTAACTCATCTTGCGGTTTCTCTCTCTGCTTGGGCAGAATCACAAGTCACTAATCTGAGGAAATGAGTGCTGAAATGTTTACTGCCGTTCCTTATCTCCTGCTCTTGAACCTGCTGCTTTTTCGTTTACTGTTTAAACCGGGAAGAGTGCGTATTCCAAAAAATGATTAATTGCCCCCTAGAAACAAGAACAAAAAAATGCATGGTAAAAAAAAATACTAAAGAATCTGCAGCGCTATCTATCATAGAAAATGAGTTGTGAAACTAGAAGCTGTTCCTGGAATGAGACTAATATCGAAAGGTTGATTTTATGTCTACTGTATTACTGTTGCGATCGAAAGTTAAAATTGCTCATAAAAGATGCTGCGTTAGCATTTTGTGTGAAATGTGATATTGCTTTAAAAAATGACAAATCCACAGATGGGCACATGGATATTGTATTTTTGAAGGAAATATTAGTTGTGAAAAATTTAAGTGGTTGTAGACGTTTTGAATGAACAACACAGTTATTTTCTTAAAAGTAAGAATTTCAACTTGAGTTCACATCAACTTTTTTCACTTCTAATGGCGTACAAATAAACCGAAAAAATTAACAATCCGTACTTGAAATGAAAAGTAATTTCGTTGAAAATGAAATCACTTTTGTTAGCTATCATTCAAACTATTTATCTTTACCACTACTACATGCAATGTCAGTACACTGATCGTTCAAGTAATTTTAGCTTGCATTCTGTTTTAGTTAACTTGTTCAAAGAATATTTTGTAAAATAATTTTCAAGACAAATTTAGCGTTATCAATGTCTCTAAATATGAAAAAAAGTATTCTTTTTCCAAGACGTAACATTATATTTCTGAACCAATAAGATATCTTTTTTGGTATTGCTGTCCTGCATTTTTGTCGATATACATATTAAAATGTATTTCAGTCAATAACCTTTACAATTTCGAGGTATATTTAAGCATTGAACGAGAACAACTTTTCTAATAACAAGAATCACTTCCACCATTTTCCATTAATCAACCATTTACTTTTCAATATTAGAGCAATAAATCCACAACAAAATCCATTGGCGATCCATGACAGCATCTTAATGGATGGCACAAACGTTTTTCCAACCGATAATGCTATCTTCTCCCGAATCAGTTGTGGTCTTGAGATAACTGTGCTACACCCCTACCCTGATAATGTCGATGTGCTATTATAAGAACGAAGATCTCTTGATGAACTGACGACTTATCGTTCCGAGATCCGGGTGCCGACAGATGTCCCTTGCAAGGGTTACACGCACTTTTAACAACAAGACGATGATACAAAGTATATGGCACTGACTGTCTGTCTGTCTTCAGACCCCGCTGGAGGTGCCTGGAATGGCAGAAGTGTTTGAAATCGGCCGCTGCGGAAAGACGCCTTGACATTTAACGCTGTAGGATGAGAGAGTGTGTCTTCCGCAGTCGGCTTGTTTAAAAGGGAATTGTAACATCTTGTAGAAAGTCTTCTTCGATGATTTTTGTGGCTTGAAATGTATTTATTTTGGAATGGTTTGATCGTTTGGATAGGTTTTGATATGGAATTTGAAAAGGGCAGTTCCGTTACAGTATTTTTGTTGTCGGGGCACCTTATAAGAATATTTATCTACAGGGCTGCCGCGCAATGAGTCCTGGTTAGAATCTGGAATGCAAGTCTGTTTGGTATTCCGGGAAAAAAATTATTATTATACTTTTTAGCCGCTTGTAGTAGAGGTCATTGAGATAATTTTAATCATAATTTTTTTAGCGCTGTGTAAGGCGTTTTAAAACGTTCTTTCCTAAAAATTAAATTTAGTTTTGTATCTGTTTAAAATATTTTTTCGTTAAATTTTATTTAAAAAAAAAATTTCAATTAATTTCTGATTAACTCTTTCCTACTCTTCAACTAATCTTAATATAAAAAAAATGGGAAATACGATTGGTGTCTAAGATCAAAAAACTTTTTTTAAATTTCTTGTGTGTATTTCCAAAATACAATATTTTTTTCGAACATTCTCTTAAATAATCTAGAATTTTAATATATATATATATATATATTATCAGTCGGTATTTTTTATTTTTGTATAGATAAAACGAGTATGAAAGTTTAACTTTAAAATCAATGAAGTAATTTTTTTCTAAAGTTATATTATTACAGAATTTTTTTTTTATCATATAACACATGCTTTCAATGCCCTCGTTACACTAGTTTTTTATTAATTTTTTTATAAGCGCTGGGTATTGTTTTAAAGAACACGAACGACTGATTACAACTTATAAAAAATCTTGTTCTCTTATTTTTATAACGATAAAAGTTTTAATTGGAGCATTCCTTAAGCTCTTTACTTCAACACTACACGACGGTAGGTGACAAATGCCCCACAAAAGAGACATCCAACAAACTCTCGCAACTGCAATTATAAATGAGAGCCCACATCCAGTCAAAACAAAGCTCCATCCCAATGTCTTCAGATGAGTTATCGCTCATATCACAAAACCCCTAAGCAACCACTCCAATCGCAGCAAGCGAAACAGTCCATCTCCGCAACGACATCCACGTCTGTCTCGAATCTTCAATCTTTTTTCCACTGCTGAAGATTCAGAAATGTAGAAGACTTGGATCTTTGCCGTCTCTCTTTCCCTTCCCGAGGTAGACGACTGCTTGTGAAGGTATTTTGACAAGTCGCCAATGTCACTTTTTACCCCCCAAGTGAGCTTTTCCCGGGAGCAAGGCCTTCTTTTCCGGAAAATGGGGCCGGGAATTGTCTGGAGTTGGGTTTATTCCTGTCCTTGTCCTCCTTGTCTGACATCCATCGCTCTGGTTTTTGCGCGCGAAATCTGACTTGACGTCGCGGTTTTTCCGTTTTGGATCGAGCGGGGAAGGGACTCGGGGTTAACGCCATCTGTCGGGACTTCGAGAAACTTTTGATGCTCTTTTTTTTTTTAAAGTACTTTTTAGCGTTTTGAGTTTCGAACTTGGAATTAAGAATGTTTTGTTTATAATATTTTGGATAGTATTCTTTAATTGATCAATACAGAATTTGTTTTCGCACTGCCAGATTTCTTAGACCTTAATATATGTTTTTCAATTACCTAAATTTAAAGTTTTTTTTTTTTTTTTAAATAATATAATAATGTTCCATCTTTTCAATGAATTGTATTATAATATAATTTTTTTTTTAAATGATCAAATTTTGAATTTTGTAACTTATTTGAGATTATTTTTGAAAAAAAAATATTATTTTATACATTTGATTACAGTGTTTGCATATTACATTAAAAAAAGTGACCAACGACAGCGCAAAACACAGCTACTAAATATTTCCAGGCATGTTCATTAGTGTTAATTCTATGTTCATAATCCTGAAATCGAAGCAATACAAATGTCTTAACTAGTTCGTTTAATTAAAAAAAAATACTGTAAATGGTTCTGTAAATAAAATATGTAAATGGTTAAGTTAAAATAAATGTTCTTTTTTTAATATCATTTAGTACACATTTCAATATCTTTTTTATTTTCAATCGGCACAATTACTTTCATGTTCTGTTATTTATGATTTTCCATTAAATCTCTTACTCTTAAGAAACTCTGATACACCTCTTCCTGGGTGTTCTACTCAAGCAGGTACTACCAGATAAGGCAAAAAATCACCAATATGGCGATTTGTTAAAAAAAAAAAAGTTTCCTTTAAAATTAATGTATTGTGAAAATGTGATATTTTTTATAAAAAAAATATAACCTAAATCATGTAAAGTTAATTTTCTGAATGTATAAATTGTAAGTGATTATTATTAAAGTTATATTTTGTCGAATTTTTCAATTCGGCGATTTTTTTTTTCATTAGAAAAATTGGCGATTTTACAGTTGGCAGTCCTGTCCCGAAACCCCCAAAAACCTAACGTCATAAACATCACTCGGGTCATCGGGTTTATCGAAGAATAGTCCATTCCGTGTCACATCGTTTTGGTCAAATGGACTCGGCGAACACTTCCCAGAGTCAAGAGATAACAACCTCACCCCCATTCTTAATGTGGGCCCTCCCTGCACTGTTTCAATCAGGGATCAACCGCCCTTCCTGAATAACAATCGATGCAAATGTGACGATTTGTGTGACGCGTCACGCTTAAGTGTGCGCCGAATAGACCGTTGAGTAGATTTACTGTGGGACGTCAACGTCACTTCGTGCTATCGAATAGGCCCCACGATAAAAATGTTCTCTGGGAAATAAAGATTCGTGTTCTAACCGAATCTAATTGTTGTCTTAGGATTTTGAATGGAAGAACAGGCTGATATGATGTAATTTGTAGCAAGAAAAAGTATGGAATTTGCGAAAGTTTTCATTTAAATTTTATTTTTGTAAAAATCGGGTTTGATATTTTATTTTTCGTTACATTTTCTACATTCTACCTTTACCTCTATAGATTGAACTATATATTTTTTGTTTTGGTGTTTGCATTAGATCATAAAGGTATCAATTTAAATTTAAAACTAGAGGGAAATAATGAATATCCTGGTAATTAGAACTTTATTCGATTTAATAGCAGTTTACTATAGTCAAATATGTATTTAAATTGTTTTCCAACTTAGTAACGGTCCGTTCATTTATGACGTCACTCACCCTTGTAGGGGGAGGGGGGTCTTTCATGCGTGACTGTAATGTGACAATGGAGAAAGGATTGGTATGACAAGGACATAAATATAAACTTGCACCCTACTATTCAAACTTTCACACCACGATCAATTTGAGTACATTTGAGTCTTTTGTTGAACTTATCAGGAATTGAAATTAAGATATGTAAATCCAGAGTCCTGTTCCATGCCCTAATACTATCCTAACCCTTTGCAAGTAATAATTATAATAAAACTCCACATTCATGCTAGTTATCATAATGCGTAAAAAATAAATAAATTAATATTCTTTAGTGCTAAGTAATTTTAATAGAATCATTTTAAACACAAACACTTCATCAAATTCGGCTTGTTTTTTGTTTTTATTTCCAGGAAATAATACAATTGCTATTTGCATAAAAATATATAATAATTTAATAAGAATCATTTATAAGATGATCTTATATATGTTCGGTTATCTGAAGGCTTTATTGCCGAGTTTTTATCTATAAAGCTGCCATTTCCAATGCAGGTAGCATCGCTGTGGTTGCGTAACCCTCTCCGATCGTATCGCTACATTTCAGCAATTAGCTTCCTCGTCACATCTCCTCTAAACCTACCGTCCGATCCCCCATAAAAAACGAATAAAACGACGACTGCAATCAAAAATCGCCATCTTTGATTTACAATTATGGCCAAGAAGGACTGTCGAATCCTTATCTGATGTGCTTCAGTTAATCTCCAGTGGGACACAAAGGGTGCAAAGTGGAATATTAAAAGAATCGGCAGAAAGGGGACTTGCCTTCAGTAAACATACAAAGCGAGCTTTACGTCTTTGGGCCTCAGATAAGGCTAGAAACACTTTAGATCCATCTTTATTTAATTACGAGCTCGGACCTTTCCTGACACGCAGTATATCTTGTTGAGGTTCTTTAACTTCGGTGATCTTCTTGTGGAGAATGTCTTGTTGAGGAAGACATTCTTTAATGTGCGGTTTGTGCATTAAGTGTCATTCCAGGGGCTTTCTTTTGAAACCCAAGGTTGTTAATTTTTTCAATAGTCCAGAAATTTGTGTTTTTTCTACGTTTTCAAATTCATTGGAATTGTCCTAGGTGAAGGTTTGCAATCTTTAAAGTGAATACAATGGGACTTTTACCGTTTAAAGCCTATGCAAAGGTATTTGTTTTGAATGCACACTAATTTGTGTAATGTCTGCTCTGGTTAGGGTGTCGTGGTGACAAAGTTGTTAGATGGATATTGTATCTATACCTCAGTCAGACGAGCCTAAGTCACATTTGGTAAACTTTACAGGAGACTTAATCCTACTATCAACTAAAGCTTTGGACGTGGGTTTTTATAGCTCTTCCTAAATGCGTAAAAAAATTAAGGGAATTTTGCTGGTATGATTTGATAGAAAACGAACTTTTAAGACATAATCTGCAATAAAACAAAAACAAAACCACTTAGACTCGTTTGGCATTAAGGTAGAGATATGCTTACGTTATATTAAAACAGTTATTCGTCATAAAATAAAACTTTATTTTTGCCATTCAGTAATTGGTATATAATAAAAAAAAAAATTGCGCATTACATTATTTTTAATTTTTACTTCTACTCCATTTTAGTTTCACGATGTTGGAATACTATGTTTTTCAGAGGCTCATTAGAGTATAGGAAAATGTATTTTGTAAATAATTAGTATACATTTCAGAGACTGACAAAAGAAGACAAATTTCAATGTTCACAAAACAAGCTCATTGTACTTTTTACTTTTGCCAAATATTTTTTTTAGTAAATTATTCAATCATCATAATATTTCAATGATAATACCAAGTATTTTTATGTTCGGTAATTTTATCTAATACTTAAACAGTTTTTAAAAAAATTTATATATATATTTTATTTTCTACAAAATTATTTAAAAATGTTAAATTATTTTTTTGATTACAAAATTATGATAATGAAAAGAAAAAAAAATTAGACAGATCCATTGTGCTGATTATAGTTCAAAACCTATTGCAGGAAAACTGTACGGGAAAGTAAAAACTGGCTCCCCATTTTTTTTAATTCCGACCTACAAATAACATTGTAAGTGTGTTGACATCCCCTCGCCAGGTATCCTTCATTCTCCCAGATAAAGCGTCCATGCCGAGAATGGTAGATTAAGGTCGAGCACAGTTACGTGACTTTGCCGAACGATATCATTCGCTTTTCAATGCTTCTTTACTCTAATAGAGAGACCGTAAAAACCCTCTCTCCTTTCACAAACCCACATCAGCCCTCCCGATAGATTTTTCTTTTTTTTTTTAAAAAAAAGATCGAAAAAGAAAATACTTAAATCAAATCTTCAACCCTTTTCTTCGAGAAAAACCTTATCGCCTCTTTTAATTTTATTCAAATTAAAGCGGACAACTCCGTGGGGTTATGGCTCGGAAGAAAAACCAACCTTTATTTAGGCGTCTGTGTGTGTATATATAGATTATATCTAAAAGGTATATATATATCCCCTCCACAACATCTAAAAAGGTAGATGGCTCGAAATGTGTAGGGGGGGGGGGGGAATGAGAAAATAAAAACGGCGAAAAAAAAAATAAACCGAGTAGAGCCCCATGAATTTTCATTCAGCGCTGAGAGCGGAGAGATTTTCGTAGCCTCTCAAACGGGGGGATATATAAAAGAGTAGAAAGGGCAATAAAATGACGATAAAAACACACCATTATCGGATGGTTGGGGGAGGGGTGCTAGGAATTGTAGTTCTTCTCACCCCCTTCTCGTCTGCCGTCTTATTTAACCGTTCAACGTAGGCGATGCTTGAAACCCGGCACAGATCAGAGCTTGTTGCGTCTCCGATTTTTATTTTAGTGCCAGAGAAACTGCCTACGCTTGTTGGGGCTGCTTGATTTTGTTTTCGGTACTTAGAGCTTCCCCGTTGAAATGTTATTTGGGGGGGGGGTTTAGTTTTCGATTTTTACTTGTTTTATTTTCACACCGCCCAACCCCTAATTTTTTTTATATATATAAAGTCCTCGGTTGAATTGTTATTCAGGTGGCTTAAGTGGAATATGTGTTTATTATTTTTACCATTTTAGTTGTTTCGGGCAATCTGTTTGTTTTTATTCCCCCCCCCCTTTTTTTTATAGGGTAGGCGTTGATGAAGAAATTGTTTAGTTTAATCGCTCCCCCCTTTTTTTATTTTTTCCCCGAACACATTTGTTTTTTTATTCACAGAGTGGCAGGCGTGGCGTTATTATGTCGCGTCTGTGACGTAAAAATGTTCCCGTCAATAAAGCTGTCACCTGCCCCGGGTCATTTAAGTGACAAACTCCCTCACTTAATGCCTCAAAGTGAGGTTGAAATCTTTTCACCATTAAGGGCCTTTCCCTCCCCCCCCCCCCTTTTCTCCTGGATCTTATTGTTATGCGAGAAGTAGAATTCGGGATGAATTCGGAATTGCCCCCACCATCATGGCGGCGAATTAATTTCCCGCCCTTCCACATTCCGTGACGACTTCCAGAATAATAATAATAATAAAAAAAAAAACAATCTCTTCTTCAATCGTGCGGTTTATTTAGCGTCGGAACGATTCCTGATTTTGTTTGTGTTGTTTGATTCACTTTTGTAAGTGCCTTCCCACTTTGCGCTCTGGAAGGTATATAAAGGACATAATCGTCCCATTTAAGGGCTTCCCTCCCCCCCCCCCTCTTCCTCTCTAACACCCTCATTCTAGCTTTATTGTTATTGTTATACGTAATGAAATAAAATTGTAACCTTTTCCGGTGAATAGGGGGGGGGGGGGGATGGAATTCATTTATTTTAAGTGGAATTTTCAGTTGCTTAAGTCTGTTTAAACGTGTTGAGGTTCTGGAAGCGGATGCTTGGTTTTAGGTTTTGTCTCTGAGAATGGGGCCTCGAGGGAAATGCAATTGTTTTTAGGTGTTGGGTTTTATCTTTTAAATTTAAATGGCGGTCTGAGGTCAGGTGTAAAAGTTAACTATTTTGGGTTATTGAAATTCACAGTGGTTGTTTTTTGTTGATCTGAAGATCGTGACTTTTGCACTCGTTGCATTTATTTATTACATCTGATTCATATACAAATTGTAGTATGCATGCTCTGCAAACAAATTCCTATTCATTGTAGTTTATCGTTTTTGAATATTGAAGACGTTGTTTCAAAAAATGATTTTTATGGCATGGCCCAAAAATACCTTTATGCACAAATACTAAGACGCGTTTTGAGAGTAGCAAAAAACTGTAGTAGTTACCCTATTGTAAAACTTCACAGAGACTAAGCGGATAGCTTTTAAGCCAATTTATATTAAAAGCAGTGAATTCGTATGTCTTTTATTCGTCTATTTGAGTAAGAAATTCCAAAACGTTTCTTATCCACTTAGTAAATCTTACGGTAAATCAAATTTTTTTGTTCTAAATTTAAATTCTACATTTAGAATTAAACATAAAGTATATTGTTTTACACATGAAACACTCCGCACTTCGTTTATGTTCAGGGGCTGAAATAAAATTTAGGGCGAAAAAAAAAATCTGTATGATATTTACCATTTGAGTTTCTAAGATAATAATTTGAAGCAAAAATAAACTGCACATACCGGTAAATACGTTTATATCTGTTATATTTAAAAATCTCTCTTATCCAATTTATTATTAAGTTTAAAAAAAAACGATAAAAGGTATATAAACAATATCGGTAAGTATTTTAGACAAAAGTATCTGTATGATATTTACCCTTTGAGTTTCTAAGATAATAATTTGAAGCAAAAATATACAACAAATACCGTAAAATGCGTTTTTATATGTAATATTTAAAAATAATCACCCAAACCCAGTTTCTTAAGTTTTACAAAAAACAATTTGATGTATATAAATAATATCGGTCAGTACCTTATACAAAAGTATTTATATGATAATTACCATTTGAGTTTCTAAGATAATAATTTGAAGCAAAAATAAACTACGAATACCGGTAAATGCGTTTTTATCTGTAATATTTAAAAACATCTCTAACCCAGTGTATTAAGTTTAAAAAAACGATATGAGGTATATAAACAGTATCGGTAAGTACCTTAGACAAAGGTATCTGCCTCTCCCGTTACCTAACAGAAACATTTTCTTTTGGCACTATCCGGAAAAAGAGATTCACTTCCCCTTTACACATATTACAAATCGTGAGCACCCATTACCCCGAACACTAAGTGCAGACAGTAAAATGTGGGAATCTGTTTGCCTCTCGAGCTGTGGAAGCCTGGATAGGGGGGAGAGTGTTAATAAATTTGATTGCATGGGAGGGGGTGGAGGACCAGATAAAAGAAGACAAATCGAACTTGTTGGGATTCCACAGAAGAAATCACAACGGTTGTGATTGCTGAGTTGTCTTGCTTGCTACTTTCTTTTCTTCTTTTTCTCCCGCTGTTGTTGTTTTTTCCGTGCGGATGGATGGGAGCGGGATGATGGGGACTCTGAGAGGGTAAGGATGCTTTTTTTTGCTCTTCTTCTCTCTGAAATAGACTGTTGCGAGAGTGACTGCGAGAGTGACGTCATGTCCACGCAGGGGTTGTGGGTTCAAAGGGGTTGTTAACAAATTGTTATTATTTTTTTTTTTATTGGGCGTTAATATGAACCCCTGTTCAAAATTAACCAATGCAATTATTGAAAAAATGAACCAATTAAATTATTTGTTGGTGTTTTTTCTTCTTAAGGAAGGAATTTTTAGTTTGGCGATTTTTTCTCGACCCATTGACGCTCAAGCAATTTTTGCAATTGTAAAGTTTTAAATAATTTTTCTTGGCATCTTATTTGACATTTTAATTTTTAAAAAAATAATTGTAAAGAGATAGTTTGTAAGTTCTATTTCAAACTTCTGAATTAAAAAAAATATCGTACGATGAAGTAGTTTTACGAATTTAAAAATTGGGTGTATGACTAGAAAAGCTGGAGATTTCTGGACGTATATATACGGCCTTAAGCGTCAATTTAGTTTGAATTTTTATTCGATTTTTTAACGTTTTCTGAAATTTATGTTCTACAATTAGGTAATATTCATAAAATCTGTCATTGACTAAAAATGTTCACTAGTTGAAAAATAAAATATTACTGTAGATAAATTTTGCTTTAAGTGTAATTTGGCTAAAATTAAAGATTTGTGATTTTTATAATTTCTTTATTGAAAGGCGATATAGTATTACCACATGCAGGTATTTTAAACGACACATTGAAATTGTAAGTTTGTAATACCAAAAAAAGATAATAAATATATAATACGAACTTTTTTTTTATTCCTTATTAAAGATACTAAATAACACTATACTCGGGGACAACCTAAGTTGAACCTGAAGCGGAAGCTTTATGTATAAATATTCAATTGCTTTACGCTCAACTTATGTTGTCCCCGAGTATATAAAGAATACTCCTAATTTTTTTAGACTATAAAAGTACGTACCATTGTTTTATTGAAGCAGTGCAAAAACAAATTAGATTAACAAAACAATAATTTCCCATGTCATCTCATCCAAAAGACCAAACTGTAACATTTTTTTTTCGAAAAAAAAATAGCGCAACAAAGTCTACACTACAACCCCAAAGTATCTCACTCTCTTCACCTTGTCGCAATTTGCTCCACTTCCCTTCCGAGACAAGGATGGAGGAAGCTCAAGAGCAGGGAGAGAGAGAGAGAGAGAAGCAAACATAAGAAGCCGCATTAGCATGAGGCCGATCTTCAGAGACAGACAGACGGGAGCATATGAGGAAGATGAACTGCGTGCTGGCGAGATCCATCTCGTTTCTGGGTTAAAAAAAAAGGGGGGGGGGGGTCGTCGCTTTTTTAACAAGACACCCTTCTTTTCTGCTTCGGGATGTTCGAGATGCTTGGAGTCTCGTCATCACTTTCACGCGTCGCGTCTCGAGAGCTGATGGATGGTGATCAATAACCGGCAAAGGATGATGCCTTGATCCTGAAGGGGATATTGGGCTTGTTTGAAACCACGTGTTTCTTGCTCCGAGATTGTGATGGGATAACCACGTGTGTGTATTATGCTGCTGTCGGTTGTAGGGGGATGGCACGTTGGGCAGCCGTTGTGTTGGCTGTTGCGTATGCAGAAGGCAAAGTCATCACAGGAAGTACTGTGTGTAGTGGTATTTGCGAGACGTCAGTGTTAAGTTACATTGAATTGGCGAAAATTTATTAAAATTTATTTTGAATTTGGATACCACTTGCTTTTGTTCGTAGTATTGACCATTTTAACCGTATTTGTTAATTTCTTATTGGAAAATGGTTGATCTTTAGCTTTAGAATTTTTATTGGTCAATACATTCATAATGTGAGAAAAATGCGTATTAAAAACTATTTTTCATTCATCCGTTTCTCCCTTTATAACTAGTAATTCGGCCATATTTATTATTATCTCTTCAATTTACGATCGTCAGAAGAAATTTCGATTGCAAATAAGTAAAATGAATAGAAGTGAAACATTGCAATGTTTGATTAAGATTTATTATTTATAAGATTTATTATTCACCATGTCGAGTATATAAAAACTAGGTCTTAACTCCTAATTAAAAAATATTAGTACTGCTGTAGTTTAAATATAGTTTAAATAATATTTTATCGCCAATAATTCTATAATTTTGTATTGAATTTGAGGAATGCTTAGTACATCGTCCTCGTATATATCCTGTCAATCCTTTCAGTTTTACATTTCGATGACTAAAAGTACACATGTTGATGTCCACTTTTGTAAACTTTCGGGAAAAGCGAAAAGAAGATTGCGAACTTATTGGATGCCTATTGGGCAATATGGATAAAAATCCCTATGGGGATTTTTTTAAAAACCAGCATCACAAATCTGTTATTTGGAGTTGACATACAATGGGTTTATATAGGTGGATAGATCTAGATTCCATCTTACGTTGATACAATGTAAAAAAAATTATCTCCAAAAAAATGGATATACAATCGTTGTGTTTTAGCCATCGGTTTCTTCTGTTTATTTATATATAGTCATATAAAATGTATGAAGCCCAAATCAAAACGGTAATGGCTAATCCATTCAACACGATAAGCACAAACAAACAATAAACTAAGTCTTCTTCTAATCTAGCCGTCTTCTTCATTGTACTCGTTGATACCATCACAAAGCATCCTATAGTTAGTCTCTGTGTAGATCCGTTATAAATGGGCCTTTATCCAGATTCTAGTTAGGACACACCGCTTCCGCATTAAGAGTCTCTGTTGTAGATGAGGGGAGGAATGAGCTGGCAGGTTCGTCACTTGGCCGCATACCGTGGTTCTAAATTTAATTCACTTCATTGATGGACCGCTCTCGAGTCTTTCTTGGCATTGACGAGAAAGAGAGGTGGCTGTGGTCCCTGTACTGCGTCTTCAGATCTGGCACGCCGTTCACCAACTGCAAATGTCCTACCACCTATTCTGAGGACGTTGTCTGCGAATGAAATATCGAAGTGTTCCTGTTAACCAACCTTAAATAAGCAATCGTTTGAGATTGAATCTTTGCCTAATGCATGTTTTTTTTATTGATTTTTGTTTGTTATATTTTAGATTAAATAAAATGGGTTATGTTGTGGATGTTAAACCTAAATGGTTTCTTTGGCATTACCCAGCAAAAAAAGTCAGCATAAAACCTTCATCAAAATTTTGAAATTGAAGGTTTTATGCAGGAAAACTGCAGTTTTTTTTGAAGATCTATAAAATTAAAGGTTTTTGTTTCAATGTCCTTCATAAAAACTGCGAAAAAACCTTCATAAAAACCTGCAAGAAACCTTCAATTTTTAATCGTGAAGGGAAAATGCAGATATTTTAAAGGTTTTATGCAGGAAAATTAAAAACTTCAGAAAAACTGCAGTTTTTTGTTTCAATATCCTTTATGAAACCTTCAAGAAACCTTACATTTTAACAATTTTGATGAAGGTTTCATTCTGACTTTTTTTGCTGGGTAGCGTTGTCAACTGACGTTTTGTCCAAAAATTAGACTGGTCTGGAATTAGACTGGTTTATGTGCATATGCAATCCATAGGACACATGCCATATTAGTTTCATTTTAATGTATTGCCAATTTATTTAAGTCCGAATTTGAATTTCAACCATCTCGCTAAAATTCGGAAACAGCCAAGATCAATTGAGGCGTTCAGAGCTAAAGTTTATAAAAGATTTTCGATTTTGAAATATTTTTCAAATCTAAAGCGTTGGGGTGTTTCTTGGAAGATATATCTATTAACATAATAATAATTACAAATTATAAATAACACATATACGTTGGAAATATATATTAAATTACTTTGCGAAGGAAATAACTCTACCATTTTATCCTTTGTCTAACCGTTCAGAGGGGTTAATAAAATAGATTTCGAAATGATGAATGAACACGAAAATTTTAATTGTGGAATTTGCTTTTGTGACGTGACTTGTAATTTTATATTTAGTTCATCTAAAAAAGGAAACCTACCATTGCAATCTATATCTTATCACATTACTTGAGAATGGCGTGATTTTCAATGATACAAGTTAGTCCCGATGATAGAGACCCCAATTTTTATTCAATTGCACATTAATTGTATAAAAATAACCTACATTAAAAATCCTAATTATTAAAAAAATTTCAAATATTTATAAACCATTAAATAATTTATTTACATTGTTTTTAAGATATGTGGAATACTTTATATATGCCACGTCTTTTAATCAGGGTTCCCACGCATCTGGAAACAGGGAAAATCTGGAATAGTCAGGGAAAATGAAAATGACCCAAAAAGTCAGGGATTTGCCAGGGAAAATGAAAAATTTCTCAACTTTTCTGGAAAAGTCAGGGAATTTGTAAAAAAAAAATTAGATTAAGATGAATTACCAAATTCTTTTCCTCACCATCAATGGATTTTTTTTTTCGTTACAAAAATATAAATTGGTAAAAAGGATAATTTTTCAGGTTTTTTAATACTTTGATATGTTATTATTTGCAAGCACTTCCTTGTTACGGTTCTCAACATTTATCTTTAAAACAAATCCACAATTTCTTATATTTTTCTTCTGGGATTTTTTTAAAACCTTCTATGAAACCTGGAAAAGTCAGGGAATTTTCATCATATTTTTGACTGGCAACCATGTTTAATATACTAAATTATATATTAAGGAATGGAAGCCTATAACTTTGAATTTTCTTGATCACGACCTACATGAAAAAAAAATGCACATCCCAAAAAATAAACAATATAATCAACATCTGACCAAACATACCGCAAATGAGTATTTACGATTCCGCCAAATACCCTTTCAAACATTCCACCCATTCAATTTCTATAAACCCGAACTTCATTATAAATGCATATTTTAAAAAAAAAATCCCATCATCATCCTTTCTCTTCCTCATCTCTTTCACAGCATCCCAATTAACACATCTTCCTTCCCAAATTAATTAGGAAATATTCACAACCCCCCCTTTCTCAATCCGACACCGTGCTTCGACACGCGTATGCGCCAGAAAGAATCGCTGTGTGCGAATGGCAAATGCAAAACGACCATCAATATCCTTACCTTCTCCACTTAAAACGAGACCCCCCCCCCCCCCCCCAACCCGAAGAAGCCCCCTACTCATTAAGAGGGATGAATAGCCATTTGGACCATTAATGACGGTCCCGGGTAAAAGGGTGTTTAAATTAGCAATCTTTATCTCCCCCTGGCCCCACCCATTCATTCTTTTTTTTTTTTTATTATTTAATTTTTTTTATCTTTAATCTTCCCACGAATCATCTTTCTTCTTCGTTTTCAATTCGCTCCAGTGGAGAAAAAAAAAATTACAAAAAACGGTTGCTTAAAAAAAAAAAAAAAGAACCTTATTTTATTTGAAACCCTAAGGCTGGTCATCATTTAAAACACCCTATTCGTAATTTTTACTGTGTTTGCGTGCACGGACAACTCTTTTTTTACTTTTGGAATGGTTGGAATTAATTAAAAGTTTTTTTTTTATTGAAGTACGTTTTAGCGGGTGATATACTTCTAAGTTAATCTTTTCAGATGATTTTTTTTTTCGTTTAAGAAAAAAAGGCTGGGATTGTAAAGTAAGAAAAGGACTCGGTATATCACTTTCGATTTTTTTTTTCTATTCTTGTGTTTGTGTTCTTGCATTTATGAGATCGTATTTTGTGTTGATTTGTAACGGTCGGGTGACAGCAGGTAGAAGAGCCGTGTTAATTTATTTGTTTGGTTTTATAAGGATATATTTTATTTGGGTGAATTTTATTGAAGATAGGCAAAAAATGTTGAGAAATCGAAATAAAAATGATGTATTTTCTACTTATAATGGAAGTGGGAAAAGGGTTAACTAACATTTTTGAAGAAAAAAAAAAAATAATAATAATAATTTGGAAGAAAGTTTTAATGACCTATGCGTCTTCCCACCAAATTGTATGGATCTACTTATTTATTTAGGCAGATACAGAGCAGTAAAAAGTGCATGTTTCAATTAAAATGTTTCGGTTTCAATAAACGAACCTAAGTGCCAAATGTGCGAAACCTCGCCAATTTTGTTAACCTACGATTACTAATAACGCTCACGATCGTTGAATAGAGAAAGGTATCGTGCCAATTTTTTCCCTTGGCGACAAATAGTGGATACTCAACGGAAATCGGTTCTTTTTCCCAAGATTGTTGTCAATGAACAAGCTGTTTATCTCGGAAAGGGATTTTTGTAAAAGCATAAAGTTTAAAAAACTTTATTTTCCATAGAATATATTTTAATATAAAAAAATATTTTATACCAGTTCTACGAAATAATCAATTCAAATTCGTATATTGGTATTGGCGAACCCATTTCACCCAAACTGTCTCCAAATTGCTTTTCATAACTTACCCCTTTTTTAACAACACTAAAGTCGCACACAAAAAAAGGGGGGAGTGGGAATCTCCCAATGTGTTTTATTCAATTAGCCCTGCTAAACTGCTGTTAAAGAACTTATATATATTAAGGAGCCTAGAGTGAAAAACAGCCCCAACTTGCGAGGGTGGCTTATAAAGCCGCCCAGAGAAGAGGCAAAAAAAAAAAAATCCCAATAAAATAAAATCCCAGATAAAAATACCAAAGCCCTCGACGGTTAAGTCCTTATTGTTCTTTTACGGCCGCGCTATAAATTACGGGAGCGCTTTTATTGTTTAAACGAAATTTATAAGACACTGTTGACCTCCTGTAAAAGGCATTGTGTTGGCCACGCGCTTGCTTCGGGTATTTTTCCGCAGAATTCTGGAATAGAAGCGCAATTACCATATTAGGGAGCCGGGCTCTCCTGATTATTGCCATTCTTCTCCCTGCTTGTTATTGTTTTTAGACAGGCCCCGTTCTTTGTCTGAAGTTCCTTTCTCTTTGTTATAAGTGGGCATTTGGTGCGTTGCCGTGTTTACCTGGCTGTGACGAATGTCTTCGGGTATGCGGGGGCCCCCGCGTTTAAAGAGGTTTGGTTTCTGGTTGCGATGTTTAGGTGTGCGCTGTTACGTTTGGTTCAGGAGTGTTATGACTGCAATTACTGCAGTCTTTCTATTTGCATATCTATTGGTATTTGTTTAATAATTAATGGCATTTGTTTTAGAGACGCTAGAAGCTTGTTACGGAGGCTTACGAGTTCGATACCGAAAATCAGTATACCCAGCCTAAACTCACAGTACCGATGGGGCTGGTACACGTTTAATCTGTCTTCGTCCGAATGTCCTCATTGGCCACCACAGCTTAGCTAATTTAGCTCTTGTTCCAATAAACTACAACCAACCAAATGACCTCACATTAGTCGTAGTATGGAAGATTAGAGGGAGTGCCAGCTCAGGTGGTGTACTCTTCATCTGATTATGGTTCCAAACTATGAGGCTGTATTACCGGGTCTTCTCTTTGGGATTGATTCCACATTCTTCATTTTGTAGCTCTAGTGTGATTTTAATTTAATCGACTGTTAATTTTAATTTAATATATATATATATATATATATATATATATATATATATATATATATATATATATATATATATATATATATATATATATATATATATATATATATATATATATATATATATATATATATAATCTTCTGATTGATGGTGTTGCCTTTTGTTATTGGTTGGGTAAATTTGTGCCCCTATTCTTTGTAAAAACTGTGTAACATAAAAGAAATTTTCAAATTAATTTCAGAATTTTTTCTACTCTTCATTTTTGTGTTCAAACAAAATGAAAGCGTATACATGTACAGGGGTTTAGGGCTATCCTATTTCAGTAGTAACTAGGGTCTGTTACGTAATACTAATTGGGAAACTATGTTTTAGATAGTAACTCTTTCTATAGCTGTTATAATGCATAACATTGATAGTTAATTGAATAAAAAAACTAAGTTATAGATTAACTAAGCATTGGATCATTGTTTTATAAAAATATTATGTTTGAGTCCATATATTATAAATAACAATCCAATGGGTTACGTTGTATTTTATGATTTGAAACGGCTTTCTCTGCTTTTATTAGTATAATAAATGACATAAGACTTCAATAAATTCAATTTATAAAAAAAATTCACAATTTATCTTGGTTAAGAATTCTCAAATCTGGAGTTCTGTACATATTTATATTTAAATATTCAAACTAAATATATTTAGTGTATCGATTAACAATTAAAATATTTATTGTTTGTTTTCTTTGTAAACAAAAAAAAATCATAGCACTTCCACAAAAAAACATTTCTTTTTGGAGTTAATTCCATTATTGCAAAAGTATTTTATGAACGTTTGAAAAATCCGAATCCAGTGTTTTACAGAAATGCAATCTATCACGTCTAACTATAAAATATACTTCGGGATCTCTCAGTTGCGTTGTTATTTCATTTCCTCGGAATTAGATTTATTTTCTTGTTTTGGGGGTGTTCGTTTTATCAAATAAAAATCTACGAAAAAAAATAAATGCTTGCTGAAAATTGAAGTCTACTTCTTCATTTCATTATTTCTCAAGAGGAGATTTATTGGCAGAATCCCGTGTTTTTCATCACTTTTGCAATCTTGAATTCTATTCTGTGAAAGAAAAGATAACTTTGCAATTTCCTTTTTTTTTAGGGATGCATTTATAGAATCCTTTTCAATTACCTTTTCATGTTCGTTTTTATATAATTATGACTGCCCGTTATCAATATTTAATGAGGTTTATTGTTGTTTAAAATATTTTGTTGTTTAATAAATTTTGAGAAAGTGAAATAAAAATGATGTATTTTCTACTTGTAACGGAAGTGGAAAAAAGGGTTAACTAATATTTAAAAAAACAAACAAACTAATTTTGATGTAGATGAAAGCTTTAATGATCTATGCTTCTTCCCACAGAATGGTATGGATCTATTTATTTATTTAGGCTGATACAGAGCAGTAAAAAGTACATTTTCAATTAAAATGGTTCGATTACAATAAACGAACCTAAATGCCAAATGTGCGAAACCTCGCCAATTTTGTTAACCTATCATTACTAATCACGCTCACGATCGGTTAATAGGAAAAGGTTTCGTGCCGATTTTTTCCTTGGCTACAAATAGTGGATGCTCAACGGAAAGGGTACGCTTTTTTTTTCCAAGATTGTTTTCAATGAACAAGCTGTTTATCTCGGAAAGTGATTTTTGTTAACCACTTCCACTTGATTAAAACGTGTATCAATTTTCATGTTAACGTAGTTTATTTCTCAGATGGAATAAAATTCTAGCAATCTTAATGTATAGTATAAAAAAATTATTTATACTAAAAACCAAATAACGTACCTTTATTTCTAAATATACTAAAATGAATATGCTTTAGTATAGTTCTTTAATATATCTGCACATTCAATTATAAATTTAATTATTTGCTACTTTGCTACTGTAAGTTTTTTTAACTTACAGAAATATATATATATATATATATATATATATATATATATATATATATATATATATATATATATATATATATATATATATATATAAGCTTTATCTTGTATTTCAACGCCATAATCATTTTAGTCAAAAATATGATTTTATTTTTATATTATTGACCTTTAGTTTTACGAGTGTATCAATTGTATAAACATTTACTGTGATACGTTTGTTAAGGTTTTGAATAATTTTAAATAAAATAATAATAGTTTTAAAAAATTATTTATGTGCAATTATTTACAAAAAACTATTTTTCTTATTTTAAATGTTCTGCTAAGTGATTTATTTGCAACCCAATCATAGGAAAAATTTGTTTGATCAAAATGCCAAGGAAATAAATAAGTATTTTTAACCATTTCATTGAGGTTATTTAATTATTTGAAATAATTTTTTGTTATAGTTAATGTTTCTTAAAATTAAAAGTATTTATCAGTAATAAATGTATCGTTTAGAAACAAGATTAATGCAAACTCTTTAATGGGAGTTGATTTAAACCTGACAGTTAAAATCCTTAGCACATACGAGTGTACAGATGTACTTTTTCCATCGAGATTTAAACATCTAAAATTATTATCTATTATTATTGTCTAAATATCACTTACAATCTATAATAATAAAATAAAGGGGCATGTCTCTGTGTGTGGCACGCAAAACACTATCTTCACACTGATCGGTCGCATCGGAAAATTTATATATATAATATTCGACCTCTAATTGTGCACCTAAATCTTAAAATTTCAAAATTCCGTTTTGTTTTCTATTTTTGATGGTTTTCGAAGCTATTTTTTTAAGCGCTATTAAAAAATTAGTATCTACAAAAATCGTAAGAGCAAATACTTTTAAATAAATTTGATACATATTTATTGTTTCAAACAATTGAAAGTCGGCGATGAAAAATCGCTTTGGCGAAATAACTCTTTCTGACAATTATTCTTCAATGGGAAAACTAACAGAAAAGCTAACATTTGGAGATGTCTGACTAATAGACCAGTTATTTGTTTTCGAGAAAATAAAGGAAGAATGATACATAATTTGAACGAACCGATGGGGCAGCTAGTTTATTATAAAACAGACTTTTCAGGCATTGAACCAGACTGTTGCACGATTGTCTCTATGTTGCACGATACGTTCAAAATGTTTGATACATACTTTTAAACTTTTATATAAGATAATATCAATGCAAAATTCGATCATTCCCATTGTATGGTCTTAAAACCCAGATAAACTTCGAATGATAAACCACCAAAGGCCTGGATCAGCTCAAGCCATCGTTAACCATAGACTTTTTCCCTCTCCTGTTCAATGTATAAATATAGCGTCACCTGAGAGCCCGGGCTATTAGGTCTTAAAAGCTATTTCTTGTCCACCAGTAAGGTTCCCGAACAGACTTTTCATGTGATTTTTCTTCGCCCTCTCTCAACACCACTTCTTGCCCGGGAACTTTTAATGGATATTCGCGACCAGGTATAAAGGCTGGGGGAACGTGGAACTGTTTTTCTGTTCTCTCTTTTTTTTTTTTTAGTTCCCTCACTCTCTCTGGAGTAAAGACGAAGTTCTTTTGAGTTTGAGAGAGAATATAAGTTACGAAAATAGAACAAAGTTCGCCATGGGATGGAATGGAAGAAGAAAAAAAAAAATGGCGCAGGGAGAGTGTTGTTTGGATCGAGTGTTTTCGGTGGGGAATTGAGAATTTTTTTTAGTTGGACTGGGGTAGTTTTACTTCGATACCGATTAATTTGTTTGGGGATATTGGGGACTAAATAGTTTTTGGGTGTAGCATTAAATGCCAATGTGGCCAGATAATCGTTCTATTCATATGTGAATTTGCAATGGTTCAGATTTAAAAATGGATGTCATTGTATTGTGTATCGTTTTCTTGAAACATGTCTTCAGCGAATAATATACGATATTGCATGAAGATAGATTTACACTTTGAGCCGACCTAATTATGTCTTTAAATATGTTGTACTACCTGGGGAACCCGATAAGGCATATACTACATTAAAAAAAATGTGGCCCTGTCGAGATTCGAATCCGCGACGGTAAAAATGTACTTTATGGTCCCCATGATTTTTCGCCAAATCTAGTTACCATTTTCAGCAACCCTGCAGAGGGAAAATGGAGGAGTTCTTTGATTGGGAACAAAACCGTTTTTTGTCGCCAAGAACGTGTTATCGTTGAAAATACCGTTTTTGCCAGAAAAGTCACCAAGGGGGACCGTACAATGCATTGAAACCTTTTTTAAGTTTCTTTATACAATATTTCTAAAATTGTAAAATTTCTAAATTGAAAAGGCGATAAATAGAATTTCTATTGTTTCAAAAATGGTAGCTTGTCATAGGTGGAACCGAAATCCTACCATAATCTAATATATCAGAAAGACAGTAGAACTGAATCCTATTTGAATAAAAATGTAAAATTATACAAATATCTTAAATAGCATTTATTAAGGAAAAAATTAAAGTTCTGATATTTCATAGGTTTTATACACAAATAACTTATAAGAATTAACAAAAAGCCAACAACAGAAATTGCGGAGTTTAAAGAACATTTAAATTTTATACCCGTAATGTAATTATATTTTAAGATACATTTTTACGGGTTGTAAAAGTTTTATTCATACTAAACAGAATTGAAATTGAAGGCATATGAACTTAACATATTTTTTAAATTCACCTACGAAATGAAATGTTACAAACGCTCATTCACTCTTCCTAATCCAAAAACAACAGCAATAAAAACACGTCTCATCACTATTTTTCATCATCGCCAAGTTGCATAATTTCGCAATCAAAACACAGACTAACCAAACGCAATCGCCATTCGCGGGTCTTTCCCAACATAAACAGAAGCACGTGTCTTTCGGAGCCCCCGCCCCCACTTCATTATAATAATTCGAGGAGGGGAACACGTGTTAGGGCCCCGTTGTTCAGGGCCGAACATCATTTATCACAGTCGGCCCTGTCCACCCCCCACCCCTCCCTCCCTTCCCAGGGCTGTGATGGATGATGCTTTAATCCCACTTTATATGGACAGCTGCTGTGCTCTTCTGCTCTCGCTCTGACCGCTTATGCGCGCATAGCGATGCTGATGCCTTGCTGCACTTGTTGCTGCTTGAAAGAGTAGGGGGTGGAGATGATTTTTTTAAATATATATGTTTTTTATCTTGTTTCAATAGTTGTATGGAAGAGATTAATAAGTGAGGTTAAAAATGTGTTTGTTTTGAGAGGGGGTTGAGTTGATGTTGTTGAAACTTTTAGAATTCGAATTTTTTTTTTTTTTTTTAATATAATATTTTTTACTGTTTATTATCATCAGATTGCCCTATATGTCCCCTTTTAATATATTGCATCAAATTTAAACTAATACGTTGGGGCTTGGTGGAAAAACTCACTAGTTAAAAAAGGATTTTTTGAAAAATCAAGGTTTTTGTTTTGACGTAGCCTTAAAAAAAGTTAGTTTCAATGTGACGCAGTGTTTTATTTCTCAACAGCACCCGTTACTAATTTTTTCTTCGTAATAACACTTTACTTTAGCAACAGTTACATTGAAAAATATGAAAAATGGACTTTGTGAATTTTTCAACAATCCAACGACTTTGTCTGTAAATTACTATAATTAGACGTGAAGACGATTTTGTTCAATTAATTTTTTTTGTTACCTATTTACTAAATTTTCGTGTTTTATTTAAGTATTTTGCATCTACATCAAAAGCAGACTTTAGTATTTTAAAATTGATAATTTTATATTAATGTTATATTTATGATAGTGGGCAGTTTTTAATTCATATGAAGTTATTTGCATTAAATATTGTTTAATTCGTCTCATTTTGTTATCTGTTTAATAAATATACAATTGTTTTCGTGTTTTATAATTTAATTTCTGCGTTTTATTAAATTTTCCAATAACTTATTAAATTATCTTGGTATCTTCAGCAATTGTCTATCTTTCATAATGCAAATAACACCTTTAAAATACCTTTGCTGTTAAATCTGTATTTTACTTTTGATCAGTTCTTATCCTATTTAAAATCCAAGATATATTTGTGTATAACTTTCACCACATTGTTATCACATTATGTATAAATAGTCTATTATAACTTCTTAGCACAGCTATGCAGGTTGAACACGAATTAGTAAAAAAGAATGGCGTAGTTACAGCCATGCCAAACAATAACATTGCTCGACTAATTTCTGTCCACTCTGTATTCAGACTGTATCGTCTGTAGTTTACCAATATCGCATTTTTAATATACATTTTCAGTAATGAGCAACTAATGCGCCAAACTTAATTGAAGACATCTTCCGTCCCCAGAATCAAAATACATGGGGGGTCACCTATACGTTGGTCCTTTTGATCGATGCCCCAATCCGAGAATTGGCTTAAATTTCCCTCATTTGGCGCGACATTGTTCGATTAGGACGCGAAGAATATCCATTTCGGCCTTAATGGACATTCTTAAAATTAACACGACGGGCGGCCTAATGCCTGATACATAGTTTTCTCCAAAGTACCAGTGGGGGGGCCTATCCATTTGCCCATTGGTGGGAGTAGGGCCGCTCGATTATAATTACGCTCTTAAGTATTTGCTTTTCCAGTGTCATCAAGTAATCGGAGCCCTTAAATTACTCTTCGCGTCTCTGTCTAAAGGGACAAACAATTGATGATGTCTACGTCTGCTGGGGGGGAGGAAGGGGCTCTCATCAGAGTCATTAAACAGTCTAATGACGTTTTCGCAAGCGTCATTAGACCTTTAATGTCTCTGATGCCTACCTGGGTTTCCTTGAAGACACCGCTGGCGATCCCTCATTTGCAAGTCTTCTTTGACGAATCTATCTCTGGCGTGAATGCGATCCCCTTTTGCATTTAGCCCCCACTTGGGGTAGAAAAGGGGGCTTTGATGTTGGGTGTTTTTTTTTGTGTGTGTCTTTATTGTTTGTCGTTCTTGATTGTTTAAAGTCTCGTCGGATTGCATCTGAAGACGTCGTTAGAAGTTCGTTGCTCGAGGTGCGTTGCCAATTCTGACGCGAAACTTCTCGACTTCCAACTCTTTTTAATTTATTGGATTTGGAACTTTAGGATTAACTTTATTCAGAAGGAATATGAGCTGTTTGGGAATAAATACTCGATTAATTATATTTTTTGGGGTACGTTGAACCTTTTGGTGTTTTAGATTTCGGTATGTTCTTTCTGAGCTTTGCTATCTTTACAAATGAAAATTGAAAATGTTACTGACGAATCTACTTCATTTAGAGGATGTATTCTTACATTCCTCAGTGTAGGTACTTTTTTATTGCTAAAACATCATTGATTGTGTGATGTATCTTCACACTACATTTGAAAACGTGGGTGTAAGAACCAATCAGCTCCACTTTTATTCAAAATTGTTCAGGACGGCGCAAAACAATTTTGTATGTTTCTTGCATCGTATGAGACAAAAGAACACCTCCTTTTCCTTTATATATATATATATATATATATATATATATATATATATATATATATATATATATATATATATATATATATATATATATTGTCATTGCTTGGAGCTGTCTGGTTCTTGCACCAATCGATAGTGAATTCATCGAATCAAGTGGATCTTACATTTGCCATTTAACTTCTCATTACAATAATAAAAACTTGCAATGAATAGTAATAAAATGTTGTAATATCCGTATAAATTTAAATGATAAATTTCTGAATTATTAAACCATATTTATCCCCTTTATGACTTGGCATGAACTTGAGTTTCATCACTCGATGAATTTACACATACCATTTAAACAAGTGTCATCATAATATATAGTAGAGATTTACATTGTAACAAACGGCCGTAGGTAATTGATTTTATACATATCGCTACATCTTAACTACAGTGTATTGTTCAAATTTCTATTAAGATTGCAAGATAAGATGTTTTTTTTTTAAAACACCGAGTGCCATCTGATAATATTTTCTATGCATCCTTACATGTATATTAATAACGATTAATTATCCAAAGACGTGCATTGAAACCTTGCCCTCTATTTAGAGGATTTTAATAACATGTCTGGGATTAAAGTTAATTGTTCAATTAATCTTAAACAGGTTTTTTCGTTAATAGTTTTTGTTAATAGTGGGTATTTAGCGACGCATTTGTCTGGATTATTAGTGGTTATTTTAACACTGTATCCGTCGCAATACCTGTATCTGTGTGTATAATATGAAGATTATAATTATTTGACACCATGCTTAGATTTTTGTTTTGTTTATAATTTATTTTTAAATTAATTGTATCTACGCTGTTAAAAATATTCGCTCAAAAATAAGTACAATGTACTCATTTTTGATTACATTCGATGCTTATCATAGCAGCGAGTACATAAGCTTCATTTTTGAAAAAGACATGTATTCAAAAGTAGTGAGTACAATGAGTAAAAATTAATAAAAATAGCAGTAGCTTGCCTACATAGGTTGCCTTCATAAATCAATTTCAATAAATATCGACAATTGCAACCAGGACTTACCCATACCCTCAGGAAACAGTCCAGTGACTTATCCGTTGTACTACCAGTACGACGTGAAGAAGTTATAAACAGAAGAAATGTTAAAAAAGTGTGCTCAAAGAATGGGAAGTAAAATAATTGAGTTACAACAAGTCAGTTTCCATTTAAGCACTTGACATCAAATCATGTGGAAAACCATCTTCTGAACAACTATTTTAAGTTTGTCAGGTTGTTTTGGTAAGATGGCTTGAACAGAAGCTGAAATTAGCAAAATTAAATCACATTGATAATTTTTTAAAAAGCACGGTTGCTGAAATTTGCGTACGTCATCGCTTATTTACAATTAAATTATACTCAAAGAAAAGCATGTATGTTCAAGTACTCATTTTTAAGTACATTTCTTTTATTGTGTATTTTTTTTATTAAATAATAAATATTTGAAGTTAACGGATTTTATTAAATAGCTTAGATACCCTCTTATATTTTGAATAGTACACACTTAAAGTATTACTTCTTTACAGTTTAAATTTATTTAGCTCCTATCTCTTTTTGAAATAACTATTTAATCTAGTTATTAAAGTATTAAAGTTCTCAGCACAAATTAATGCGATATTTTTCTTTTCCTTTAGGTAAGCTCCCGTCTCCATCTCTCCTGCTCGTTTACTTTTCCATCAAAGTGAGGTAAGACTGAAACTTTAACCGCCATCAGATATTTATTTTTTCGCTCCTCGTCCCCCCACATCCCTGATCTTGCTCTCGCAGTTCCTTTTTCCATCCTCTATGAATCATTTATTGATGGGGAGCAAACTCCCACCCAAACACCTTGTTATATGACTATAGCGCCGAGGCTGCTCAAATATTTACAAGGCAGTTTAGTGCATGGTGTGATCCCATCTTCTCGCCAGCAGCATCACTTATTGAAGACGCCGAGCTTCACAATCATGGCGGAATTTTTTTTTTCTCTCTCTCTCCATCTCTGTTTTTGTTTTTATTTTTCCACCTTTACTTCGGGTGGTGGCTCTTCGGGGATCTTTTGCCGATGCCCGCGAAATTGTGTCAGGTTTCATCCTGAACATGATAAATTTTTCGGATCTGCATCGCTCTCTCTCCCTGCTTCCCCTTGATGATGAATACGTGAGCAGCTTCTTCGGTTGGTGCCGCTGCCTACTACTACTTCCGTGGGTTTGCTTAAAGGATTTAGATGGATCGGCATTTAACCTCGTTTTCTTTCTGGAAGCGTAATTGGGGGGGAAAGTTGATCTTGCGAGGGGTGTAATGAATATTGAGGGGGGGGGGGGAGAGTATTTTTTGGGTGAGTGTCATCAATATTTTAGCCACCTTCAGAAAATTTAATTCTGTTCCTTTGTAGTGGAATTTAGTTTTGTGTTTGATACCGACATTGATTTTGGTTTTCACATTGTAATATTGAATGGAGAGGTTACACAAAGTTATTTTCTATTTTTTTGTGTGTTTGTTTAAGTTACAAATGTCGGCTTATTGAAATATATCTTTTTTATGCCATGATCTGATAAAGACATTTCAATATTATCAGTTACGTGAAATTACCAATGATTGATTATACATTTAAAATTAGAAATCAATCAATTTCTTAGAATATGCGATTTAATATAAATTGATAATAGAGTACGGGTATTTTATCAAGAAGAAACTGTTCATTCATGCGCAAAACGCTAATCCTACTGAAAATTCCTCCCAAAACTGGTTTAAGAAACTCACTTCGTTCCCCTTCAGCCCCTTCGTAACACGCAAATAATGTTTTCTACTATGCTTAAACATTTCTGAATTCTAATATTTAATTCTATGCATCTAGTGCAAAACAGATGTTGTAGCTGTACATTTAATTAGCTAAAATTCGGTTCTTAGGCAAAATTCAGGCGAACTCTATGGATAATGACAAAACTATCCTACGACTTTGCTCCCCCCCCCCCCCCGAACTGTTTTCTGTTTCACCCGGTGACGTGGGTGTGACGTCATCTGCATATGGTGGATATAAATCTTAAATAATGGTTAGATTACATAATATATATGAAATTTGACCTGATTTTTTCGAAGTCTCTTGATGCAGAATAGTTACCTTTTAGTTAACTTTCTGACGTGTATTTTGGACTAGTAAACTTTTATTGTATACAAGGCAGTCATTTTTAGAAAATAAGTAACTTACAATTTTTTTTATAATTTCAAGGCAGCAAACGATAATACTTTGAAATAATGTTGATGTAACTATTGAGACGTAACATCTACTTGCTTAGTGCTGTAAAACAACTTTTAATAATTATTTGTTCTCATATAAAATGTTTAATTCCAAAAATCACATAAATATTCTTCACTACTTTTCTTTATCATAGCGCTTACCTCTCAAGCAAAATCCCCTACATTTCCCAAAAAATTCTTACATCCATTTACCGATTCCGTTATTTCAAAATCCCGTTTAAAAGCCCCCAAACATCTTTTTTCCCCCTTCTCTAAAGACATTCCGACGCTGCTCCTCTTTTACTATTGTCGAATAAATCACTTCCCAGCCGTAAAATGTGAGCATTACGGCCGTCCCGTCCGCCGACAGAATGGTGTGATTATTTCGGCATCGAGTACAAGATGGTTTTCGCACTTGGGATCGTAAAAACGACCACCTGTTCGGAGGGGGCTGGCCATTCATAAGGTGGCCGCTTCATGTGTCTGCTGTGACAACCGATGGGGACATAAATAGGTCCAAAGCGCCACTACGATACGTCCCATAAAATGTTTACGATTCATAAAAATGGCTGACCGCTCCCTGCCTCCGACGATCCCCCGTCCTCGCTCTTGCGCCTCCTTTTTCGTTTGCTCCCGGGATGAGGGATGCTGAGGATTCTTTTTATGAGGAGGTTTTAGAGTGTTTGATTTTAAATTGAGTGTTGATCAGTAGGGGATGTATGATAACAGACTATTTTTTTTTATTATCATTCTGTATTTGTTTAAAGTAGGGTAGAATTGACATATCGCAAATATTTTTATATTAAATAGTCAATTTTATTATTTAAATGTTATTTTTGAACAATTTTGCCTCTGACGATCTCATGTTCTCGCTGTTGCGCTTCCTTTTTCGTTTGCTCCGGGATGAGGGATGCTGAGGATTCTTTTTATGAGGTTTTTAAATATTTCAAATACACCACATGTACGAAAATTTTGAAGAAAAAAAAATTGTGACTTTCGTGTGTGAGTTGTATGTAACTCACGGAGAGTCCAATATGGGCAAAGAGTTGACTAAGTCCAGTACGGGCAGTGGCAGCCCAGCGGTAAAATATCCGACTTGTATAAAAAAAGTAACTTTTCGAGGAAAAATCCAGGCCAATATAAGTTTTTTTTTGTCTAAGAGGCTATGCAGAACGTGCCTGTATCAAGATTGCATATAAATTGTATACAATTCACAGCACGGATACCGTAGTCTGTGATCTTCTTGGACAAACAAGACTTGTTAAATACAACTCGTATGGTGAATGTTTTAAATTAAAAAAAAAGTAGAGAAACTCAATTCAATTTTGTATTAGGGGACGCACAAACGCACCAGTCCTTAAAAAAACTAGACTGATTTAAATTAATTATCGGATTTATAATGTTAACGACCGTTTTTTTTAATGTTTTTATAGTTATTTTAAGCCGTTAACCATTTTGAGCTTTAAGTTAAATCGGCTGTTTCAGTTATTGTACTCCATTAACTACAGTAGATGTTCGTTTTTTTTCCCTCTACCAAAAACTACCGTTAAAAGCTTCTTCGTTTATCTTGTCAGCCTGAGTGTCGCCGTCGCATTTATTGAGTTTATTTTTTCTGTCTGCACGAATGCGATTTGCCTCTTTGTAGAACTTTTTTCCCCCTACGCTAAAAACAGAAATTGAAATATTCACACAAATCTCGCAGTGGACATGCCCCCCTCTTTAACCAATCACATAAAAACAGGAGCTGGAATAGAAAAGGAAATAAGTAGATAGAAACTAACGGTTGTGGAGAAAATGGGCACAGGGGTCTATACTACATAAAAGCCGAAAAACAAACAAAAGGCGAGGTAGAAAAGGGATGAAGAAAAGACGATGCACAATCTCACAATGTGCTTCCCCGAGAAAGGCTGCCGTTTGGAAGTTTCGAAAATTGCCAAATTAAATGAAAAGTCGCCAAGTACTTCAAAAAGTGTCTGACTAACTGAAAATATCCGAAGTTTGTATGAACGTAGATATTTCAAAATAATTGATAATAACAGTATCTAACAATTTTTGAGAAAAAATAAATAAATATTAGATTAAATCCTCCTCATTCGTTCATGGTTAAAATTGGAAATGTCGCCAAATAGGCGAAATTTCGCCGAAACCTGGCATCGCTGCAGACGCTGAAAAAGCCAAAAAACGCATCAAGGAGCGAGTGCGAAAAAGAGGATGGAAACAAAAGACTCGGCGAGTTACAAGAATCGAAATAAAAAAAAAAGAGAGAAACAATAACAAAGAGAACAAAAAAAAAAAGGGAGGGAAGAAAGAAAAAATTAACAACGTCGGGGGTGGAAATAAGGTGAAAAAGAGTGAAATAATATGGTCACGTGGTGGCCCTGGTCATTACCAGAGGCAAGCTACTGGACTAATCCACCCCTCTTCTCTCTCTCTCTCTCTCTTTCTGGAAGAGAGAGGGAGAGAGAGAAGGATGCTGAAGAGAAGGGATGCTGAAGAGAAGGGATGCTGAGGATGAGGAGGGATGGTGTGCACGTCCTCCTCCCGGGCATCATCTTCAGGAGAGGCACGTCCGAGGGAAATGGAGAAGCTAAAGCCTCCCGAAATTGGATAATACAGGGAAAATATAATAAAGGGACTTCTATAATAGGCTTCTGACAGTGTGTTGAATCCTTCTGCAAGGCAACAGAAAAAGATGGACGCCGCAGAGATGTTACCGCACGAATGGTTGTTGTTGCTTTTTTTTTTGTTTACTTCCCATGTCCTGAAATTTAATTCCGAAAGGTGTTTTTACTTCCCCCTTTTGTGTTTTGGATTTTCTTGTATATTCGTCTTGGTTTATTTGTGGAATTGACATAAGTGTCTGGTGTGTGGATGTAGTGAGTACTTTTACAGAAGTGTTTTTTTGGGGGTTGAGGATTTTGTTGAAGTGTTGAAATAAATGCGCTTGCTAAGAGGAATGATGTGCTAAGAGGTCGAAAGTTACTTCAAGAACGTATTAACAAGATATTAAAATACAATAAAGGCCTTATGAACTTCAAAGTTCTAAGTTGTTATTTTAGGACAGTTGTATCTACAAACATTATTTTTCTAAATCGTTGCTCCACAAGCGTGTAAACTATTTGAAGTTTTAAAATGGAACAATCTTAAAATATTGCTCATTTCAAGAAGTGGTCACCTTCGTTAAATTGTTTTGTCGAGAACAAAACGTTAAGAGACTAATCTGATACTTTAATACGTCTAAACTACGTTTATGTACTAGACAGCGAGGCAGCGATTTTGGTTCTTTTGGAACAGATCCCAAACCGTAATCAATGGTCCGCTTGTGTAGGTAGCTCCTGCTGAACGTAAATAAAATTAAGTTTTTTTAATTAACAGTTTTAGCGAGTTGTATTGCTTATATTATATCTAAATCGCTATTTATTGATGTTAATTTTGGTGTATTCATTATTTTCAGTCACGATAGGAACGAATTCACCTCTAGTTTTTTCTTGTATTTCTGTAAATTATCGAGATTATCACTATCGTGAATAAGGGTATATTTCTAGCTTATTGGCCCAATGATTTCAATAGCCCTCTCACGGACGACATAAATCAAATTAATACCTTTATATCACTTTACAAGCTTGCTTTGTTAACAGTACCAACGGTATTGCTTATACATAACTCGCTATTTTGTAAGTAATTTTGGAATTATCGCCATTTTCGGCCAATGTAAAAACGAATTCACCTCGAGTTTTTCTTGAGTTTCTGGAAATTCTCCCTAGCTTACAACTATATCGTGAATAAGGGTATATTTCCAGCTCATTTGCGCAATGCTTTCAATAGCCCTCTCATGGACGACATAAATCAAATTAATACATTTTTTATATACCTACGATCTTGCTTAATTAACAGTACCATCGAGAAGCGTTTCTTATACCCAACTCTCTACTTTGTAAGTAATTTGGGAATTATCGTCTTTTTCTGCCAATGTAAAAACGAATTCACCTCGAGTTTTTCTTGAGTTTCTGGAAATCCTCCCAAGCTTGTCACTCCTCCACGAGCGAGGGAATATTTCCAGCTTATTTACCCGATGATTTCAATAGCCGTCTCATGGACCACATAAATCCAATCAAATTAATCCCTTTATATCGCCTTGCAAGCTTTCTTAATTAACAGTACCAACGAGGAGTGTCGCTTATCCCTAACTCTATATTTTGTAAGTAATTTGGGAATTATCGTCTTTTTCTGGCAATGCAAAAACGAATTCACCTCGAGTTTTTCTTGAGTTTCTGGAAATCCTCCCAAGCTTGTCACTCCTCCACGAGAGCGAGGGAATATTTCCAGCTTATTTACCCGATGAATGAACCGACGCCTTTGTGAGATTGAATCATCGAGTCGGAAGCCCGACTCGCCGGGTAGGATCACTAATCTTGCTGCGTCTTCTTGAAGTTTTTCCGCTCCCCATCTCTCACCTAACATTACAAATTCGACGAAGCGTTGAGACGGCTGCCAAAATGATTCACGGGCGACATATTTGTTCCCGGAGCAGGAGCGATATGGATGGAGTCCAAGTATTTTTACTTCTTTCCCATCATCGTGGTCCGAGCCAAGTGAAGTTTGCCTTCCTTCACCAAGAAGGAATTCAACTCATTGCCCCGCTTGCAGCAGCCGCGAACTTTGTTAAATTGCTGTTTTCCCTTCCCATTAAAATTGTTCCGGAGAGCGAAGTTTATTTGTGGGCAGATTCCCGAAGTAATTTTTGTCAGTTTTCCCATTCTCCAGTTGGAGTGATTTAGGTGTTAATTCTTAATGCTGCGCGGTTTGTTTCTGGATCGGGGACATTCCTCTGGAAATATTAGAGTTGTGGGAAGTAATTAGGGCGGGCTCGCAGCATTTTTCCCGAAGCCGGATTTTTAATTCTGGCGATTTATAACAAGGTGGCCGTCCCCCCGCTATGTTGGCGTTTCCATTATTTATATCGCCTTCAAGGATTTTGTCTTGGATTAAGAAAAATGCGTCCCTTTTAAGTTTTAATACTATTTTGGCACATAACGTATTGGAGTTAGTTGTTGCAATTAAAGTGTTAGTGGTAGACTAATTAAAAATGCTAACACAATAAAGGACGTCGCTATTATGGAATTTAAACTTTCTTCTATTTTCAATATTTGGTTATCAGTTCAATTAGTAGGCAATATTAGTTCGCAGATATAGTGCAAGGCTGGTTTTGCCCAAGTTCATACTTTTTTTATATATAAATGACATATCCACAATTGACTGATCGTAAAATTCGAAATGGCAACTGTGCAGATTATTTTCTCAGGGTTTTTCAAATGGTAATTTTGATTTTCATATACCGGAAAGGTTAATTGGAATTGGAAGAAAATTTTATTATTAAGTTGGGATATGTATAATAATTTAATATAAAAGGCCCACATTTTCTTTTCATATTATTAATAAGGTTTTTTTATAAAGGATTTTCAACAAAATATATTCGAAAAGAGGTATATCTATTTTTGTATTTTATGGACCCCTTCCAAAGAAAGGACTCAAAACGTATCCCCTCCCATGCAATAACACGCCAACAACAAAATAATAAAAAAAACTTTTTCATAAAGCCGGATGATCGCAAAGAACCTGTCTCCTATTTCACCATTTTCCCCTGCTTTTGAATCAAACTTCTCCAGAATCTCAGAGGTACTCGCGGGGGTGATACCCCCTCCCCACCTTTATCTCCCCCCCCCTCTCCCCCAAACCGTTGCCACCATGTCGTTTTCACCCGCAGCCGTCGTATACCGGGGGGAGAGGGAGGGTGCGCCACGCAATTTTGACACAAGACTGTCGACCCTTACAACTTTAATTAGTTCGCCGTAAGGTAAAAGGCGAGGGCAATAGCAGACAGGCGATGGCTGATTTATAGGGGCCGGGCCTGTCTTCAGCTGCTGTATCCATAACTGCGAGGATGGAAATGGGTAGAGAGAGGTAGTCATATTTCAGTGGGAATGGGGCCTGCTGAGAGGCCCTTCTCTGCAATGGCCGTCGGAGTGATTCTCTCTTCCCTTTTTGCTCCCGGTGTTCCCGGAGTAGCATCCCTATCCTCTTCCACGCCATTCTTTCCTTTATTATACTTCCTACCCACTCCTCCCCCATTCGGTCGTTCTTTTGGGGATTCGCACTATGTGACGCCATTCACGCCGATTCTTTTTCGTTCTCTTCCCTTTCTTGGCGTCTTATTTTTCTTCTTATTTTTTTATTCACCTTTAAGACACGACGAGGGAGCGTTTTGCAAATGCTAAGTTTGGTTGCCGAGACCCAGGGAATGGTCTTATGTGAGGTTAGTTCCGTTGCGACTCGGTTCAATGGTGAAGGTTTCTATCTTGAGAAGTAGATTTGAATGTTAGGCACAAAGTCAGGTAGCTATGGCTACCTGATTGTTAGGCTTACAGTCCTGAAATGTTAGGCTCACAGTCCTGAAATGTTAGGCTCATAGTCTGTGTAGCTATTGATCTTCATTGAGCGTATGGTGCCTATTTTATACCTATCGTGACACAAATGTCTTCCTATTGGTCGTGGTGTTTAAATGCCAGCTCAGATATTGTCCTCGTTACCAAACCGAAGTTCAAATTTAAAAATCAAACATCCTTGTTTTTTCTTCTGAATGAATCCCGAACCTTCACCAAAATCACATCGTGTAGCTCTAATGTAACATAAATTCAACCAAAATCTAGTAAAACAATGGTCAAAGCGTAGCTTTTTGTAAGTAACTTGTGTCGAAATTGTGTATTTGAATTTATTCTCGAACTGTAACATAGTCGTTTTTACATCTAAAGTCTTCAAACTTCATCTGAAGCATACCTCAAGAGAACCCCAGCATAACTGCAACTAAAAAAAAGTCATATCCACTCCCCACCATAGAAATCTTATTAATAGCTCCCGACGCACGGCTCTTGAAAGATTTCGAGTTAGTCAGCAGGCAGGGGACGAGCAAGACATTCATCTTTTTTTTCCTCTGTCTAGATCTGGTTCGGTGCTCATTAGCGGCAGAAAGGTGATCATTGTTTGCGGCAAGAAGATCTCCGAAGTCGCTTTGAGACAATGAGAGGCGACACAACTAAGAAATTTAAATAGCTGCCCCGTCATAGAAAATGCTAGTCAACAGCACGATGAGGAATTTCGGAGCTGACAAATTGACGCAGCAGTTGTGTCTGCAACATAGGATATTAGTTCTTAAGCACTTTTTACAGAACTGAAACCTGAATCTGTTGACAATGACCCTTTTAACTTGAGGGCCGTGATATCCTGGTGGAAACTGCACTGGTCATTTCCCGGTTAGGTCAAACGATGGCTCCATGTGGAGCTGGTGCTCGTTAAATCTATCGTGGTTCAAATATCCTTATGCAGATCGTGATAAAATTTGAAGATGAGAGTGTTGTTTTTGTCGAATCTGATTGTGGTGTAAATATACGGTTAAATTTCAGGGTCTTTCCTTTGGGATCGATTCCGAACCGTCGTCCATTTTGTTGCTCTAACATGAGTTTAATTCACCTGACCCTTTATTTTGAATTAATAGATACATTAAATTTATATGGCTTTTTAATTATACGAAATGTCAGTCAACTACTGCAAATGGAAGTAATTTCCATGAAAAGCTTCCATCAAATGTATGAAGATTTCAGCTATGTTATCATTTGTTGCCAAACTTAAATCTTTACATTTAAATTAGTTTTAATTGATTTAAGATGGTTGTTAAGGGCCATTTAGGATATGCAATTTAGTATATTTGTATAGTATTTAAGAAGTTTTGTCCAATAAATATCTAATGCACGCACAAATATTCGTGGGAACTTATCAAAATCTCGGAAAAAGTAAAACGATCTTATTCGTTTATGATGTAAAAAAATATATAAATTATTAACTTTACATATATTGTATGTCAAGTTTATTCATGTATTAAACTTGCGGTAGTGAAATGTCCATTACAGAACTACTTAAGTAAGATTGCAGAATCATTTCCGAGTTCTCAATAAGGACTACGAGCGAAAATCCTGCAAATGGAAACCTACACCTTGGTGGGCACGTGTCACAATCATTTGTGTGGTGCAATTTTTTCTTCCCTCCTTATAATCAAAATGACCAGATGACACGCAAACCCTCGCCGTGGGTGGGTAGGTAGTTACACCTGTCTTTGACCTACACAGTTGCGGCATGTCGTGTAGGGTCTCCCTCATTGTCACATTTAAACAGAGCGACAAATTTTGATTGATCTCCGAAAGCACCTCGAGTTCTCCCATTCATGCTTTTAAGTATCGCTGAGCGTAGTACGCGAAAAGAACACCTCTTCTTGGTAATTATTTTCGCATTTACGTCTTCACTAATGATGTCGGCGGATATTTTTCAAGTCTTAATTCTTTCTTTTCGCAGTCCCTGGTGTGTTGGAGAGAGAGAGAGAGAGCCCTAGTTGGGGTTTTTCGGGGGAGATGGAATGGGGTAAAAATGCTTTAATGATTTTTGCCCAGAACAAGAAAAGAAACGTGATATTAGGGTGGTTTGGGTCGTTGGGTTTAAGTCTTGTTTTTCGTGGGTATAATGGATCTTTTTTATGGAGTGGGTGTTGGGAATCTAATTCGGCTTAAAGAGGTAAGAATAGTTTGAGGAAAGTATGCATATTTAACTTTAAAAAAAAATGTTTTGTCAGAGGTTTTGAAATGAAGCTATTTTTTATCAATAAAAATATACAAAATGCTGATTAAATAAAAATACGTGAAAAATGTCTGTATATTTGAAATATGTTGTATCAAAGTTAAGTTCTATGAATTTTATGATGGTTTAATCTGTAATTATTTTCATATAGGGTGGAATAGAAAATTATGTTGTTAGGAAAGTGGCTGATAGAGTATAAGTACCAATTTCCGACCAATTAAGACCACATTTCTGACCAGTGCCAAACTTGTGACTACTGAAATCACTTTAGACTGTAAAAGGAAATTTACCTAAATTATAAAATGCTTTGAGAAAAATTGATTGAAAGGACTTTTGAAAACATAATGATATGTTCTTAGTTTTAAACATATTTTAAAAATGGTCGTTAACTGATGCTTGGTTGGTAACTGATGCTTAGTTGGTAACTGATGCTTGTTTGGTAACTGATGCTTGTTTTGTAACTGATGCTTGTTTGGTAACTGATGCTTGGTTGGTAACTGATGCTTGGTTGATAACTGATGCTTGGTTGGTAACTGGTACGTGGTCGGTAACTGGTGCAGTCACCCTAAGTACTGTGTTTAATCTTATAATTTCACTCGATGTTTTTGAAAAATTATCATTTAAAAATAGTAGCTGGTTGTTTTCTTGAATTTCCATTTACGTGTAATTTGGCTTGAGTGGCTCCAAGAGTCAAATATATTTCCTTAATAGTATTTATTACAATTTAATTCAACAAAATATGTTTGTTATTAAAACATTTTACGAGCAACTAATGATTCGGATCATGATATAAAAAAAAGAAATTTTCAGCTTTCGTTTAAAAAGTTGTATGGATTATCAGCCATGAATGCCCCATTTACATACTACCAACATCATTCATCACCAGCGCCATTCTCCTTCCAGATACTCACAATTCCAGTCCATTAATACCCGCCAGTCTTTGATAGATGTTTTACTTATGTTCTGCAACCCATTGTCAATACGCTGTCGGTAAGTCCCTCCGCATCAAAAATTCTCTCACCCACACCACACAACCCCCACCGCCCACACTCGTTAATATCGCCTGCTGAAAGCAATCCATTGATTGCCGCTGTTCAAACTGACAAATGGGAGCCTTGATTGGCACCTACACACTATATTTCACTCCGGCCAGCCCATTCTTAACACCTTTTCCAGACAACAATGGGATTCAAGGTGCGTACTTTATTGATAAATAAGTAAGCAATGGGGATATCTCAATCATCCCACCAATCGTTGTCTGTGTATCGATGGAATCGGTAATCGATATGATGGGCGGTTAGTGATTGTTATCGATGAATTCGACTTTGTTGCTGGAAATGGATAACTGTTCCCGATTTCGAAATGTGCCTTTACTACAGCCTAGCATTTCATTTCTGAATTCCATTTATTATATCACCAAACGTGTTGATGCACATATTTGAAAAATTAATATTTTACTCTGTATTGAAGTTTAATTATTACCAATTCTGAGTTGTGTGATGCTCTGATTTACATGATTAAATCTTTTATTTAATTGATTTTCCAAGTTACGTACGAATTGGCATTTTTTTTAGGAATTGAAAATTAATTAAAGCAAACCTTGTGTTAGATATCAATTTTACTATATTTGATCATTAGTGAGGTTTAGAAAAATATGTCATACCATTTGCTAGTTCGATTGCGAGTGCTGCTTCGATAAGAAGGCTTGCAAACCTTCAAAGTTGATTTCAGTTGATCATTGTCGAAGCTAAATTTGGTTGATTGGATTATTGATTTTAATAAATAAAATACTTGCTTTATGCCAGAAGTCTCAAATCGAAGTTACTGAAATTGTCAACTTTTTCTTAAAGGAAAAACTGCCATGGGTAAAAATAGCACATAATCCTTAAAAAACACTGGATAATTCCAGATAGCTTGTTGGTACATCGTTAGGACTTTGGTTTTTCTTGACAAAAGTACTCGGGAATTCCTGGTAGATGCAAAAATTCTCTCCTGGATTGGATATCACATAAAGCTGCAAAATACTTTGATAAAAGGTAGTGCGCATTTTCAACCAATAACTAAATTGATCATAATGTTGATAGACAATATTTCTCATGCGAAGCACAGAATAAAACGAAATGTGAATTCTGTGATGCGAAAAACAAAATTTTTGCCAATTCCAATATTCAAACCCGTATTTATTCCAATCCCTTAACCATCTTATTCCTCGAGACTGCACATTCCGATCCCTCTTCCTTTCCTTTTCTTCTTCGAAAGTAAATTTAGCCCCCTGAAAGAAATGCTTCTCGACTCGGCAATCGTAAAAGCCACTAACTCGACTGCGGAATAGGTGAAACTTGCTTAAATAAACATCTTTTGATATAGGTAATGCGGGGAATCCATGCCGAACTGTGGCTCTCTCTCCAGGCCACATATCCGCCAGAAAAACTAATTTCGAAGCGAAGCTATCCTTTCCCCAGCCCATAGTGGGATGCCTCGGGTTATAGCCACGAAGTTGAAGGGGAGAGAAAAGATGAAATAACTTTATTTTCGATGGTGGGGATGGATATTTTGCCGAGGCGTAAAGAAATGTTGGGACCTTCTATTTCTCCTATTCCCCCCTTCGTAATTCTTTTCTTTTTCCTATTGGGTTATTTTTTTTTCTTTTTCTTGTAGCTCCCGGGCAAATATTCAATCAGTTGGCTTTCTGCCTAATTCAATAAATTGTTTTTTTCGCTGGGAACCCGAGTGGGTTGGCTGAAGCTTGGCGTGGATGTGAGGTCTGGAGGTACGCAATTGGGTTTTAAAGTGTATTGCTCATTCTATCCTGCTTGGCGAGGGTGGCGATATTGTTCTTGCCAACGCGGGTGCAGTATTTCAACTGCCCTTTGGGCATATATATACCTAAAAATAGTTATTTTACTAAAATTTAACTATGATTGACATTTTATAAGTATGTTTAAAAAATATTTCTTAAATAAAATGATAAAAGTACATATATAGCTTTGTGACCGGAAATAAAGACTAACAAAATAATGTTGGGATTTTATTCTATGTATTTTAAAGATGGTAAACAGTGTAAATCGCAGATATGTTTTAAATGAAGTACGAAATAATAAAATATCGTTAAAAAAGTCATGAAATTTTCACAAAATAAAACTTTTAAATTTTTTTTATATATAAAAACTCAATAAAATCTTCTAGAACAGCTGATTAATTTTTGATTGCTATTGCAATTTGTTTTTGCAAAGAAATTTAATATGTGATTAATAGTTTACAACAAAGATCATATTATTAACCAAGTTAAATAATCAACAATAAAAATATAAATTTGAATAAATATTATTGACTATATAACAAATTAAAATTCTCATAACATTTGTACGACGCCAAATGACATTAAATGTGAGAAATTTAATACGCCAAGTTCCACATATTTGTTTCTTTTGAACAACGTGTTTCGAATATTTGTTAAAAAATTTATTTGAAACCTTATTTAAAGAATATTTTAAATCGTTTTTCTCAAACACGTGTACTTTAGTTGGAACATAAAAGAAATATAAAAGCGAAAAAAATGCAAATATTGTAAATCTAAACTTTAACGTAAGTTTCAATAATTCCCTTTTCATTTCGACTTTAATAATATTTCTACATTTCCCTCTCTCAACCCTAAGAAAAGGGAATTCTTAGTTTCACTCCTCCCCCCCCCCCCTTTTAAGCAAGGTTGCGTAAATTGCCTAAATTAAATTGTCTGAAGTAAGGAAATTGAAAACAACCCTCCTGCTAAAGATTTGCATATTCAAAATTTTGTGTCTCAAAAATTGCTCGGTCTGGATGTTAGTTGAATTACTTGTTTTACGTTTATAAGTGCATTCGCTACCCGACCTTTTTAAGTTGTAACGTTACTTTTTCCCCGACTTTGTATGTTTTCCCTTATGGAAAGTCCAGGGACATTTGTGCCATTTTAGATTGTTTAAGAGTATCTAGAAACAGGCGCCTAATTCGTGTTTTATTCTATGTTTCCTTTTATATATAATACTACACCGAAATTGCCTGTTTTTATTTCTTGTTTTTGGTTCCACACTACATTTTTGGCAATAGATTCTTTAAAAGGGATATAGGAATAGGTTTATTTAGAATTAATTATTTTTATTCGTGTCATGCGCCCTGTATTTCTATTTTATTATTTATGTTTTTTTTAAATATTTTTATGTCTATTTTATATTTTTATGTCTATTTTATATTTTTATGTCTATTTTATATTTTTATGTCTATTTTATATTTTTATTTCTTATTTTTATGTCGATTTTATATTTTTATTTCTTATATTTTTATGTCTAATTTTTCAAAATATTTTTTAATTCTATTGCATTTCTGCACTATTTGTGGTATTATAGCGTGGGATTACTTGAACCCAGACACAAAAAATATATTTGAAATCACTGCTGGTTATGCTGTCATTAAAATATAGACGTGATTTACTATTGGAAAAATAAACAACAGGTAGCAACTGACTGGATGGTTTAAAACCTCCCCCCCCCCCCCAAATAATTCCAAGTTACGATAAAAATATAAATTCGAGCACATTTCCACGTCAATCGGATTTGATCCAAAAATATTTTTTTGATATCTGAATGATTCATACCCTGATAAAATAATGAGCTATTTTAAAAACGAAATAATTTTGGTAGAGAATTTTTCCAAAATAATAGCAGTCCAAACATTCATAGAAGACAACATTGAGTTAATCTCTGTTGGACCTAAAATATTAGTCATCGCATATGCTACATTAGTCTATCACTATTCTTTCTTAATTTCCATCTAGTATGTTCATTGTCTTTCGCGATCAACCAAGCCTTTCCAGTTATTTGGTTGCTCTTGACACCTTGTCGTCTTCATTTTTCCATTACGCTTACATGCAACTAGAAATAGATAAGAACACGCAAGAAAAGTGCATTATTAGTGTTAGATGCATTATTTATGCGTAGCAAATAGTATTTGCTTTTAGATTTTTTTTTTGTAAAATTTGCTTCACTAAAATCACATAACAAAGTTTTCTTATGTAAGTTTTATTTACTGTTTTTTCAAGTCACTATTTGCTATTAAAAAAAATCGCCGCCAATAATGTTACTAGAATTGCAGTATCATTGCTCATGAAACAATTGGAATTGTCATCAACAAAAAATAATGACCTAAATTTCATTGAGTGTTTCAAAACTATCATGTATTTAAAAGCAAAGTAACACAATAATAAAATAAATATACATTTCCTATTTGCTAGTTTATATACATATATTTAAAGTTAACTGTTTTTTAGTCAGTTTTAGCTCTCCAGTTATCTTATTTCGAATAATATATACTAGTTATTTTTATCTACATTTTACTCAAGAATATTTTTTATTATATTTCTAAACTTATTGCACTATTAAAAAATCAATTTTTTTTTTAATTTGTTCACCAGCATAATTATAAAAATTTAAAACAATTCATATTTTAATTCCCTTATATACCATACACATCGTATATCATAAAAAAAATCCTCGATAAATTTTAAATTTCTAAAAGGAATCAATGCAAAAGTTTCCGTATCTGTTCTGAGTTTAGCATCCTTCAACACACAAGAAACAAAGACAGTAGCGGCTTCCTTTATTAAAAGCCGTTATGGCCCATTAAACCGCTTCAAACACAGCATACACTTAATACAACCGGATCAGAATAAAAAACCTTTGTTTCTAATAGGCTGTTTGTAAAGGACTCGACTCCTGTTTAAGATTCGTTGTCCGTTTGAGGTGTGTTTGAATAGAAATGGAAAGCGCTTATCTCAATCAAAGACCGGAAAATTACACGTTTTTCCAAACCGAATGTCTGCCTCGTCGCATGGTCGTGAAGATTGGCAGGCTTCAATGGAACAGTGCTTTATTTGCGGAAGTGATCTTTTATTGGGTATGCAAATGTCGGCACTCCCTTTTCCCGTTTGGTGCTCATCTGATGTTTACTTTTTTTTTTGTTTTGTTTTTTGTCGCAACTGTTAGTTTTCTTTTTGTTTTCTAAGTGAAAATATAAGTTTGGGTATCGGTCAACTGTGGAGTCGTTTTTGTAGCAAAGCTGTTGTGCTTGTATCTTATTTACGTTCACAGAATTATCACGTCTGTGGGAATTGGTTCGTCAATGAAAATGCCTTAAAAACTTAGGGAAAATAGAAGTACAGTAGAACTTCAATTATCCGAACTCCAGTTAATCAGATCAAACAGCGGATTGCCAGTTATACGGGTCCCGAACCGTTTCAGCAATAAAAAAATCAGCATTATCCACATTTCAAAAGTTTCTTATTGGTGACTGATATTGTTTATAGTAGGCATTAAATTATATTACATACCAAACCAAAGTTATTTTTTTTAAATAAGAAAACCTTTTTTTTCCGGGAATTATCCAATTATCTGGATATTCGATTATCCGCATGGGACCTAATCCCAATTGATCCGGAAAATTGTTCTAATATTATTAGTTATTTTTTAGTAAAGCTAGCAAATGTTTCTAAACATTTAATATCTTTCGTGATATTCCACTGGCTACCTATATCTTAGTGCGATTTTAATTAACCAAACCACTGGCTGCCTAAAGCATATAATTTTCATAGGTTTCGTTGTCGATGTGAGAAATTAATATAATTTCTAATTGTCTCAGCTTATAGAAAATACTGCTCAAATGTATTTACTTAATTAAGTGACACAGCTTAAAGTTATCATACTTTAAATTGAGTCGATACTTTGTTAATTGTTGCTATATATCTGTAATTTTGATGACAAGAATCATTATCTTATCCCCACAAATCTAATATAAAAATATATATACTATATGAATTATTTTGTTGCCTATATATTGAGTTCTGAGTCTTTAAGTTATATTTTAAAGTAATTAGTTCAATTTAAATTCCTCATTTTAAATATAAGATCGCTTTCAGTGTGGTATAAAAAAAAATACGCGCTACTGTTGCCATATATTTTGAAACATTATAATTAAAAATACATATTTTTACTGAATTTTAATACCTTGCCATCAACTAAGTTAATGTTACGCATTCGATAATTAATTCATGAATCAGCTATTATATTCCTTTAACTATAATAAAAGGTTCTCGCCCATCGAAAGATAGTTCCAGTTAAATTCCCTCAAAAATTCTCGTGTGACAAATGTCTTCACTTTCTTTTCCCTTTCATTCCCGATTTTCATACATCGTCACATTATACACATGTAGCGCAAATTTGGAGAGGACTCCTTTTAAAAGCGTCCTCCACTCACCCACGGAATATTGTCTGATTGTGTTCAATTAAGAGCTTTGCCATTCGTTTAGGGTTCCTCCTCTTCATTTAACTGCCTTCCGGGCGTTATTGTTCCTCTGGGGCAGATTAAGACCTAAATCATTCAATGCCCTCCGCCATTAATGAGGAACGGTGGGTTTTAATTCGGTTTGCGCGCCAAATTGTGCCTTAAATATCTTTTTGACTCTGCTGCTCATTGATATCGGGAATGATGGCGGGAACTGCTGTTAGCGATTTGGCGAGAATCGTTTGCTGGGAATAAAAAAAAAAGAGTTTATTGTGCTTTGATTAGGCCTTCAAGCGTTTATGTTCTGTAATGCTCGCGCTTAGTGTGTTCTATTCTTTGTGGAAGTTTTTTCCTTCCGAGGAAAAAGGGTAATTTGGGAGATTCTAAGATTGCTCTTGGAGTAATTATCGTTAATTTTCCATTGATTCTTTGTCAGGAATATTAGTGTATTGGAGATAGTTGTTTGATTTATTTTATTTACTTACATTTAATGTTCCTGACAGTGCTCATCTACTTGGTATTTTTGATAACAAAAATTCTTTAAAATATCAACCGGGAATAATTTGCTTAATAATAAAATTATCTTATGTGGTGATAAAAAAAAACAGTTTCTTTTCGTGGGTTGGCAACAGAAAACTTTGTTTACAAACGTACTGTCGCGGTCGCCATTTGCATATTTGGTATTTTTCTTGTGTTGTATAATCGTACAAGTTAACTAAAGATAAAATTAATTCCTTAAATATTATTTATTTTTATGTTCTGTAATTATTGCATATCTTTCGCGCTGTAGCACACGTTACTAGAATGTTCTTTTTTTTTTTTTAAAGAAGCAGTCATTTCACGATTGAAAGCTATTCTTCGAAATAAAATACCGAAGTCATCTACAAGTACTTTCAATCTTTCTTACTCACGATACGGTTAATTCTCGTTCAAATTCCACACCCACTTTTATATTCGGTGCTTCTTATTTCCTACCAACCTTCCTTTTTTTCGCCTGCGTCATCCACTAGATATAGGTCGATCAGTTCGGCAAATAATTTCGTGCCACACATGGTCCCAGTGACTCCGAATATATTGCCTTCCAGCGTAAATAAATTTTTCCCAAATATGTGTTATCAAGCACCGGAGTGAGTGCCGAAAAAAAAAGTGATAACGGTTTCTCGGGGCTTTCTGAAAAAAAAATGCGAACTTGAAGGAAAATGCGGTGCTAGTGAAATGTCTCCGATTTCGAATGCGAAATTTGATATTTAAATTTTTTCACAATTTTCACCGTCGATAGTCTGCGATGAAATGGTTTCTCTCCTTCTCTTTGAGACCTTAGATTTGTGTCCTATTACCAGGGAATCTGAAGAAAAAATATATTTATATCGACCTTTTTTGACGTTAGTGTTGTATTTCGAAAAGTTTTTTTTTAATGTATACTCGTCAGGTACGATGGAAAAATAATCTTTACTTTTCAATTTTGAAAAACTATAGTGATTTTTATTTAAATGTTAGTTGTACTTTATACTGATAATGGTAATTTGGTTTGTATAAAACAAATTGAAAATTAGATGAAAACAAATATTGCTTCTGATTATTATTGTTTTTATAAATATTTAACATTCAATTCATATTTTGAAATATATGATTTTATATTTATTTAACTTGTAGTTTATGTTAACATATATTTTTATTTTCAAATAGAATATGATAAATTTGAAATATTATGATTTTTTTTTGCTGTAAAATTAGTAGAAGATTGCGCGAAAAAGAGTAAAAACAACTATAAAAGTTAACGTTATTCATTACTTATTAACGTTTTATAATTTTTTTAATATATTTTCCAATCGCAATTTTCTTCAAGGATTTGAACACTAAACATCTAAATGTTTTTTTCAATAAACTTTACCAAAAACACTTTTTAACTTACAGTATTGTTTGATAGTAAACCAATTCTTAATAGCAAAACCAAAGTATCAGCTTTTTAATAATTATTTAGTTACCACGATTGTAACGGAATTTTTATCAGTTCAACTGACTCTAAACAAACTAATACCATCGAATTAAATTTCAAAAACATCCGACACCCTTTCAATTTTATTGTTTGATAGTAAACCAATTCTTAATAGCAAAACCAAAGTATCAAGCTTTTTAATAATTCTTTAGTTAGCACGATTTTAACGGAATTTTTATCAGTTCAACTGACTCTAAACAAACTAATACCATCGAATTAAATTTCAAAAACATCCGACACCCTTTCAATTTTATTGTTTGATAGTAAACCAATTCTTAATAGCAAAACCAAAGTATCAAGCTTTTTAATAATTCTTTAGTTAGCACGATTTTAACGGAATTTTTATCAGTTCAACTGACTCTAAACAAACTAATACCATCGAATTAAATTTCAAAAACATCAGACACCCTTTCAATTTTATTGTTTGATAGTAAACCAATTCTTAATAGCAAAACCAAAGTATCAGCTTTTTAATAATTATTTAGTTACCACGATTGTAACGGAATTTTTATCAGTTCAACTGACTCTAAACAAACTAATACCATCGAATTAAATTTCAAAAACATCCGACACCCTTTCAATTTTATTGTTTGATAGTAAACCAATTCTTAATAGCAAAACCAAAGTATCAAGCTTTTTAATAATTCTTTAGTTAGCACGATTTTAACGGAATTTTTATCAGTTCAACTGACTCTAAACAAACTAATACCATCGAATTAAATTTCAAAAACATCCGACACCCTTTCAATTTTATTGTTTGATAGTAAACCAATTCTTAATAGCAAAACCAAAGTATCAAGCTTTTTAATAATTCTTTAGTTAGCACGATTTTAACGGAATTTTTATCAGTTCAACTGACTCTAAACAAACTAATACCATCGAATTAAATTTCAAAAACATCCGACACCCTTTCAATTTTATTGTTTGATAGTAAACCAATTCTTAATAGCAAAACCAAAGTATCAAGCTTTTTAATAATTCTTTAGTTAGCACGATTTTAACGGAATTTGTATCAGTTCAAATGACTCTAAACAACTAATACCATCGAATTAAATTTCAAAAACATCCGACACCCTTTCAATTTGGCGGCCCTTTGGCGCACTCCCGGCAACCCTCCCTCTCCAAAGTGGCAGGGAACCTCGGATACCCCTTCTCATTAAAGCCCTAAACTGGAAGAGAGGGAGAGCATTTGCATAGCTTTTGAGGTGCGAATCTCTTTTACGGCGGCTCTACGACAAGTACGAATCTTGTTTTAGACTCATTAGATTCATCAACAGCGTCCTTGTGATGGGGCGGTAATAGCGCGCCGCCCCAATAAGTATTCCGAAAGGAGAGCCCTCGTCGATATAAAAGAGAGCAATTTCACTCGAGTTTTGAAGGGCTTTTCACGTATCCCCCCCCCCCCCCCCTTCTTTTTAAAAGGAAAATCCTTTATGGTGAAGGGAAGGAAGAAAACTGCCTACTTTGCATCCGAAGGTTTAAACTTGGCCCTTTTTGGCTGTTGATTAATTCTGGGGACAGGGGTGTTTGCCTTTATTTAACCAGTGTTTGGAAGGATTTTTGTCACTTGGATGTTTCAATAGTTGGAAATGTTTTCTATTGGTTTTGGCGTTTGATAGTGTCTTTAGTTTAATTTATTTTTGGGAGACTATATATTGTGTTTGATATAAATGGTGGTTTCTATAAATTGCGATTTATAGTTTTTGCGATTTAAATTGATTTAATATCAACGAAAAATATTTAAAAGTGATCTGGTTTGTTTTATCTTTTCTTAATGATTGGGTCCACTAAAAATCATGAATGCGAAACGTTCAAACTAAATAGTGCGAAATTAAAAAGAGTCGGTGCTAGTTTTCAATTTCTAACTTTTGCCTAAGAAAGCAAAGTTTTCTTGTAGTTAATAAGAAATTTTGTATATTTCTGTAATTTTTTAAACTTCTTTTGATTTAATTTCAAATAAACTATTACGACAATAAAAAAAATATTTCCCGGTTACTTCAAGAGTAACATGAAGCATATTTTGTAGTATTACCACATTACGGTTATTTTTTACATATATTTGGTGTGGGGCTTAAATACAATTATTTGCTATAATGTCTTTTTAATTCAAAAATAATTAAATATACTTAACTAAACACAAGGTGTCCATAGAATAGGGAAATCAGGGAATTTGGTCAATCTGGAAAAATTAAGGAATTATCAAGAATTTTGGGAATTTTTTTTAAAAAAATCACAGAAATTAACAAACAAAAAAATTAAGATGATTTCTGACTATGAAACGTCGTTGGTTAACTTCTTATATTTAAATACTTTCAAAATGCAATCAAATTAAATAAAAGCTTGTTGGATTAAAATGTATACTTAAAATAAAAATATATATTCTTTTAAGATCGTAGAAATCATAACAAAATGCCGATGTTTCTAGAACTTGGTAGAGCAATTGGCTGTCTATAACTAAATACTTGCCCACTCAAGAAATTTTAATAAAGAATGTTCAAATTTTTAATGCTAAATTCCTAGTGACATTCCAGTTTTTCTTGAACATTGCTAATACTATTTTTTTTTTGCCAAATTTGGCCAAACTTTTTAATTATTTTCCGCAACTGCTCAAGACTCTTTTATTCTTTGGGAGAATAAGAAAAATATTTATTTCGGAAACTTGTAAAGCAACATGTAGTGCCGAATAGTGTATAAAATATGTTCCTGTTATCATGCTTAATTTGTGTAAATCGGTATTGTTTCTATCGCACTGAAACAGCTGGATGACAGGGAATTGTCATGGAAATATCATGGAATTACAAACTTTTTTGGCTCTGTACACTCTGATTAACAGTAGATTACATTTAAAATATTTTTTATTCAATCTGCCAAACCAATATTTACCTCCAGATTCTTATTTATCGTTTGAGCATCGGCTTTTGTAGCAATATCACCGATTCTGCAAGTTGCTATTTTGTATTAAATTCCAAGCAAAAGCCATTTCCACAAAACAGACTCTTCCATCCCCAAAATATGCTGTCCGGGACGCATCCCCCAACTGCAAACCATTTGCATTCCCAAATACGGAACAATCCACACTTGACCATTGGACATTGTAGAAAATCATCGTTCCCACCCACTACTAACCGATTCCATCATCGTCTCCAGCACCATCCCTTTGCTCTTTCTATTCCATATACATCTCCGCGGCCCCCCATCTTTTTTTCCTCTTCCCCTTTTCAAGTTTTGCTGGCGGCGTGGAATTCTATCTTCTCCTTTATGCATCAATAGAAATATATATTCCAGAGCAACTTTTCCCCTAGAATTGAATGCGAAGAAGTAAGAAGTCAGTGAATCGCGAAGCTGCCATGAAAGAAGGGGGGGGGGATGGAAACAGCTTCCAACATGGGCGATTCTGGGCTTAGAGAGAGAGAGCCCGAAAATGAAAGAATCAAGTCTCCTGCCCATTACTGGCATCCATAATTCATAGAGTTCCCTTTTCTCGGAATGTGTTCTAGTGTGTGGATGGATGCATGAATAGATGAATGAATGGATGTGGGGGTGGTTTGTAGGAGGGGGGGGGGGGGTCTGTGAGGCACCAATTGTGACAATCGCGCGAAGATTCCCGTTGCCAGAGTTTGATTTACTGATTCCACTTATCTTTTGAGGGAATTAATTGGAATATGGACATTCGCGTTAAGCCTAAATGAGATCGTCTGCGGATGGAATCCTTGTCTGGGAAAATGATCAAACCAGTTGGTCGCCGGTGCCGGAATAAGTCTTGAAAGATTTTATAATTGCATACTTAAAAAAAAAAAAACGTAGGTTTAGTAGATCACAAGGAAAGTTCGACGTGTTTCAGGTCTCATAACTTCAACAATATATTTTTTGCAATGTATTCGTACTCAATAGCAGTCTTTCGTGGGAATATTGCTACAACTGGTTAGACCAGTGTTCGGCAAACTGCGGCTCGCGAGCCACGTGCGGCTCTTTGGCCTCTTCAGTGTGGCTCTTTTACAAAATGCCACACGCGATTGAAACTTTGTGGCTCAAAATTAAAAACAATAACATGCAAACTTGGCTTACCTAAACTTTCCAAGGAATGCAAGGCCGTTGTTCACATTAGTGTTTGCCAGTCACTGTTATGATTTAATTTAATAGACACCTTACAATCTAATTTTATCACTAAATAATATCGTTATTAAGTATGATATCAAGTTTTATTTAACGACCTATATTTTAACTGTGACTTAAAAGTAAGTTATTAAGTTAATTTTAGGGATCGTTGTGAAGTGAAAGAAGATGTAGTGTCGAGGATTGAGAAAGGTATGTTGAGATGGTATGGACATATAGAGAGGATGAACGAAAGGAGATAGACGAAACAAGTGTACATACAAGTCGAATCGTGAATGGGAGATTTGGAAGGGAACGCACCTCCATCAGATTGAGGACGTTTTTAGCAAAGGCCAGCTGAGGAGTACCCCAATTAAGTTAATAACAATGTACTTATGTAGTTTAAGTTTAAAAAATTTGGCTCTCAAAATAAATTTCAATCGTTGTACTGTTGATATTTGGCTCTGTTGATTACTGAGTTTGCTGACCACTGCACTAGACCGTTGATGTAATGAACCTCACTGATTCACTACGAGCTGATCACTATAACGACAGATCGTTGTATAGAGTTAAAAATGTTATTAAATAAATCAACGGACTTAAATTTTTATGTGCTTGTCGTTATAAGGAAGCTGTCTTTGTAAAGAGCGTTTACTATACTTATGGTGGCATGTACACGACTAACAAGTAATTTTTCATTGGCAAATGAAATGTTATGTGCAAAACTAAAAATGTCCTTTCGTTATGAAGAATAATATCATTGGCCCTTGTAAAGAATTAAACTGCATTTTCATCAAGTTTTATTTCTGACGACTCAAATAACTCGTGTTATTTTTCGGATTTATGTGTCTCCCTCCAGAAATTATTTTTTCTTGGTACAAAACTTTTATCTGATATCCACATATTTCTTAAAACTTTTTATATATTTTTTTCCTACGCCCTCCATATATCTTTTTCTTTCATTCCCCGTTGCTTCTAGAAATGTGCTGAGTGAACAGATTGAAAATTCCGCTACTCTCAGCTTCATATATATTTTTTTCCTTCGGACAGCGGTTTTCGATGTGTAAGGTCCAACATCTGTTTCGGTCATCAAAATGGCTTCATCTGTAGATCAAAAAAGAATGTTTTTTCTCCTTTATTATACTTAAAGAATCACTGATCTTGAAATATTTTTTTTAACCACAATAGTTTCCTATATGTATTCCCTTTGTTTATTGTAATTTGTTACGTTTATCAACATGAAATAAATTTTAATTTCTTATTACTTCTTATAAGCACTGAAAATAATAGTTTATTTTATCTTTCAAAATTTCACTTCGGTTGTATCGTATTTTGCTCATAGGAAACAGACCAAGTAACATAAATGGTTTTGTGAACTCGCTGTTGTTTAGAAGATTTAGAGATTAATACACACAAAATATTAAAAATAAACCTGTAAAGTATTTATAAATTCAAGAAATGAATTGAACACAAGACATTAACTTACAAAAATTACAGACTAAAAGTTTATTGGCATCAATTTCCATCTATCATTAGAACTTCTTCAGAGAGGCTCGCGATAGCTCGCTTGACACTATGCCAAACTCGGAATTGTTTGGTCTCGAGCTTGTTCTCAGGTAAGCACTGTGTAGAAGGGGGTGGTGTAAGCTAAATCTGTATTCAGGGGTAATGAATATATATTACAGTGATCTCGGTTATTGAAGTTTTGAGAGTAAAGGGTCTTTCTAATGCTGTCCTCGCTATGTGACATTATTCAAAATTACGAGTTTTTATTTTGCCCTTTGAAATAAATCCCGAACTCTTTCATTTATGTAACTCTAGTAGGATGTTTATCAACCAATTAACTTTCTTACAAAAAATATTTAATGTTAATCATACGTTTTATAAGATCAAACTATTGGTTTCGCCATAACGTTATCCGAAGACATACGAGCGGTGGGAAGCCAAGGGGTGGGGTACAGGTAACTTTAAAAAAAATATATATTAAGTGCTGTTATGGGTAGTTATTATATATGAAATGTTGGTGCTAAAGGGATAGAAGTAAATGTCTGTCATGTGCTGAGATCTAGTGGCATAATAATTGATTACTTCAAGAATCAGCTTTTTTGTTTTAACTTTAAACTGTGTTTCAACAAAATGATGAGATTATCACATCCACCCGTTGGCATCTCATCCCCTCATACGTAATTTTACGAAAAAATACCAATCCATAAGCACAAAATACTGATTTATAAACAAAGCAAAATGATTGAAGGTAGACAAATTCCATCATTTCCAGTAACTTCTCTCCCCAAGTAGTGAAATCCGCGTATCATCAATTCAATAAATACTCCCTCCTATCGATTCCGTGTTAATAAATAATACCCTTTCTCTCAAACGATCATCGTTTCACCTGCGATACCTCATAACTAATTCGCGTCAGTTTTAAAGCCGAGAATCCTCTATTGGACGTTAAGTTACCGTTATTTTTAGATCTTAATAGTCCTTCTAAATGACGTCACTTATCTCCCGCCTTTTCGCTCGAGAGAGGAACACCGCAGCCAATTAGTCACGTCAGCGATGATAAAACATTCAGGTTCCCCGAGTCGATCTCGGTAAGTCCATCACGCGTTTTGAAAGAACACGTCGCTGTAACGTCTAGGGGAAGACGTGTTTCCGACCGGTCGGAAAAATGACGTGTTTCTGACGTCGGAAAAACGACGCGATTCCGACCGGTTGGAAAAATGACGTGTTTTTGACGGTTCCGACCGACTTTCGGATAGCAACAATTCGCAAGGAATAATGACGTCCTTAACTGGGTATGACTGTCGAGGAGTAAGTGAAATCAATCACGATGGTTAAGGAAGGGATAGTAGGGAATATATATCAGGGAAAGAAAAGGGGTGTAAATATTTCAAGAAGTCGCCATCAGACATAAACTGTCTGACCTCCCGTATAATCTTCTAATCATTCTTATAAGGGTTTTGCCATAGGATGAAGCTTAAAGTGGCAATCTCGTCCTACATTTTTGTCAGATGATTTTTACCAGTAGACGATTTTTGTCGTTCGGAGAAGTTAGAAAGTGATAATAATGTAATTTTCAACAAAATAATATCGTTTTTGGAAATATATATCAATTGTAACATGAACAGAGTATTTAAAGTTTTTTACAAAATACAATATATTTTTATTGCAATCCTTTAATGCCATTCTAGTGTATATTCTATCTATAGTGTTGAAGAAAGATACTTTTATCTAAACATTGATTTAGTAAATGCAATGAATTGCACTAAGGTAATGAAGGAAACTAAATTAAGTTACCAAATGTCATACCTTTTATTTGATAGATATTGACAGAAAATACTTAACCATTTCATGTATTTGCGTCAATATGTGCCTGTGAACAGCATTGCAGTCCCTTGGATAATTGTAACTCTATATAATTTTGATTATTTTATTAAGAGTTAATTTGACTAGCTCTTTAATAATCCATAAATAACTCGGTTATGTTTAGTTTATAATTTTTAAGCTATCTGTTCAGAAATTCACAATAGTACTTTTGTTATTACTTATTTTTAAAAAATATACGTCTGAACAAGCATATCTTCACCTAGATTAAATATTTAATCTGATTTAATTTAAAAATCATATAAATTTTTCTATTTTAATAGTTTATTAGATGGACAAAATGTACGGGTATTAAAAAAATTAGTTTACGTTTCCTCGTTCTTGGCAGACAAGAACTAACATGCACGTAAAAACATTTGCCGTTATCGACTTTCCATCAACTCTTTGGGTTCTGCTACAAATTCAAAGAGTTTGCAATCAAGAATAACATAGCGCACTTCCTTCAGAATGATAAAAAAACATTTTCTAGCATATAACGAGCCACTCGGAAGGTATCCAAGTGCTTTTGAAATATTACCTCGAATTTTAATTACAATTCCGCACCCCATCCCCCCCCCCCCCTGAGACCCTAAATTACTCTTCGACATGAAAAATCTCTTTACATTAGACACGAGGGAGGGAACAACTCAACCCCTCTTCAAAACCCCACAGCTTTATTCATTGATATCAGATTGACATTTCATTTCCCCATTCTCTTAAAAATTTGCCCCAAACGACGATTACAAGGTTTATTATTTCCCCTTCAGTCACATCATTGTTACGCCGCTTTGATCATTTTCCATTTTCATGGAATGGAATGATTTTTGCTCTCGCCCCTACTCACTCCCCCCCCCCCCCTTCTTTTCCTTTTAGCACTTGTACTACCTTAACGATGAACGGAAATATTTCAATCGACCAATTTCTAATTACGCCATTGCGTGCAGAACCCTCCTTTTCTAACTACTCACCCCCCCTCTTTTCCATTCTGCAATCAGAATGGAAATCTACTGAAGGGAATCGGTGAAATTCTCTATCTGGATTCTAACTCAACTCCCCCCCCCCTCTTATTCCTCTTCGTTCTATTCCTCGGAGGCAAAATATTTTCCCAATAACAGTTTTCGAATCTTATTTCAACAAGCTTCGTAATTACAGCGAATCTCGCACACACGAAATTTTAAGATTTCGCTTCTCTCCCCCCCCCCCCCCCCCCCCCCTCGAAAACCCAGTGTTTGTTGTTTCCCTGGCTATTGGAACAGTGGGTGTATTGGGATAGTGGGGGCGACAGCGGTTCAAGTCCGAGTTTTGTGTTTTGTTATCGATATTTTTGGTTTTGTCCATTGCCTTGTCCAATACGAAGTGGGTGTGTTGGGATGGCTGGATGCTTATCCAATACGAAGGGTGCATTTTGTGGTATGCTTTTCATTTCTGGTAGTGTCGTCATGAAATCTACGTTCATACCTTCTTGCGGATTTACAGCAAAATATTAGAAGATTTACAATCGATGTATATATAAATTTCAAATTTTATTATTATTGTTTCTCTAAAACTTCTTCGTGATATACATTTCTGAATTTGGCCATGACGTATATACATTCTACTAGGTAGTTAGGAGTGTAAAATCTCCACAGAAATCTTATAAGTGTATTATAATGACAAACATGTGCCTTTGCTTCAACAAAGTGATGACAAACTGTATTAATTCTTACTGCATCTGTCTATCCAGCACTGACTATACCATGAGAAAGGTGGCGTCCAGGTTGATTAATCTTGTTACGTTCTTCAAGCATTGTAGAGAGTCACATGATTGCTACTGTAATACACTAATATACTCTGATTAATTGGCGGTTGGATAACGCCCCTTTAACCTGATTCCAACGAATCAACAAACTAGTTTGAGCAAATTGACCAATGAGGTCCAGGTTGATTAATCCTGTTACGATCTTCAAGCATTGTAGAGTCACATGATTGCTACTGTAATACTCTAATATACTCTGATTAATTGGCGGATGGATAACGCCTCTTTAACCCGATTCCAATGAATAAACAAACTAGTTTGAGCAAATTGACCAATGAGCTTATCTAAAGCTTGTAAATAATGTGACGTCACAGCGGCCATTTTACTGGAGCCGAACTATACGAGCTCTGTGAAAATGTCCCTTTTGGAACCTACGTATTGTTGAAAATGGCGAACCCATAAACGCCAATAACAAATGGGCTATTGATGCCAATAATCATCAAGAGGCGATTATTAATAATTTTTATGTATGCATATTTTTAAGTATTTTTCTAGTCACAAATACTTTAAATTATGTTAATTTACTGATTATCAGTCACTCTTAAAATATGGAAAACTTTTATTATCCAACTTTAGCCTCGATCCTTCACAGAACTTGATGAATATTGTATTCCGTGTTAAATACACTGACATTTTCAAAGTATTTGTGAAAACCTGTAACATGTGACTTAGACCATTGTACCTCACAGCCCTGGTATGTTTGAGAATCCCATCCTTCCCCTGTGTTTGTTTAGGGCGCATAAACCCTGGTCTTCTGAAATAGTTTGGAGGAATGGGAGGAGGTTCCAAAAGTTCATTAGAAGGCGTTCGTGCCCCTTAGGCGTCCCTTGCTGTCAGACGAGCCCCTGGAATCGTCTGATATTTCTGTGTTTAATTACGGAGAAGGCCCGCGATAAGGCTCCTGATCTAATCAATTCGACTTAATGGCAGGAGATATGTTCATTTCGCGTGTTGTCCCCGAGTTATAAATGGGAGAAAAGGGTTTGTTCGTTTTCTGATTGAACGTATCGGAGTTAGTTTAGGACGCGTCCAATATGTCCTGCGTGTGTTTTTGCTGTATGCAGATTGAAGTGATTTTTATGTATATTTATATCCAGTGGATATTGTAATGGTCTTGTGAAACTTGTCAATTTTACTTCCATTAAAAAAAAGCCTAAATATTTTCTTCTTATCGGTTTATATGATTCACTAGCATGCCCATACGATAATTTATGTATGATCCTCCCCCCCCCCCCCCCCCAACAATTTGCTGAAAGGGCGAAACATTTTAGCGAATTCCTTACTTTTCTTCGAAAAATCATAAAAGTTTAACGTTTCTGTTCATTCATAGATGGCAGCATTATCAACGGTTCGTTTAAAAAAACACGTTTAAATGAATTACTTGAAACACATTTAAAAAAACAAAACATTTTTATATGTATAATATGAACTTACGATTCATCACTGCTCCTGGAAATTATATTTCGTTTAATAACTCATCTCTCATGTGTTAAGATCCATTAAGTACAAGGGTCGTAAAAGGGATATTTGCTACAGAAATAATATATATGATGTTTTTACGATTATTGCAGATTTTAACTTTTCTTTTTATGTGTAAATATTACTTTTAACTAAATTCAAGTATTTTTTATCATTGAAAATGTTACTATATATTTTTTTTTTGCTTTGTGGGATTTTCAAGTATAATAAACAAATTAACAATTAAACAAATATTTTAAGATATTATTTTAAATGTGAATCTATCACATTTTTAGAATTTCGTTCTACAGTGTCATTGCACATGATGATTACAAACAGCACAGCAGAAACAGATTTATAATCCTTCATTCATATTAAAAACTTTATTCATATTAAAAGTTAGATTTTTTTTTAATTTACTTTTGTGGTACCAAATAATATTTTCACAATGTCAACTACGTGGATTTTTTTTTTAGTAAAAACTCCAATTAACCATATTTTCCTCTTGGTTATAATTTAAATATTTTCCGTAAACGCTCTTTTTAAATCATTGTATTGTGTTTAACTTCAATTGCAAATTGACAACTATTTCGGACTTGAACAAAAATCATTTCCTCGACATATCAAAAACAGTCCCCCCCCCCCCATAAAAAAAACTACTCGACTGTTGAATAAACAAACATTGTCAAGCCCAAAAGAATCTCCCCCCACCCCTATTCATTATTTACAAGCATTAGCTTTTACCCACCACGATATATATTTATCACCCCATGATTATAAAAATGTTGTTGTCGGTGGAAGCTCCGTTAAAAACAATAAAACCCTTTTCCATCCTCCATTCATCACTTGCTCTCCATCTTCCCTTGTCAAAGACTCTGTATGGAAGAGGCTGTTTAAAAATGCGTTGGGATCGAGTCGTCTCGCAGAGCATTTGCGGCCGGGGCCTTTCAATTTTTCTTTTCTTAACCCCCCCCCTCACTCCTCTCCAGACAAAGAGTGATCCGCTAAATCTCTCAAAGTATCATTTCATTTGACGCTGTCCTTTTTATTCGCACCCGAACCGATTATAATTCCTCTTTAATCATTCAGGAACGCCGGCTTAATTGTATAGGGGGTTCGCCATGTCGGGAAGCGGTTGGTGACTGACTCTGGTAATTTCTTGAGGGGTTTTGGGGACTAAGCACAAAGTTTTGAGTTCGAGTTTTAAGTTTCGCAGTTTGATTCTTAATATTGGGACGGTCGACCCTGTATTTAAATTATCATATTTTAGTTTTATATACAAAATATTACCGTAATTCATGAAATTCGTGTGCCAGGAGAAAGTGCACATTAAATATATATCAATTAGGATTTTGTAGCTTCCTATACTAGACCCTACTAACATCTTAAATTTTCAAAAGTGCCACGAGAAAGTGCAGATGATTTGTATATAAATTAGGATTTTGAAGTTTGCTATACTAGTAGACATTGCTAACATCTTAAATTTTCCCAAATGTACCAGATATCCGTCTATGGTAACCGATATTTGCAATAAAGGTAATTATCAATTAATATTGTAACATAAAAATTATTATTTTAAAATGTCCATTCTTGGTGTGGATGGACAATTTTAAAATGAACTCATACGCAGAAAATTTCAAAAGAGAAAAAAAAAATGCATTTAACCCTTTGCACCCCGAGAACACTTTGCGATTTGTGTTCTTTCTATGGAATAGTTATTACTTTTTTCGTTCTTTTCCACTGATTTTTTTATACTGATAAAGGGGAAAAAATCCTAATCTGTTTTGTATTTGCAAGAGAACAAGTTGAAAAAAAAGATTGATATTTTAAACACAAGATCATGTTGTTATCGTTTATTTTAAAGAACAGGGAGCAAAAGAACTGGTCGTTATGTTGGCGCCTTCGGAGTGCAAAGGATTAATAAATTTCTAAATTCCAATAAAACTACGTGTTTCAACCTGTAATTTATACATATTTCACATGAAATCACACACTTTTCAAGGACAACATTGTAAAGTTCTTTTCATCGCAAAGTAGTTTAATTTATATTTCCAATACACGTACATTGTATATTTTTTAATTATTATTATTTTAATAGATGTAGCTATCAAGAAACAACCCAATGCTTTAGATTTGAAAAATATTTCAACATGACCTTTTTTTTTTTAATGAATTTTAAATTTTTATGTGTAGTTTAACTTATATTTCCAATGCACTATATTATATAATTTTTTTAATTATTATTTTAAAAGATATAGCTACAAAGAAACAACCCAATGCTTTAGATTCGAAACATATTTTAACAACCTTTTTTTTATGAATTTTTAATTTATGTGTAGTTTAATTTATATTTCCAATGCACGTATATTATATAATTGTTTTAATTATTGTTATTTTAAAAGATATAGCTACAAAGAAACAACCCAATGATTTGAAAAAAATTTCAACACAACTTTTTTTTTATGAATTTTTAATTTATATTTCCAATGCACGTATATTATATAATTTTTTTTAATTATTGTTATTTTAAAAGAAACAACCCAATGCATTAGATTTGAAAAATATTTCAACATAATCTTTTTTTTTTTATGAGTTTTAAGTTATGTGTATCGCTAGGAAAAACTGTATATCCATGTCGTCCAGCTCCGTCAGAGGGTTAAAATGACTGGTGCTTTTAATGGCAGTATATGATTTTGCGCATATTATGCACCCTCCCTGAATGCAAATACAGCACATCCCCCGTAGTCCGAAAAGGTTAGCCCAAATCTCCTCTCCAGTCCATTCCATCTCCCTCTTCCCTCATGCATATAAACCCTTCCATCCGAACCAAGAGAGAGCTTAGCCGTTAGGCGCAAGCATCATTTAATATTAATAAGGCTCTCGGAACTCGTTCCTCCATACAATCCTATTTCCATTTCCCTTGTCTTACGCGTCGGGATTAGACGCAGAAGATTGTAATTTATCATTGCATTAATATTAGATCACATGTAAATGGGCATCGCTGCCCCTTAATGAGCTGGATTCCAGCGAGTCCTTTTCCCGCCACAATGCCGAGGTCCTTTTGTGCCCAAGAGTTGGGTTGTCGCGCGGGGGTGGCTTGGAGGACCGGGTTGGGATTGGCCATCGGGTATTAATTGTTGTTTTATTTATTGGATTGGCAATGGTCCCTCGGGTAGATTATGGATCGATTCTTCTGAGAGGCATTTAAGTGGTCAGTTTAAAGTGCTGTGTATGAATGGGGAGGAATTGGGTAGATTTAAAGGGGGTGTCGGTCGTACTAAGTCGGTTAAGGAATGAGTTGCCTGTTTATTAAGTATCGGATTTGTGTTGATGGAAATGCGCTTGAGTTTTGCTTATGTAATGTTTCAGTTTAGGCATTACCAATTACTCATGTCATTGTATTCAGATATTTTATAATTGAAATCGTGTTGTAATTAATAAGTTTCGGTTTGGTATGGTTTTGATCGGTTCCCTGTGACATTAGATTTCATAGACATAAAGTTTTTGCAAGGCATTAAACCCGAAAATTTTTACTCTTTCGTGTGACCATGTGGCAAGATTCAATTTGACTTTCTACGATTGTATAGTTAATATACAATTGGTAAAAATAAAACTGACAAAGTTAAATAAAATGCTTGAAAACTATAATTTGTAGGTGTAATATTCGAAATTATCTGGTAAATATTAAACATTACAATAGATAGGATGGCAATATTATGATTAGGTTTCTTGTTCAATCCAACAATATTTGTAGGAGTTACCTTAAAACTACGAATTTATTTTAAATCCAGATTGTTTCTTATACAATGAAATTATTAATATTTTTATATTCTGTATATATGGACTTGTTTTTTTCTTGTGGCACTTTGTAAAATGAAACGACGATATAAATTAAACCATAAAATAATATTGTAAATTATTTTTCTATATGTATATCATTTAAATTGTCTTATATTTTTTTAAAAAAAAGTATTCGTTTTCGGAATCTTTTAAATCCCGGATCTCTTGTTAAATAACGTCCTATTTAAAGAGTGTTTTTTTATTTAAAGTCCCCTGAGGTGGAAACTCATAAAATCCATTTACAGCAACTATTTCCGCGTGCAATTTAAACTATTCTGAATTAGCGCGTATGAACGAAAAAAAAAAAAAAGATGTCCTGTTATCATCATTACATGGTTTACGCTTTCTTTTACAATGCCCAAACCTCCCGCTTCTGAACGATCGAATTTGCAAGCAGCATGGAATTTAGGCGAATTTGTTGGGAAAACTGGTTCCCTCACAAAGCACTACTCTTTTTATGTAGCCTGGAGGAACCGTTTTTGCGATGGTGGTAGTTATATAATCATAGCTTAGGCCAATAAAGCTTATGAAGTGAAATCACGATTATATGGACGATGATTGCTGGAGGAACAGCTGGCGAACTAAAGATCCTTTTCTTTTTATCTTTATTGTTGCTATTTGTTTTGCATTTGTGCCGTTAATGTGTAGCCAGTTTCTAATTAAACTTCCATTACATTGTGCAGCAGAAACTGGATCGGGTTTTTTTAGGTGGTATTTATCGCTAATTTGACTTCACTTAAGGAGAAGGGAGAATGCCTAATTCGATTTTATTTTTGCTTTGTTGTGTCGCAATATTGTTTATTTTTCAGACTTTACTTGCCAAATATTTTGTTTTTTTTGTATGGTTGTGTCATATACGAAGAGGTTACGCTTTGAAAGGTCTTAACTCTGAAGTTTTCCTGTTATTTTAGTTTTAATATTTTTGTTAGTATAGTTCAATTAACTTTTCGCTTTTGCCCTTTTTTTTAAATTTAACTCTTATTTTAATCTGAACATAAGTTTTCCGCAAGGCCACAAATTATTCTCATTAAATGTCAATTAACTTAATTTAACAGCTCATTTTATATAGATGTATGTATATAGATGTATTATGTATAGTTATTGTTCATGGAGGTCACATCACTGTAAATAAAAATGGTGCTTATATAAAATGTAGTACCTGAACATACTAGTTTTTCTTTGAGTACAGTTGCACCGTAAATGACGTACTCAAATTTAAGTGATCGTACTTTCTCAAAAAATGAGCGTGATTTAATATTAATAATCTTGTCTTCTGTTCAAGCCATCTTAACAAGGCGATCTGAGGAACTTAAAATAGGTGTTCAGAATATGATTTTCCACATTATTTGATGTCGATTGCTTAAATGGAAACAGTTATTACAAATCAATTATCTACACTCGTCATTCTTTTAGTACACTTTTTTAACATTACTTTTGTTTATAACTTCTTCATGTCTCCCTGTCAGTAGAACATATAAGGTACTAGACTGCTGTGCCTGAAGACCCGTGTTCGATTCCCGGTAAGTTTTCGTTGAAATGTCGATATTTATTGAAAACGATTTATGAAGGCAACCTATATAGTCAATCTACTTCTCTTTTCATTTTTACTCATTTTTGAGTGCATGTCTTTTTTAATAATGACATATATATTTAGAGCAATGATAATAATCGAATGTACTCAAGAATAGGTACATTTTACTTATTTTTAAGTACCTATTTTTAACATTGAAGTTGTTGGACGGTGGTCATTGCTTGGTTGTTTAACTACACATAATAAACCATTATTTTTAATGTGATTTAACTACTTTACTTACTACTAAAGTAGCTGCCGAAAAATGTTTTATTATGCCAATACAGCTAAATTTGAAACTGCCGAACATTGACCATCGCCCAATAATTTGCGACTACCCTATTGGTCGTCGGTATCCAGAATCAAGTCCCCTTACTTTCAATTAATATTGTAATATTTCCTTCGTGTATGACAATGCCGTATCACCAATTTCATTTCGACTGCAGTCCAATTTAGGGAAGGGGGCGAGTGGGGAGAGATGGAAATTGAGCGTGAAGCACGTCCCCTTGTGTAATTGAGCGTGAAAACGGACGCGAGAAAATGATTGATCGGACTTTCTTCATATCTATTGTAGGCGGCATGTAGTCATGCCTTTTTATCGCTGTTGGTCAGCGCGCCATTAATTTCCATTATTATCTGGCTCTTCTTCCGTGCGACTAGGATTTAGTCGCGATTTAAGTTTCCTGTCGAGTTTTGAAATGCGTGTTCTAATTTCTCCAATTTCATTCTTAAACTGGTTAGTTTTCGTTGATATTTCAAAAATGATGCACAATGTACAGTAATTTTAGAAATAATCACATGTATAACATGCAGTGATAATGTGATTGATGGAGCTTGGTATTGTATTTAAACACACCTTTTATGTTAGAGATTCTAACTTTGTGTTATGTTAATCTTTAAAAAAAAATTATATTACGACTTGCGATATTTAAAATTATGTAAAATACCACTTACTTTTTCTTATTCTAAGTTTAGTTAAATATATCATTATATGAGGCGTTCAGATGTAAAGTGAATCAAGTCCATAAGTTATAGTTTTGAGATAATAAAGGTAAAAGTTTATTATTTTGAGTTGACGATTAGTGATGAAAGTGATTTAGAGGATAATAATAATAATAATGCCATCTGTTAGAAAATAGCAATAGCAGGGACTTGGTTCACTATGGCTATGAAAATTTACACCATTAACAAGTATTAATCCACAACAAACAATTTATTTTTATACTTTTGGACTTTATCCCCTTTAGCTCTGCTCTGAACGCTTCATGTAGGGTTAACACAGACTAGATGGGCAATGGTCATTTTTTGGGTGTATACATGCGCATAATCTTATTGTACCAAACTAGTTTTGTTCTCACTCTGTAAAATTACTTATATAATCAATCGGACCCAAATTAGTTGGTCAAAAAGAATGGTTTATTAAGCCTATGTATACAGCTAAACAATGACTATTACCAAACTAATTTGTGTCTACTCTGTATTGGTTGGTATACATAAAGATTATCAAATCCTAAGATTACCATTTTTTTTCTGCAAAAATGTTATTTGAAATAGACTGTAATTTTAATTTATATAATATGTAATGTGATAATGAAACTTGCGATGATATTTACAGTAAATCTATGAATGTAGTTTAACCATGATCTTAATTTCGGATGACGACACTGTCCTGATATACGATCCCGCAAGCGAACAGCATTCTGTCTCACAATAATTGTGGAAGTCAATTCTTTCCATCCCGCTAATGCTCCCCAGATAGAAGTAAACGAAGGGTAAGACTCTTCTTAAAAGATGAGCTCGAGATTCTGCGGTAATCAAACCATGCGCTTCTTGCTACTTAAGCGTCCCTCTCCGGAGTTCATAACGTAATCATGAACCTGGATGAGGAATACCATAAAAGGCCGCAGAAAAGGCAAGGGGGAAGGAAGCCCAAATAAATATCTAATACTTTCTTTTTCCACAACAACCCTTTTCCTTTTAAGAGCTTCATTGACCTGGACAAATGTAATTATTACCTTCCTCCGCCCCCCGACTTTTCCAACTGACGAGGAGCTTCCTTCCATTACGCCCCGGCTTTTATGTGGCGTCTGCGGTGCAGTTTGCGGGGCCGCCCGCAATTAGCCCCTGCCCCTGCGGTGCTAAAGGAAAATCCATTGTGACAGGTGATGCGGTTTCTTTTTGCCGGGCACTCTTGCCGACTCTCAGCGTCCATTTCCTCGGCCATTTACTCCTTTTAGGGTAATTTCCGTACTTCCTTCTCCAGCAACAACGAGAATTAGAAGGTTCTCCGGCCTCTTTTCTCTGGACTTCCCTATTTTTAAAGATGGGGTTTTAAAAGGTGTTTCTTGTGTGTCTTCAAATGGCAACTCGAAATGGGACCGTGAGAATGAATTGGAATGTTTATATGAGGTTTGATGAATTGGGGATGCAATTTATGTGTTCATGTACGTTAAAATTCCGATAATAGTACATTTTCATTCATGTTTATTCTACTCGATTATTCATGTACTATAAATCTTTTCAAACGTACTGGGCATGAAGTTTAACTGCTGACAAGAATAATAAAGTGTAACGTTCAATTCTCTTTTACGCTAAAATTATTTTTTATTTATTCGATAACTTTTTCATATACCTTTTGTAATAAAAATTTTATTAACAAATTGGTAACTGTAGACTATAACAGAGAAATATCGTGTTACACCCTATGAGTTAGCAAAATCCCCCCGTCTGTGTATTGTGTAATTATGAATTTTAGCAAAATCCCCCGTCTGTGTATTGTGTAATTATAAATTTTTTTAGCCATAATTTCCCCATTTATAATTTTCTCTCTAGAATGTCTATGTTAAAAACGATCTTCCATATATGTTTCTATATACATTTTTTACACATCAATAAAAATACAATTTAATATTTCTTATTTTGGTGATACGTTTTTCAACTTAAAATAATCCTGATGAGGAATGAATTGCAATCGATAATTTATTTTTATTTAATAGATACTCAGCACATTTATTACATTGAAAAACAGTTTTTTTCCCTCACAAATACACATGCTTCTGGGTGGTTTTGAGTTCTATGCTCCAGCCTATCTGCTGTTCTGCACGACATCCCTTTACTCTCCCCTTTGCACCAACTGGCACGGATATTCGATTTCCCCACCCCAACTTCTATTATCCGTCTCTCGATTGAACAGCACATTCCTCCCATTGAACTTATCATGTAAATACCGTGTCCTGTTGCATTAAAATCCGAGAGGCGCGAGAGGAATGTCTGCCGCATTTGCGATACGATCCCCCCCTTGAACTCCGATCAAAAGTCTTCTTCCTTCCTCAAGATTAGATCCCGTCCCCCGATCTATACCGTTATATATATCCCCATACCCCAATTCCGAGTCCCGGGTTCTTCCAATCCACTGCGAACTCGAATTCTCCCCACTCCAATGGATCCAGCTGTGGTGCGGAGGGATGCTTGCACCCCCGCATTTTATTCTTTTTTAACTTCTTTTTATCCCTTCCTTCAAGGTTCTTCGAAAAAGTCTTGCCTCGAAGAAAACCGTTCCTGGGAATTTTTTTCCTCCCCTTCCTTTTCCCTCCTTCAGATAGGGGCACTTATGAGAAATCCCAGAGCCACAATAGCCCCTAGAGCGCCCCCTGGTATTCATTTCCATTTCTATTCCAACCATCCTCCCGCCCCTGACTGAAGAACTTATTCCATCTCTATTTTATTTATTTTCTTCCACCCTTTTTGGAAATTCAAGTCTGAAATTCTCCGTGATGAAAAATTTTAAACCATCCACGGCGGAAGTCGCATCGCATATTTAGGGAGAAATTGAAAGTAAAATTCTGCCACTCGTCCTCGGAGTCGCTTACATCCCAACCCTCCCCCAAAAACGAAACCTACCTAACTCGGGTAAAAAGTTCTGGAGTAACTACTTCTAAGCATTCCACGGAGCTTATATATTTAGTTGTTTATTTTTTGACTCCATCCTCCTCATTTGAGTTTCCCATCTCCGACCGTGGTCCCAAGTGAGGATGAAATTTCCATCTGAAAAGCTGGCCATGGCCAAGGATATTTTTTCTTGCCTATCTCCTTCTCCCTGTGTATTTATTTTTGCTTTTCCTGCTGCTTTTCCTTCCTATTTTCTTCTTCTTTTCTTCTTCTTTGGTGCTAGTGATCAGATAGGCAATCTTCTTAACAACTTCACGGGTCTGGGTGGGTGGGGATATGAGGTCTGATAGATTAGCGACCGACCTGCCATCTAGTGGAGGGACTTGTGCCAAGGGCCCATCTTTCTTTGCGTTCAATAAATACGATATTTCTGAGTCTATGTGATAGCCATTCGGTGATATAGGAGAGTTTTATTCTTCATGCCTTCTTGTACTAGTTTTAGTATCTAGACATAGACATCCCCCTTTTTTTTGTTACTATACTATAGTGACTATGACTATAAAGCAAAAAAATCAATTTTGTATGTTAAAATTTAAAAAAAAGTTAAGAAATCGTTCTTCTAGGTAGTCATTGTAAATATACCTAAATTTAAGGAAAAGCCTAGTTATCACTAGATATTGAATTTTTTAATACTTAACATACAAAAGCAAATTATTTATTTCGGATTTTAGCTGTATTCAGTATAGTAAAAACATAATAAAGTTACCAATTTCTTGTGGATATATTTAATGTACCGAAAAAAAAATAAGTACTGAAACAACTCAAAGATCAAGTAGATGACAGAATTATGTTAAATTAAAAAAAAAAAAGTTGTAATTATGTGTGTAGAATTCTTTTTGCCATGCATTGTATGATTGATTTAACTAGATTCAGAGTAATAAGGAGGGTTGTTATATATAATTATATTCAAAGTTGTAGATCTAGATTAGAGAATATTTTTTTGCAACATAACCCCTTCTAACGATCTTACTTATTAACAAATATTTTAACAACATTAAAAAAATATTCCTTTGATTATATAAATATCTCTGAATGAGTTGTTGAAACTTAAATTTCCGATTTTTGAGTTTTTAAAAGTGTTTTTTGTTTTATTCTTATTATACTTACTGACAACCTCAGTTAAATCTACAGCGAAGGCTATGATTTTTAAGGCTAAATTGCACAATTCTAATTGGCTAAAAAATAGTTCATCCGACCATAAAAGAACAAATTAGAAATTATTATATATCCGGTCGTCATATTTGGCGTCTTTATTCTAGCCTTTTCTGCAAACTCATCAAAACACGCGCCATTCATAATATACTTTCCCACCTTCCCTTTCTCTCAGAGATTTTACCATTTTCTACGGACAACGAGTATCTGGAGCTTTTTATTCGTTCAAGCTGAAATTACGTCATCCTATAATTAAATATCGAAATTTAAAAGTAAAAAAAGTTAAATTTCGCAATATTATAAAGAATATTAAAATGCCATTGAAAGTTTTGTTCATCACGCGTTGTATTGGATGTATTTTCTTCGCTTCTTCAGGGACTATTTTTTCGTCGGAAGGATCCATCCCTACTTCGAGCAGGAATGGACTGTAGTAGAGCGAATATGACGTCATAATCGTGAAACTAACATATCCGACCGAATGCCCTCAGACACGTGACTTCTTTTCAAAATTATGAACTAAAAAATACTCGCGATTGGCTGATGAATTGGGAAATGTGTAACAGTGAAAATTTATGAATGGAATGACGTAATTAATCAAGTGTCTGAAGCCATACATGTTGGCCTCAGTTTGATGTTAGCGAGATTATAACATTGTTTTCTCTACTATGAAGAATCCATGCTTGAAGATCCCTACAGCAGAAATGCTTAGGAACAGGATAGCCTGTCCCCAAGTATACCAAGTTGCGGATCTCCACTGGGGATTTACAATTCCGAAAAAGGAAGCACCCCTCCCCCAATAAATATCCCACTTCGACTCGTGTGTCGCTGGAATATGAGAAGTCGTCTGCAGGGTTGGTCCATCCCTCGGATTGCATCTCCGGAATTGGCTGAGGGAGCTGTCACTCCCGACTTCAATAATCTGCTTTGCACCCCTTCCTCTTTTTTTTATCCCTTTTTTTCTCCGGGAAAAAAACCTGGATCCACTCCCGTCCTTCCAACTTTTTTTTACCCTTATTTGGTTTAGGTCTTCCTTTCCTTCTAACTTGAACCGTGTTCCTTAAAGTCGTTGGAATCTGGAGTGAAGGCCTATTTCCAACTACCCCCTCTTCTTTGGTCTAAGTGGGGAAATTTATTTCCTTTAACAGGCCGAAAAGGAAGGAATATACGAGAATTTTATCGGATTTTTTTTATGTAGGACTCTGTAACACTTTACATGGTATTTCCGGCCTTTTTTTTTTTAATTAATGTGCTGTATAATCATTCATTTACTTTTGAATGTTGTATTTTTTTTTAATAATATGTGTGAATAAAACGACTTAATCGGTGCCCATTTATAATTTTGTTAACTCAACAAAGTTAAAGTCCTTTTAAAATCCATAATCTATAGATACCGAATGCTAACTATCCTAAGTAATTGGTTGTAATTACTGGAATAAAAATTAATTTCAAAATATTATATATATGCCGAATGTCAAATGTCATAAGTAATTGGTTGTTATTAATTACTGGAATAATTTAAGATAATCAATAAAGTATTATACGTCTTTTATATATTTTTTTTTACAAATTCTTATTCATATATATTAAAATTTATTCAAAATAGTGGGTTCTTTATTTTAAATGATGGAATTCTGATTAGTTTGTTATCTATAGTACTTGAGTAACGTTATTAAACATGTTACTCTTATATGCAAGGTGAATCATTTAGTTGTACGCTGCATTTATGTTATTTGATAATTCTAGTTCGCATATATTTTTCATATTTTAACCCTTTGCACTTCGCTGTCGCCTCTCGGGCGCCAACAGAACGACCAGTTCTTTGGTTCCCTGTTCTTTAAAATAAACGAGAACATGATCTTGCGTTTAAATGAAATGAATCTATTTCAACTTGTTTTCTTGCAGATCCAAAATAGATTATGCTTTTGTTTTCCTCTATAAGCAAAAAAAAATTATTGGGAAAAGAACATAACAAGGAATAACTGTTCCGTAAAAAGAACGCAAAACGCAAAGTGTTCTTGGAATGCAAAGGGTTAATTAGACTCAATATACAGTTATATTTAAAAAGTAGTCAGTTAGATCCAGTTTCTGGTACATACAATACTGCCAGCCACTTAGATTCCTAAACTTAAGTTAGCAGCCAAGTCCTTGACAAAACTGCGAATGGAACCGTGGATGGTTCGTTCAATGATATTATACTACGACTTGCCAAACACTCATTCTCATCCCCCTGAAGATAGTCCAACCAATATCCAAGGGGCATCGCTCCATTGGTATTCCCGCACCCTTCCCAACCCTCACTATCGATGGATACGTGCGTTTCCATAGCAACCGCATCCATCCCCCTTGAGGCCACCAGGGGTCATATCCTTGTCCAGAAAGCAGTCATGTCCACGTGACGTTGACATATCATAACCATCCATAACACTTTCATCTGAAGCTTTTCTCTTCCTCAACTTACATGCATTGATGTCAAGGGGGTGGATGTGAGAAGCGCCCTTTTTTTTCTTCTCGTCTGCGCAATCAGGGAAAGAGCCCCTTGCTCTAATAAGCAATTTATTATTCGCCTAGTTTGCCTCGCAATTCGTTTAATTGAGGCCCTGTGTGGTTTTCGCTTTCATTCATGGGGTTTTTTGTGTGTGGGAGATTAGGTGTCTGGTTTAGGGTTTGTTCTTTGGTCCTTTTTTAGTGGTGGTGGGAAATTTTAATGTTATTTTGTTTAGTTTTTTATGTAATTTGGATGAAGAATGCTGTTGTTTTCTGTGTGATTGACAGTGAAAAGGAAAACATAAAACTTTGATTTCTATTTGGATCTTATTAAAAAAACTATTATTATTGTATCCCTTAAATTAAAGAGGTGCCTTCAAATATGGCTTCACTAGATATGTAAAACTATATTACAACGCTATAGTGTGCAATTAAAAATACTACAAATCGATGTTTTAATCGTATCAATTTCAGCGCGGTAAAAATGAAAAATTCTATCATTCTATTGTTTATATTTCCATCAAATTCGACCGTCATTAATTATGTAAAATTATATTAAATTTAATTCTAATATATACCTGTAATTCTATCATAATTTATCAGTAATTATGCTATAAATTTATTAACTATTTATAATGGTATCAATTTATATTATTTATTTATGTTATAAATCTGTCAAATTATATTTAAAAGAATCTACCAAATAACATTTAAAAAAAAATCTTTCACATTCCACTTTAAAAATTTCATGAAATTCTATTTGGAAAAATATAAAATTTCTATTTAAAAAAAAATCTTTCGAATTTTAGTTTAAAAAATATGTCAAATTACGTTATTTATAATGCTTTCGAATTCTTTTAATTATTTCTATCAAATTCTGTTATTTATAATGCTATCAAATTCTTTCATTTGTTTAAAAATTATCAAATTCTTTCATTTGTTTAAAAATTATCAAATTCTATTAATTAAAAATCTATCAAATCCTTCTAATTTTTAATTATAATCCTTCTAATTGTCATTAAGAGTTTGTAACTATAATATATAAAATTTAATTAATTATTCCTAATTAAACAAATATAATTCTTGCAAATTTAACAACCCATTACATTTAAATTTGACCATTCGACATCGCTACTCCTCCCCCAAAACACTTGACAATCAATATCTACCCCCAGCATCATTCGTGATCGACACTCCGGAAAAGAGTAACAGACGAGCGCGCCTGCCACTTATTTTTACCTTTAGAAATAAAAAAAACCCCACATAATCTCGCCTCGGCTAAAAAGGAGTCAAAAGGGAACAGCCATGTCGTTCGGAAGCAGGCAGAAGAATTTTTCAATTGTCTGATGGCGGTTAAGGAGACTCCGGCATCTCCATCCCTGACAGCTGGCTCGAATCACCTCTTGAGCCTCCTCTCACCCTCTTAGAATCCCCATCCATCATGCAGTTACGTGCGACTTCCACATCTGTCTGTTTTCGAAACATTATCCCCTCCCCACTATCTCGTTCTTGCCCCCCCTTCAAAATCAAATCAATCTTCTTCTACATGCCGCTAGCTCGTGGTTTTAGGTCTTTTGATTCCTTTGGAGCATTAATTTTGACTCGGTTTGTGTGTTGGGTTTTTTTTTTTGGCTGCCTTTTGTTGAGTCGGAGAATTTTGTGTGAGATTTGTTTGTTTTGACTGTGGGTTGGCGTGGGTTTGGAGTCGAGGTCCCTTGGGGTGATTAGTCAAAATGTTGCGATGGGATTGCTCAAATTTGAAGTTGGAGTTTTTTTATATGGATTTTTAAGTTGTCATTTAACACACGTAGTATTTAAAAACACTCCAATACATTGTGTAGTTTTTTTTAAATTATTTTTTGGAGAATAGTGTTAACCTAAGTTGTGATACTTCCCCCCGATTCAAAATCAATCAATCTTATGGATGTCGCCAACATAAGTATCGCTGTGTAGGTTTCTTAGTATGTTTTGAAACATGAAATGAAATTTTGGATTTCTTTGCTGTCACTCTGTTTTGGCAGTTTGCTGGCATCAGTTGCTTATGGGTACTTATGATTGGTGTGCCAGAATTGAAGTAAAGTTAAACTTGGATTTGGAATGTTTTTACTGTTTCCATAATTCACATTTTCATGTATTTAGAAAATTATTTGATTGATAGGCAAATATATATTTTTTAAATTGCTAGGGGAATTTACTGGACTGATTTCGTTCAATATGATATATATATATATATATATATATATATATATATATCTCCAAAAGTGAACTATACTATCTATAAATTTGATTATACATAACACTAAAATATTATTATTTAAAAATATATAACAATTTTATTTCTAAAACCCATTGGTTTTCCAAAAGGAGATGCAAAACACTTTTTAAGATTAACTTCCCCACTCACTATTCAAAATGTATTTTCTCTAATAATATTACCCAATTAATTTAACTTATTTTATCGTGTATCACACGTGCTGATTAAAAACTATTAAACGTATTTCATATTGATTTAGTAATATTAATTTAATCTATCATATTATGAATACAAAACAACCTCAATTTACTTCCCATTACTAAACCTACTATAGAACAAAATAATAAATAAATGTCACCCTTAAAAGCTTTTAAGATCAACAGTGTAGCTGATACTTCGCACCAAACAAATGACACGCTCATTTGAATCAGTGGCACTTTGGCTGCCTCTTAGAAAGACCGAGCTGTAAAAATAAAAAGGCCCCAAATATGACACAATTCTCAAAAATTGTCTCTAAATCCAGATCGACATGACAGATGGCACAGAAGTCTTCTCACCCCCCCCCCCCCCCCCCCCTCAAACGACGCGAGGGTGGTATTCGCTGGAGATCGGCCTCCTTTTAAAAGTTGCAGGGATTTTTTTCCCCTAATGAAAAATGGGATCCAACAGCTGTGGTGAGATCGGGGGTGGTTGCGGATTTTTCCGCTTGTCTGGTAGGATTAAGCATTCTGTAATCCCCTAAAGGGATTTGTTTATAAACTAGGCGACGAGTGAAGCGACCTTTTTGCATTGGTTGGGGGTCGTCTTCAATGTGAAGACCGGGTGATGATGATGCTTATACCTTGCTTTTACCAAGAAGTCTTCAGTAGATAATATTTGTAGGAACAGATGTATTACATGATATTTGGCACGTTTTTTTTTTCTTGGTGTCGAAAAAAGTCGCCAAAACAGTGTTCGATTTGCGCCGATGAATTTTAGAATCAAGTTTAATGCAACAGAAGCGGTTATTAGACTTGCGTGGTGTTTATAATTATTGACTGACACGCGTAAGTGCACGGAACGGGCTAATGTTACAGACTCGCACCTCGATCATGGCTCCGGGCAGTTGTGGTCTCTGGCCTTCGGACTCCGACTACTCAGGATTAAAGTTGGTACCCCCTTCGAGCAGTTGATTATAGTGCATAAATCCTAAAAAAAATTACACATAAAACTCAACAAACTGACGCATACGTAGCCCAGTGATGTTATAGGGTTGCCAGATTGAAAGACATAGCAAGAATCTGAAAATACCAGCATAGTCAAGTGGGGTTGTACCATAATATGAAAATGTCCTATAAATACATCTATACCTATTTGTATTTATTTCGATTAATTAAAGAATATAAGAGTCCATGATTAGAGCCATGCTTATGAGTTATTTCAAAATAAACCTTATACCCCATTTTAACAATTTTCGAGAACAAAGTTTTTCAATATTTTTTTATATAGCACTCAACTTAAGTAGCTTTATCCTATCTACTTTCTCCATAATTTCTGAATGAAAATATCGGGTATGGTTTAAGATTTGAAATTTTACCTTAAATATGACGTTTATCTGTTTAACCTTATGAAACAGTTATAAATTACTTTTTGTAATTTTATTATTAAAAATATTTATAAAACTCTGTAATTGTGCTTTATAGTACTCAAAAAAAATAGAAACGCCACCCACAAAAAATAAATCAGGTTTCTATGAATTAATTATCAATCGGTAATACCATCTTACTTAACCAATCATATTATTTCAAATATTTGGAAGGTTCGCATGCCGTAATTACATTATCATTTCTCCTAGGAGTAAATAAATTAATATCACTTCAATTAAAATTCCAAATCGCTGACTATAAAATGACATATTCAAACCCAAGCTGACTCGAACCGAACGAATACCTCAAACTCTGTTCTTGTTATCCGGAAGACATTCGAAGACTTGCTACAGTCTCACTCTTATTCAACTACTTTATTAAAGGCTTGTTTAAATATCCATTAACTTCATATCTTCGGCAGCAGCATCCACTCACTATCTATGAATGAATAATGAAAGGAAACGCGCTGCTTACGTGACGGCAGAAGAACATCGCATCTTGAGGTCGCCCATTCATCAGCTGCCTTCGTTGATAACACCACTCAGCAAGACCATAACGCCCTGACAGTGAAGTCTCGCCCTGGGAAGAGTTACTGTGTGGCCTTTGTTTAGTAGCAGTTTCAATGCGTGTTGACCCGGGTCATTTTTGACATCTTGTGTGTGTTTTCGTGTGTATAATGGCTGTTTGGGAACTGGATTTGGAATTAGTTTTTGATGTGTGAAGTTACTTGTTTTTTTTTAGGTTTCATGGGATGTTGATGTTTGTTTATGTGAAGATTATAAAACATTATTATAATTTTATTGTTTTCTTAGAAGTATAGTTTAAATAAAGATAAATCTATTGGATTTGATCCTTGGAAGAAGATTGCTAACGTCCCTGGCTTGTAAATGAACGTATAAAAACGAGGGGAAATGTGTTTTTGTAACAAAAACAAACTCATTTAGATATCTCATAAAATGTTCGAAATATCGTTGTTGGAGCTACACAAACAATAAAACTCAAATTGCATTTTGTTTTTATAATTAACTTTTATACAAAAACACATTTTATTTACATCAGTTGAAAAGCGGATTGGTTAATTATATGGAAGTGATAACACTACAAACGGTTTAAATTCTGAGGCTACACACGGCTTAATGGTAGATGGCACTTAAATATCTTCATGTAGAATTAAATAAAATAATCATTTACAGTTTTTATGAAATAAATTAATATATGATTTCCAATGAAATATATTTTTAACAAATGGTTACTAACGCATTCATCTATTAAATTATTCATTTGACTATCACTTGGTTATCGATTAAAAAAAGCTTTTACTTTGTCATTTAAATTTTAATCAATCTTTACATATTTAGTATTAAATTTTATATTTTTAAGAACACGTTATTTCTTATATAATGATTCCATAAAGATTAATGGTAAAAGTTTAGATGCTTATGACCATTATATACATACTTTTATATTCAACCCTTTATGTAACTTTCATAAAAAAATAACCCTTTCCTCCTCCTCCTCAGTTAGCTTTACCCTCCTTTTGTTATCTCCTTTCCACGCTCCTCAAAACTACAAGGAATTCGGTTGTTTACAACTGACGTTTTCAAAAATTCCCCATTCCTCCCCTACCTCTCCATCCGCATTTTATCATTTCCGTCTCGAATCCCATATAAGATCTTCTGCAGCCCCTTTGTGAGGGAAGATTTTTTTATATATATTCTTCGAATTCCTTCCGTGGTGCTCTTCCATCTCATGTGTTTCATGGTACCTCATCCAAGGACATTTCCGCATCACCCTCTGTCCATCCCCCATCTCGATTTCGACCTCTTTCAATTCCTCTGCCACTCGATGTCCAATGCAGCAGCACTTTTTTTCTTCCCCTCCCTTTTTCCCTCTTATTGTTGTTGTTGGACCCCCATCCTCCCATTCCTTTCTCTCCATCTGACCTCTTCCCTTCTGTCCATCCTCTCTCTTTCTCCTTGTCTTTCTTTCCTCTGGATAGATTCCCCCAGTGGCAACAGATTCATTTGAAGCAGCGCCCTCCTTCAATCGACGGGAAAAGGGGGGTGAATAGACAGAAAGCCCATCGCAAAAATAAAAAAGATAGATAGATGGAAAGAAGGAAAAACATCGCCTGTGAACCCCAATAGCAATACGCGCAAGAATCCGTGAGTGTTTTTTTGCAAGGGGAGGTGCAGACAAGACCAAGGGTATTAGAAACTATCTACTTAACTTTCATGAGGTGGCCCGAGCAGCAGCTCGTTCCATCACACTATAAAAGCAATGCATCCCCTCCTCCCTCACACTCCACCCACCCACGCACTCGTTCGTGCATGCACACATACACACACCCTTCTCTCCCCCTTCCCCCCCCCCTCCTTCAAAGCAGCGGTGAAAAGCAGTTAACTCTTCAGTAATCAATATGCCATTAAGAGGAGCCCTGGATGGAAGCAAAAACTTTTTCACCAAGCGCTTTTGGAACATAATCACTTGAAGTCGATCTGCGGAAAATATGTAGCCAGTCGCTGAGTGGGTGTATGGGGGAGGGGGGGGGGGTTCTTTGAGGGGGTATGCCCTTTCTTGTATGGCATTTCCCCTCCCCCATTGATCGGCAATATAATCATATGCATGTAGATCGTCATTTTGGGGACATTAATGCTGCCAGCGATGATGCCCCGCCACATTCGATGCGCCCCCCCCCCCTTTTGACAGTGGATTTTTATTTTTTTTATTCTTCCCCCCCCCCCCACCCCCCATCCTTTCCCCTCTTTGCTTTTATGTCTCCTTTTCTTTATACCGGAACAAAAAGGGGAGGCTCGTTTCCTAGCGCCTGCCGATGGAAAAGGAATCGGGAAAAGAAGGAAAAGTTTCTTTTCCTGTTTTTTCTTTTCTCTTTTTTCTTTCTCCCCTTTCTTATTCCTTTTCTTTTCATCTTGCCGTACATTTCTTTGCACTCCCGAAAATTCTCGTGTTGGCAATATCCCTCACTTTGCAGCGTGGAATCAACGCTGTTTCTGGGAGAAGACTAATTGCTCGTCTGTTGGTAACAATCTCCTCTTTTTTTTTGGTCGAAGGTCCGGCCAAGCACGTCTTGGTTTGTTTTAATCGCGCTTTAATGGATTTAATCCATTATTAACCAGCAATTTCTGATTTTTATTTTTGACTTGGGATTTTATTTGAGAGAACTTTCATTTAAAGTAATATATAAAAGCAAAATATGAGTTTCCAGTTTCAGAAACTCGTCGGAAGTTTAAGTAGGCTATTCATCAAATTCACAATACGGAAAAAGTATTTATTGGTATCTTTAATACTTATATAGATTGATTTCAACAACGTCGCTTCTTTTGCAAAGTCTGTCAAATATACATCTACAAAGTCAACCCGTTTTGAGTTAAGGACGCCTGACTAAAACGGTACAAGAACTGTAAATAGCTTCATGAAATTTTGTGTGATAAAAATATTCGGGACTCTTTAAGGAAAGATTAATGCTAGTTTGTGCGTAAGGCAAGTGTTCCAACAACTGTGGTGACAAGACGACGCGCAGGGAGAAAAATTAGTTCTGCTTCGGTTTTCTGTTACTTTTAGGCACCTGAGTGACACTGGGTTCGTTGCTAACGACTGTGAGTGCATGGGCCAAACCCACATTGCATTTACTATGTCTTGTGTTACATTGTGTTTCTTTTGAGAAATTAGCTAGGGCTTGATTGCTCTGCTGTTTGATTATACAGTTCTTGATTCCCCAAACAAGTATGTTTCCTATTTGTACCTTGATCCTTAAGTATGACTATTCAAAACATTTTCAGAAGAAATAATTATAGAAGTATTCTTCATAAATATTCTGTCCACTAGTAAAATTTCGTTTTAGGTTTATACTATGAAAATTCTGACAGTATTGCATTTAGAATCTAAGATTAGGATTGATTAATTTTGATTGTCAAGCCCACGGAGCTATCTCAGGTCTTCAAAATTACGTCCAGTGGCTCCATTGTCCTTTGGCTACATCCGGAACCGTCGCCAACCCAAAATGAAGTCATTCTGTAGCTGACAGTTTTGTTATTACATCTAAATTAACTATCTTTTTTCTGGTTTGTCAAAAATAGTCATGAATACTAAAACAAAATTGTACCACTGATTTATCAGATTACTACGGTTACTGCTTATAGTATTGCTATTGTTTAAAATTCAAAATTGCTCATTTTATAGTGACTTATGCATAAATATTCTGTTCACTAGTAAAATTTCGTTTTAGGTTTATACTATGAAAATCCAGACAGTATTATATTTTGAATCCAATTTAAAAAATTAATATTAGGATTGGTTACATTTGATTGATAAACCCACTTAGCTATCTCGTGCCTTCAAAATTAAGTGGAGTGGTACCCTGGTCCTTTTGGTTATTTCCTGAACTGTCGCCAATCTAAAATTTTGTCTTTCTGTAGAAAGCAGTTTTATAATTCCACCTAAATTATTATATATATATATATATATATATATATATATATATATATATATATATATATATATATATATATATATATATATATATATATATATATATATATATATATATATATATATATATATATATATATATATATATATATATATATATATATATATATATATATATATATATATATATATATATATATATATATATTTGATTTGTGGGGGGGGGGTGTCGAAAATAGTCCTGAATTCTAAACAGTTGATACCACTGACTAATCAAATTATTACGGTTCGATTGTTTAAAAATTCAAAATTGCTCATGCGGCTCGAGAAAAATAATTATAAATTTTATTGGCTGTTTAGTATATTTTTTACTAACCTTTAGATTTTTTAATATGGCAACTTATCTTGTCATCTTTAATACTTTCCCCTGACGATTCATCCAGTTCTCAAATCGAATATCCTTTACAATATTCGAGACCAGGACCACGAAGACATTTCATTCCAGCAGACATTTCAACCAAGACTTCCCCCTTTTTTTCTCGTCTGCAAAGTCCTGAAGGGGGGGGGGGGGGGGGGGGTACGTGATAGATGACTTCTGAAGCTCTTCGCATGCCAAGCGCCCTTTTCCGTCTTATTTTTTTTTTTCACTTCACGCCGCGTTCTATTGCCTCTGACACCCCCGGCCCGGCGCCTGGGTCTCCTCAAACTTTTCGTCTTGGACACACAGGGTATCGTGTTACACTTTCACAGCTGTACGGCTAACGAGGTGCCAGATTTTAACTTGCCATGTGTGCCCGCAGTTAAAAGTAAGTAGCCCCCTTTTTTTTCTCTCTTATCTTTTTGGAGTTTATTAATTTTTTTTGGCTGCTTCCTTCTGAGATTTGGTCGATGTTACTTTATTTTATTTTTGGTTCTTGGGTTTATACCCGGTATCATTTTTCTTCCTGTTTTAGCTGATTAATTTCTGTTTTTTTTCCACTCAGATTTTTTTTTTTGAGTGAATGTACGGGCGGTTGTAAGCTCGATTCAATTGTGTATTACGCGATGTAGATGTATTTTATTTGTTGTGTATATATGGAACACTTCTAGTTTTGTAGTATAAATCTATTATTATTATTTTTTTAAATTTTGTGATTTATATTACTTAAAATTTAAAGAAATGTTATCTGTAAAGCATAATATCTAAAAAATGTTCGTTGTTTAGGGTTTTGATTCAGCTCAACAAGAGTTTATTTTTTATAATTGACTTAAGAAGTGATTGTAACTATTTCTAACAAAAAGTAATGACAACTTGTTAATTGTGGAGTATTCAAAAGTTATCAGCTTACAGCAATAAAATATATTTTGAAATGTGTCTATTAAAAAAAAATACTACTATTTATTTATAATTGAATCTAAAAAATAATTAAAATATATTTCTTGATTGTGGATGTTAATATAGTTTTAAATTAGAATAATTGTCTGAAATTATATTCATAAAAAAAACCTTGTAAAGGTATTTTCAATCTGCCATATACTATAGATTGGTAATACAAGTTCGAACAACCTGTTTATTATGGACTTGTCATTTAAATTTAATTTTCGATATTTTCTTTAAAACCTTGACTTGTCCAAACTGATATCGTTTACTATATATTCTTTTTATCATTATAAAGATATTTTTTTTAAATAAAATGTTTTACCAAATGTAATTGTAACATTTGGACACATTCAAATATAATCCTAGCCACGGATAGTATAAATTGATCTTAAGATCAAATATTTATGTATGTCGAAATACTTAATTTAACGTACACAATTCGAAAATATGCATATTCCAAATTTACTTCAAATTTATATTCGCTCTTTTGTAATATATTAAGCCGAAGTTTCCGCAATAGTATTATCATCGTCAAGTTGATTGTTGACCCGACCCCCTCTCCATCTCAATTTGCCTTTTCATAACGTTCCCGCAAAAGACGACTCGACTTGAATACCAGAACTTAATATTCAGTGCCTCAAAAATACGAGCTACTCGATACCTTAACGACTTTTAAACTCATCCACTTTAAAGAAGGGGGTCACGGCCGGGCCACCCCGTGGTCATTACAGGAATCAACAAGTAGCTGCCGTTAAATATCGCTTAAAGATGCCGGTTTCCATGGCGACCGCGCCGCTAAGGTAGGCATTTCAAGAGGGAGTCTAATGAGGCTGCCATTTAACTTGCCTAATGGTAAATTGACAATCTTCTGGTCGTGCGTGTCGTTTGGTAGGTGCGAGAGGTTCATAAATAAATTAGGGTTTGTGTTGCCTGCAATTGTCTTCGGTTGTGACGGAATGTAGGGAGGTATCTTGGTGTTGGGATGCATGTTTGTGATGATGGAATTTGGTTAGTTGAAGATGGGGTTGAGTTGTTTGGGTAGGGGTTTGCTTTTGTGGTTGATTGGGAGATGAGATGTGATTTTGATGGGAGTGGAAAGGTGGATTGTGAATGATGGTTTTTGAAATGCATGAGGAGTTATGTTTAAGTATTAAATAATTTCTTAATTATCGTTATCGCCGTACATATCGTCGTCTCAGAGCAACAGTAAGACATCTAAAAAAAAAAAACGAAAATGTGTTTTCGGTCTTGCTAATATTACCAAATGTGCCTTTATTTATTGGAACACTCGGACATTTTTATGTATTCATTGAAATCCCTGAACTACAGCCTTAGATATTCAGCATTGAAAAATCCGTCCAACTTTAAAATCAATTTTATAGGCAACTCTGTTTTTGCTCATATCCTACTGTTGCTCTGAGGCGACGTTTTGAAGAAAGGTTGTCTGTTCTATTTTGGCATTAATAACATAAATATTGTATGTGTACTTAAATTAATTGTTTTTCTCACTGCTATTTGTTGGAAGTTTTATCTTTTCACACTATTCCGTCGTTAGCCATGATGAATAAAGTTTAACCTTTTGAAAGTTGTCTTTTTGCAATTGATCTGCGCCTAAATGTACGTTGATGTTTAGTATAATATACCTATATATATATATATATATATTATATCTTTTTATACCTTTTTCTAAAAAATGTTCCCAGGAAATAAAGAATTCCATATTAGTTTTTGCCGAACCATATTTATTTGTGCACATTCTTTAACTTTTGCCACTTGTTTTAATATAAACTATTTATCCTATATTTATTGCTTTTAAAATATTTATACAGTATACTTAGGTGCATATATGCACAGGAATCGGTGTCTCACATTTTCTATGTGAATTTTTGTAATAGTTAGCCTATTTTAAAAATAAAAGTTCATGCGTTTTTATACTTATTTTAAGATGACATCGTTGTGTGTATTCAAACGAATGTTTATTTAACGTTTTCTAAGCCTGTTTTATATAATATGAAGCAAGCATTATGACCTTTAAAGCCCATATAGCTTCACTGTATTATTTTGAGGCAATTTAATTTTTCTGACATTTACACTGAGTATAGAAAATCCTTCCTCTTTATATTTGTTGACAACTAACTGGACTCTAGAATGAAATTTGATTGGCATGAATCAATGTCTATTAACTCCGGCTCTTTTCATATGGAAAACTTATCATTCACCAACTAACCTAGTAAAATAAAAAATTCATTAAGATAGCTTTTATCATAACCCGTTTGAATTCAAATACCGGTAGAAATTGTTACATCTGATTTAGTATTATCTATTTTTGATGTATCCAAACCATTAGTCGAAGTTGAAAATCTTGATGTTGGTAAAGATATTGCAGATGCGTCATACTTTTAAGCAACTTTTGATGAGGAAATAATACTTAAAATAGAAATGTCCATTGTGAAGCGTTCATATTTCAGATATTTTCCTTAACGCCTTAATTACTGCTTTCTTGTCGTCTTTTCAGATTTGCGTAATAGTATTCCCCGTCTTTGTAGTCTATTCGACGCTCGCGTATAATTAAATGGCCCAAGTGTTAACAAACACTAAAGGAAAGTCCGCAAATAAATTAATTTCTTTGTGATTACTTATTATGTTTCTCTCACAGAACTGGATATTATGTTTAAGTTTGACAGGCTCGTCTTGAGTTTTTATAATGATCGCATCCCAATAAGGAAGTTCAATTTTAAAAGAATTCAATATTTTTTTTTCAATTAATATTTCCAAGGATATCATGTTAATTAGTTTTTCTTTAACTAATTAAAAAAAAAAACAGTTTGAACACAGATGTTTTGCCTCGTTCAATAACCTGTATAAGTGTACATTGTCCAGATCTACATTAAAATAAATGCCATTAGTTACGACTTTCCATAAATGCCATTAGTTCATTCTTGTTCCCGACTTTAACTCTTATATTTACTTTTTTTTGCAATACTTCATTGTCTATTCTTAAGCCTTAACACACGAGACTTATTATTGTAAATATATGTATATATATATATATATATGTATATATATATATATATTAAAGAAAGTTGATTCAATTTATTTCGTGTTTGGCGCAATTTTGTAATTTTAGGACCATTGTACCTTGACCAACCCACTCCATTCAATCTTACATAGAAATATTTAAGTATTTATTGAACTTTTTTTTACATTAAATTCAACGTTATTAAGTTGTTTCTATGCTAAGAAGCACATTAATATTTCATGCTTTGCATTCTCTCAAGTATTTTAATCCTTTCTAACCAATTCCGGCATGATATTTTCCCTCACAATTAAACTGGTTAATTTTGGTTGTTTAAATTTATATAAGTATAATATAATTAATCAAATCGCTTTTTATCTGCAAATATTTAGTTATAACATAAATAATTACTATTAGAGACAAGTGAACATATTAAGTGCCAACATTCGCGACTTTGTTCACTAACGAAGCGCAAAGAACCCTTAACTTCCATAAAACCAGTGACTTGCATGACCCCGGCAGTCATAATGTGCGGGGTTCATTGCCGAAAATAACCAATATATCATTCATTTATTTCTCATAAAACGTTTTGCCTCTCTCGTAAAAATTTTATACCCTATAACCACTGACATAACTTTCCCATCAAACCCCCGAAAGAGAACTCCCAGGATCTGGGATGTACGGGCAGACCCGCGGTGGAATTCCATATTTTCTAATTAACCTAATTGATAGGTGACTTTATAGGGTACCCTGGAAGTGAGCTTAAAAATGCCTGAATTGATAAATTATTTTATTTTTTTATTTCATGAGTTTTATGTGTGGTAGATGAATTGAATAGCTTTGAGTTCGTTCGTTTTTTTTAATTAATATAATAATGATGTATATTGCTTTTTTTTTTAATTGGGCAAAAATTGCCTGAAGGGTCGTTTAATTGTGGATTTGTTATTTACGTAAGCTTGTTTAATTGGTATTTTGATTAGTGGATGGACCAGCTGCGGTGTTGCCCAGTAAAAAAAGTCAGCATAAAACCTTCATCAAAATTTTGAAATTGAAGGTTTTATGCAGAAAGACTGCTTGTTTTTTGAAAATCTATAAAATTGAAGGTTTTTGTTTTAATATTCTTCATAAAAACTGTAAAAAAAACTTCATAAAAAAAACCTTCAATTTTTAATCATGAAGGGAAACTGCAGATATTTTAAAGGTTTTATGCAGGAAAATTAAAAACTTTAAAAAAAAAAAATGCAGTTTTTATGTTTTAATATCCTTTATAAAACCTTAAAAAAAAAATTTGACAATTTTGATGAAGTTTTCATGCTGACTTTTTTTTGCTGGATGTCCACGTCATCTGACCATGATTAAAAAATACGAAGCATTGTTCCCGGGTCTTTCCTTCGAGATAGATTCCCCGAACCGTCGCCAGTACCCCACTGTGCAGCTTTAGTTAATTTATCAAACCAAACCATACGTATATAGTCTTGTTTTATTATCTTGAACTTATTAGGATACGAAGTATTTCAACGATGAAATCATCATCTACTTAAAAATTCCTTTACCAACTTTCATAAATTTTGGATTTTATTCACAGTACTTTAAAATCTCATTAGATGCTAAAATCTGTAAGTGAGCTTTATGTGGCCAGTCTTTACTCTCCTTCTCATTCCGTCAGCAGATTTAAAAAGAATGTTTTATTTATTGAATCCAGGAGGAAAATACTCCCCTAAACCAGTTTACAAGATCATCATTCGGTATTCTGATCGACTTACGCTCCCTATTCCTCCGAGTAAAACAACCGATAAAGCCCCCCCCCCCCCCCCCCTTCTAGCAGAGACAACAATAAATAGATAAGCGCACCGAAAACAGGCTTTATCCCCCAAAATACCGAAATCGCACTGTCGTCCTATTCCTTCCACTGACTCCACTGGTCCAATCCCTTTTTCGATTTTTGCCGTCGGAATAAACGAAAAATATATATAAAGGGGGGGTATAAAAAAAGATAGAAAAAATTCGACTAAAGCCTTGTCTCTACCATCGGCATGGGAAGAGCATTACAAACCCGACATAATGGCCGTTCTGAAATATGGGTCGGATCATTTGGGCGGGGAAAAAGGTGGGGGTTTTTGTCTGTCTGTGCACCTTGTGTATTCCCCGGCCGCTCGTACTGCTCGCGACAAAGGTCCACCTGGGAAATTCGGGGACACTCCATAGCGAGCATCTTTTCTGTGGGACAAAGGGTAATGTAAAAATATGCCAATGTAGGTTCTGGGTGATGCTGTTCGGGGGGTTGGGCAATTCGGGGTAAAATTTCTCATTTGTGTGTTCAACATTTGCTGAAAAAAATCGCGAAGACATGGGAAAATTAAGGTGGTACACTCCTACATTATTTAAAAAAATTATTGTTTTAAAGATCTAGTTTTTTCATGTATGAAAATATTTTAACATTCATGATGATTCATAAAAAAAAAACACTAAATAAAGCCAAATGCTATAATTAGATCACTAGCATTTATTTGTTAATTAGCATGTTTTTTCAAACACGATTACGTTAGTTGTAATTGATTTGAAGCATATTTTTTGTTGGAAATGACTCGTAGTATCTACAGGACTAGTAGTTCTACAGGTAAATGTTCTAAACCTCCAAAAAGTTTGTAGCATGTATATATTTTTTTAATAATTTTTTTATCTTGATAGTCGAAAAAAATCCCTTTTTTTTCCCCCCACATTCCCAACTTTAAAATTCCACTAAAAATTATTTTTTTAACGACTAATATAAAAGTTGAATGGAAAAATTATTTTCCCGAAAAAGTTAAACAAACTTGAGTTATCACGTTTGAAATGAAGCGACATATGGTAAAAATACAATTCTTCAGAAATTGAGTTGAAAGTTTATAAAACATTTTCCCATTGCATACTGGGCCGTAGAATAACACTTTGTCAATAATAAAGTTTTTAGAATATTTATACAATCTTGGTACCATCGGGAAAATATTAAATAGGGGGATATTATAGAACCAAAAATATATATATTTGATATTTTTGGCCGATTTCCGCATTTCCTAGTATACACTTAATTGTTTTAAGGAATGAATGATATTCGTCATTTTTGCATAGATTCACATTTTGCTGATGGAGCACCTAGTAATGTTGGGGGATGTTGATAGTTTCACAACGCAATACTTCATCAGTTTAACATCCAAATATCGTGATCCATCGAAATTCTAACGTCTCGGTATTACAAACCGTGATATATCGATATATGAACGGTATTACGATGTATCACGATATTACGATTCAGTGCGATTTCACGATATATCGTGATATAAAATATTCAATTATATATTTCCTGATACTCTTAAAGAATTAAAATGTTTGATTATAATAATTTATCTCTATGCCTGTTGTTCAACTTCCCCGTGTTGAACAAATTTGTATATTTATCATGTTGATTGCCACGGTATATTTGAAATCTATGGTTCAACTACCAGATATCTCTTAGTTAACAGTCAACGTGTTAAGTAATATTTATTACCCAAATAGTCAGTAAAATGACTACATTTTCATAATTTATTTCTTGAAACGTATAGAAATACAGTTATGTATTTCAAGGACAACTGGACTATATAGTTTTATTATTTGCTATTGTTTAATTTGACTGATAACTGGTAGTCAGCCTTTAGGTCGCTCAAAAAATATTTTTTTTTATCCACTTCCCAAGTTTTTGTGGGATACAAAATCAAAATTTATTCAAATCAGGTTTTAGACCCGCAGATTTTCTGTATTAATCTATTCACCAAGTAAACATCTAAATACATTTTTATATCTCCACGTCCAAATCATTCACTTATAATCTTCAAAATATAAGCCAATCGCGATGGCGCCCTGGACGGTTTGTATTCGGTGTAGTTGCCAGATGATTGTTGATAAATATTTGCCTCCCCCCCCCCCCCCCCCCCCAAATAAAATAAAAAGCAAACGACTCGAGCACTTTCGATTCGCATCTAGATATACCCCACGATTTCCATTCTATCGAGGAAGGGGAGGAGAAGAGGGGGTGGATCGAGAAAACGTACCGATTTTTCGTCTGCCTTCACGCATGGATGGGTGCATGTATATATCGCGCTTTTTATTTGTTTACTTTATTTATTATTATTTTTCCGCAGACGAATGCCGAGGAAAAGAGTGAGAGAAAGAGAGAAAGATATCGGGGAAAGGGGGGGGGGTGTAGGGCGAGAGGAAAGAAAAAAAAAGAGATAGAAGGGGGGGAGAATGAAGATCAGAGAATCAAGAACGCATTTGGGAATTCCATGATGGAATTTACAAACGATTTCTGATGGCTACATACATCACCACACCCCTGCTCTTCCTACAGAGGGGGTGGTCGAACGCTTTTATATTTTTTTTTGTACTCCGCAGACGATTTTCTGCAGCCAAAGTGGCAAGTCACTGATGGTACTTGCCGTTTCGAGCAGATTTCTGCTTCTGCCCTTTTTTTCCGCTATCTCCTCAACTCTCCTCTACCTCCACCCCTGTACACATACCAATCTCTATAGCCCCCCCACTCCCCCATCCTTATATATATCGGAATGCTTTTTATTTCGGGTTGTTGCCGATGTTTTAAAGGCAGTAGGGAAAAAAAGGCTATCTCAATTTCGCGCCTTTGAAGAGATGGGAGGGGGGGGGGGGGGGGGGGGGGAGTAAATAAAAAATAGGTCTAATAAATGAATAAAATTCTCCCGGCAAATGTAAGTGGCAGTGATATTGGTATTGGGTTTGAAATGATGTGTTGTACCATAAATGCGAGAAGAATTTGTTTTTTTTCCCACTTCCAACATTTTTTGAACGTTCACTGCCGTAGAAAGTTCTCTTATTTTCCAGTGACTTTGTATATTTTACAAATGCTTATTATTAATCCTTTTCTATTATTCATATTAAATATATATATATATTGTTAATTAACTGGAGCTCATTATGCAAACTAAAATATTATAGTTATTCAAGACCAATCAAGTATTCCCATTTTGTTTTTTAAACAAATGATGTGTTGTGCCATAAATGCGAGATGCTCTTTTTTTTCAAGTTCATACATTTTTTGAACATTCACTGCCGTAGAAAGTTCTCTTATTTTCCAGTGACTCTATATATTTTACAAATGCTTATTTTTGATCCTTTTCTATTATTTATATTAATTTTTTTAAATTAACTCAACCTCATTATGCAAGCTAAAATATTATAGTTTTTCAAGACCAATCAAGTTTTCCTATTTTGTTTTTTAAACAAATGATGTGTTGTGCCATAAATGCGAGAAGATTTTTTTTTTTCAACTTCCTACATTTTTTGAACATTCACTGCCGTAGAAAGTTCTCTTATTTTCCAGTGACTCTATATATTTTACAAAGGCTTATTATTGATCCTTTTCTATTATTTATATTAAAAAGTATATTTTGTTAATTATCTCAAGCTCATTGTGCAAGCTAAAATATTCTAATTATTCATGACCAAGCAAGTTTCCCCTATTTTTTTTAAACATAACTTTCCCAATCTTTTAAAAGTGCATTGTTTATTAAAATTCTTTATTTTAAATTTGGAACACATATTTAGATATCTTTTGAAACTTACTTTAGATATTCAAAATTAAATTATTTTATATACGAAAGAATTATACAGTTTGATTAAGATTTTTTGTTACTGTCGCATATTCACACATTCTGTAAATATAGTATTTTTTATTGAATGTTACCAAATAACCATTTTTATTATACATGAGTTTAAATAAATAAACAAAATACAATTTATTCAATATTAAATATATAATGTCCTCTCTTTTGCTTTTCAATGTATTGAACGTTGTGTGATATTTCTTATTCAACAGCATTTTCTTTATCTTTTAGGTAAGATTCTTTGGAAATTGTCCATCTTAAATGTGGTTAAAGCACTCAACGTTTGGATAGCCAGAGGGGTTTGAACTCCATGTAAGTTTTTCAATGTCTCGTACACAAAAGTGTTTTTATCGCGATAATTTCCTTTTGTACGAGAATTGTCATTGAGCTGTCAAACGGACTTTAGCTGATTGGTATGATTGCTTTTCGACTTCCTTAATTTCTGCTTAAATTAGTGAGTATAATACAACACAAAAAAAATCTCATTTTCCTGTATTCATTTCGTGAAAGATATGAACTGAGCACATCCTGTTATCTTTTTATATATTTTTTTTATTTAAAAAAATAATTTATATATCCTGGTGTATTTGTCTATGCGTATTTATTTAATGCGTTTTTGTAGCTAACTCATAAAAATTTCATTGACTTTTTTATTCTAGAATAATTCGCAGAAAAAATTGCTTTTTTAAATATTTATTTTCTTATAAATTATGTTGCATGCAATTTTAATTGTTATGTATTGCAAGTCAAGTAGGTTATATTAAATCATTTTAATGTTGTGGACAATTAATGATATAAGCAAGCAATTCATTGGGATTTATGTTACGATATTTGACACTATTTGAAAAAAGATATGGCCTTTTGTTATCTACTACATTTTAATTATCTATAATATTATATATCAATTTAAATAGTTGGATATTTTTTAAATTTCTTTTTTAAATTATTTGCTGCTGCGGTATATTTTACTTGATTTAAGTGCAAATTGCAAATCAAGAAAATTTAATTTATATTTCCAACATAGGTATTTAAAGAATATTTTTTTAAAAATTTTAATATATTTAAAAAAAAAAAAATACCCGAACGCTTGATAGTTAAATAATGTTCCAAAACATATTTTTATCAATTAAAATTTCTGTATATATGTATTACTGGCAAAACTAGATTGACTTGTATAGTCAGCTTAATCACATAGATATTAATTAACAGATAGAGAAGTTCAGTAATCCAAACACGCGCATTGGTAATGAAAATATACCAGAAAATTAAACAGTTCTGCAATTACCCTTCACTACTACTTTATTCAACATCGGGATCAATCTTAAGCACCCACTATACATTCCGAGGAAGACCCGCGAACATCAAACTCTGCTTAACGATCTTTGTCGAAAACGCACTTGATCTCACATCCCGGTTTTAACCCTCCCAGGCCGTCAGCCCATCTCACGCCAAAAGCCAGCCTATCGACCATTCCGCGCCAAAAGGGTATTGGCAGAGCGTAATTAGTGCGAGCCGTGGAGATAGCTCCCGGCTCTATATATAGCGCTGTAGCTATAGCCGCCGGGGCACTAATCAAAGTGAGAAAGCCACCGGAGCTATTGCCGCCCAATTAAGCCGTACTTAATGTCCGGCCGCGCGCAGGTATGCCTTTATAAGTCCCCCTCTCCTGCCGTTGGTCGTAAATTCCGGATTACGAGGCTCCGGCTCTGGCTGTTAACTCCCGGATTCTCCTGGATATGGGCTTTTGTGTGACTTCTACGCGGCCGTCTTGGATTAGAAGATGCCTCGGGAAGAAAACTTTCTTCTTTATTTTCTGTTGATGGGATATAATGTTTTTTTGTTGTTCTGTTCTTTTTGCTGCTCCGGTACCTTGCGGTACTTAATTTGAGATTGAGTTTTTTGTTTTTGGGTTGTTTTTTTTTCGCTTTTAAGTACAAATTGAAGTTTTTTTTTTTTTTTCATGGTTCGGGTGGTTTTAAAGGATTTTGTCATTGTTTTTTTTGAGGGGGGGAAGTGTGGTGTTAAAAAGTAATTGTTGTTTAAGGTGGGGGGATTGCCTTTTTTCGATTTTGTGATTTCTTTGGGATCGGGTTTTAATGAATCGCTGGTTAGGGCTTTTTTGTGTTTGTTGATGATTTAAATTATATTTTACATGCGTTTATCTTGATTCTCTAAATTGGTGCTTGTATATCATAGAGCTGAACGTTAGATAAATCAATTATGTCATCTTGTTATGAAAAATAATGAGAAAAAAACAAAATTGAAAGATTTTATTTATGTCCACATTAAAGTACAGTAACTAAAGAAAAATGGTTATTACTTTTAAATTATGGAAAAAGAAAAAATTGTATTTTTTTAATACTAGTATGAATTAATCGGAAGAAGTTAAAATAGACTGTTACATAGACATAACATTGCACATATACTCTTTTTACATCTTCCGATTCAAATATGTTCAGAAAATATAAAAGTTATTTTTAATAATGGTTTCAATTATGTTATACCTTAAAATCACCTTAATCTAGTGATGTTTTAATTCTATAATAACTACTGAATCAGGTTAGACTTTCCATTTATATTGCTCCAAAAAAACCTACACTGTTAAAAATTGCTACTCGAAAATAAGAAAAATATACTACTTTTTGAGTACATTTGATTCTTATGATAGCTCCGAACACAAAATTTTAAATTTTGTAAAAGACGTGTACTCAAGAATTAGTACGATTAGTAAAAATGAGCAGTTACTTGCTTACACAGGCTGTCTTCATAATTATTGATAAATACAACCAAGTCTTACCTGGAATCGAACCGAGATTCTCAGCACCGCAATCCAGTGTCTTATCCGTTAAACTATCAGAGCGGACATTTAGAAGTTATAAACAGTAGAAATGTTAAAAAAGAGTGTGTCAAAAGTATGTGGAGTAATTTAATTGTGTTGTGATAACTTATAGTTTTTATTTAAATAATCAACATCGAATAATGTGGAAAACCATCTCTTGAACAACTATTATAAATTTGTCAGGCTTCATTAAAATTGCTTGAACAGAAGAGCTGATATTAGCAATATTAATTCACATTGCTCATTTTTGAGAAAGTACGGCTATTTAAATTTGAGTATACACCACCGCTCATTTACGACGCAATTATACTCAAAGACAAACGAGCAGGTTCAGGTACACATTTTTAAGTATATTTATTTTTCAGTCAGATATTGAAACATATAAACCACTTTCCATTTTACAAATATATGAATGTGCAGTCCCACTGCCAGACCATCGCTCAAAGCAAACAATCTTTTAAAAAACATCCCTGGTCCCTCAGACGATCGGAGGAACACGCGGGGGCGAGGGAAGTGTTTGTGCAAGTCGGTCGATATCGGCGGCCCTAAAAATCCTTCACACAGGTGGGCCGTCATCGGCAAAGATGATGTATAGCAGCCGCTTCGCCTCCCACCCCTAACGGCCAACCTCCCAAATTAATCATTGCCCTGTTACTGGCCCTGATGTCTTCACCAGGGGCACGCCATGCATACGATGGATGATGGCCCGGAACGATTATGCGCCACCAAGAGAAGAGATCTGCTCCTGGAATGCCTTTTGCGTTTTTACAGTGATCTCTCTGTTTCCCTGACTCTTTGGGTCTTTGTGTTTGCGTGGGTGGATGGTTTGCTGTTGGGGGGTTCTTCTTTTAGAAGGTTTGTCATGCATTTTGGTGTTTGAGGTTTGGTTGGGTTGTGTTGGTACGGGTACAGTGGCTCTCAACCTTTTCTCTTTCGTTGCGATAAAACTTTTAATTTGTGAGTGTACACTCTTCTGTCATAACGTTTCCCTCTACGTAAAAAAAAAATTATTTTTTTTGGCAGTAATGTTTGCTGGCTAATTAATCAAGGTTTGCTGGCAAATTAATCAAACGGCTTATTAAGCTTTTATTTTAGGTTTACCACTATTATTTTCGCGTACCCTCCCCACTCCCCCCCTCCCCAACCGGACCGCCACGTACTGCCATAGGTACGTGTACTACCGGTTGAGGACCGCTGGGATAGTAGAATGCACCAATACAAATGTTATGTGCCATTGGTAATTGAGTTTATATGGGAAGTTCATTTGAGCCGTTTATTTTCCAAACCAGATATCCACGTTTTTTTTTTTTTTTTGCAAAATAGTTTTCACAAGTTTTTCTTTTTCGCGGTCCCATAACTTTTACATTAAACAAGTTTTTTTTCACAATCCTATAACTTTTAAATGCAGATGCCATTCATTGCACACATTTATATAACCATCCTAGATATCTATAAAAGCAAGTGAAACAGTATTTGAGGAAGTGTTGCAAAGGATGACTATTGTAATACACAATCGCAGCAAATGGCGACTGCTCTATTTCTTCAATCCAAATCCCCGAATCTGTCTTCTGTACAACCTCAACAACTTATCTCCTGCTCTGTTTTGATCCCCATCAACTCAAATCCGTTTCCTCCCACAGCCAGCCATGCTCTCCATCCTCTCCATTCATTACCCCAAACTCTTGGTCTCTCTTAAAAACCGATTCATTCCGGTAAAAAAAATAACTTTGACATCTGGTGACGGTTTTAAAAGGGGGGCTTTTCTTTTTATCCCGTACTGGGGCTTGCCGGACGATTTATGCCGTCCGGGAGGTCAGGGTGACTTAGGTAATGAACCTTAACCCGCGTGATGGATCGGGTGTCGCTGCATCTTTTCCACCCCCTTGCCGTCACTGGGCCTTCAGCGGCACAAAAAGTTCCTCGTTAACCATGCCTTTTGGATAGATTAGATCCGACTGGTGTTGGATTACAATATGTAAGAGTTTGTTGCAGTTTTTTCTGTATTTTTCTTATCCTTGGTTTTGTTGCTGCTTTTTATACTTAGGAAAATGTTTTTTTTATTGAGGGTGATTGATCATCTGCAGAGTGAATGGGACTTCATTGGGAATTTTGAGTTTTGCATTTTTTTTTTGTCAACTGAACAATTGGTTGTAATGATTTGTTGAGTAACTTTGAGATTTCTTTAAGATACATTGTAAAAGGTATGGTATTCAACTTTGTTGCATATCTGTTGTACGTAGTTTTACTTACTAAATATTGAGAAATGTCATATTTGTGACTATATATTGGATTAATATTAAGTATGGTTAACTAATTTTTAAAAATGGAGATATGTGCGTGTATTTGACTGAAATGAATTAGAGTTTCTAAAAAAAAAAATATGTTATTTCCTTTACTTATTACTGAATCGGTTAAATCGTTAATATAAATGTTACTTGCTATTCTTTTATCATATTCTTTACTGATCAGAATTTAAATTGAACGATTTATTTTCCTATGCTGCTTTTTTCTAACATTTTACCATTAATAATAACCAGTTTCGATCGAGATTCTTCAACTATTTAATTCATAGTTCTGTTTCTTGGAGCCTTATTTTTACAAATAGGCTATTACATGTCCCTCAAATAAACAATCAAAATCCCTATTATATAATCTTTATATAAGTAATTTAAAGCAAAATAATTATTTCTATACATTAATTGTCCAACTTCATTCTAAGATCCATGGTAAACGAATGCCTTCTACCGCAGATAACAAAGTACGCGAAGACATTCTAATCTAAGTTCGTAAACAGAATCTCCTCTGGTGGAAAGTTCTTCGTTTTTTCTCCGTAACTTGATCCGAAGAGCCATGTGTCCTGCGAACTCGAAGAAAAACATCAAAAATGGAACGCTAACTGGTACAGCAAGCGTGGCAAATCGTCTTCCTTCCCACACCCTTAAAGCTACAGAAATCTCTGCCCCAGATCATTAAAAACTACATCTCTGAGCTTCCATTTAGTTTTTATTAATACATGTTTGGGATTTTTATTAGCTGGGTATGTTTGTGTAACCTTATTTGCGTCTTCATTTGTGAATGGACCCATTCTTAAATATAATTCGGGGGTTCTTAATTTAGATATTGATGTTTCCTTTAAGTTGCTCATCAAGATGTCGCTGGGTGGGATGAAGATGTTTATCGCTATAGAATTTCGTGATCTTTTAATTAAGTTTGAAGCTTGAATGTCTTGGACACATTCGATAATCTAGTATGCTTATATCATGAAATATCTAATTTATTTGTTATGAGTATTATTCGGGTATATATGTTAACATTCGCCGTGTATGGCGAGACAGACGCACGTTAAACGTTATATGCCTGTTCAGGTGTTGTCCTTGTAAATCTACAATATAATTCTCCAGGCTTTTTCTTCAAGATAGATCCCGAAACGTCGCCAAGTGCTGTAGCTCTAGTGCAATTTTTATTTAACCAACCAGTTGGATGTTTTGTAAAATAACTACCAGCTTTGAGAAGGCCGCTTGACTCTCGCGTCTTAGAACGATTGCAATATTAATTCAACAATGATTGTATGAGCCCTGTTTTAGCATATTGGTAATGTTTTAATTTATTAGACGAGATTACTGGGTCAAAAATAATTATAAAATGTGAGAAGATTATAGGTGAATTTGTAACAATAAAAGATCTTCATATTAAGCGAATAAATTTTTATTTAAACTCTTAATTTTAGGACTATCCCTGCACGGTACAAGAAAAAGTACTTAAAAATTAATTCCTGAACATACTCGTTTTTCTTTGAGTACAATTGCATCGTCAATGAGCAATGACGTACTCAAGTTTAAGCAACCATACTTTTTAAAAAATGAGCAGTGGTTTTAATATTGCTAATTTTAGCTTTTCAAGACATCTTAACAAAGAGACCCGACGAACTTAAAATAATTGTTCAGAAGATGGTTTTCCACGTTATTTGATGTCAATTGCTTAAATGGAAACCGATTTATTACATCTCAATTATCTTACTTCCCAATCTTTTGGTACACCTTTTTAATATTTCTTCTGTTTATAACTTCTTCACACCGCCGTGGACTGCGGTACCTGAGAGGATATGGGTTCGATTCCCGGTAAGTATTGGTTGCAATTGTCGATATTTATTGAAAGTGGTTTATGAAGGCAGCCTATGTTGGTGCGCTACTTCCCCTTTTATTAATTTTTATTCATTGAACTCATTTTTGAGTACATGTCTTTTTCAAAAATGAAACATGTATTCGGAGCTATGATAAGCATCGAATGTAATCAAAAATGATTACATTTTAATTATTTTTTAGTACCTGTTTTTAACAGTGTGGAATTTTAAAATGTGTCTTGAAGTAAATGCGCTATCCTCAAATTGTTTCTCTTAAAATGTCTGCTTAAGAGATCGTGTCTGAGTCCTCATGAATAAAAACATATTAGCCAGATGGCAAATACAGTCGCTAGTAGGATAATTGTATACAACCCCTTCTTTCGGAGCAACTACGTCTTTATGACGTTTTTTTGTGCAATAATGTTGAATTCGTCGCATTCCACCACATTTCTACCCCTCTCTGCTCATAATTACTTTTTAATTAACGTGATAACTTTCCTGTTTGGAGCGATTTTAATTAGAAATCTCGAATACCGGGAATACGTTAACGTTTTTTGGGATTTTTTTTTTACAACACAAACTTCTTTTTTTATCTTAAAAAGGTAAGATACCGAGGTAGGTAAAAAAAAAAATGAAACCGTATGTCTTTCCTAAAGCTATGTGTTAGTTTTCTTAGCCATTAAAAGTCAAATGACATTTGAAGTAAATAAACGGGTAAAAAATAGTTGATTCGAAATTGCGATTTTTCCCTTTTTTTCGGATTCATGGTAATGCAATCAATAAAAAATGAGCGCTCTCCTGTTATCTGTTATCGGCGTCTTAACTCGCACCTGAAGGAAAATCATTAATTTTAATGGGTTTTGGTATGCCGATTTGTAAAAAGAAAATTGACGCAATTATTTCTTTTGCCGGAGAAAAAAAAATACTTTTTGTTTCTCCCAACTTTTTTTTTCTACTTCCACTTTCTCTTCTTTGCTGTTTATCTATAAATACATCCCTTTCCGTTTTCGGTGTCTTTAAAATCAGCCGCCAAACAACTTTAAAATAATAATAATAAAAAAAAGGGAATTCTTAGGGGGAAAAAAATTAAAAACAGGAAAAATAATAATAACGTGGTTTCTATCTTGGACTGGTATCTTCCCAATTCTTAATTTTATTCCATTGGGTGTTTTTTCCCCTTTTTTTTTAATTCTTTCCACCTAGATTTTCCCCGAGTCTTTCCTTTCCGTCCAATTGCATGCCTCTTGTGTTTCATCAACCGTAAATTAAATGAGAAAAGAACGGGGGGAAATCGGAATTAAGGGCGGCAAAAAAGCGCATATAATCGAAATTATATAAAAAGAAAAAGTCTTAAAAAATCAGATACCCATGACCCCTCGTGGAGTTGCGGCCAGGCTTGCGAATCAATATAACTAGTTTGCTTGAATGCTCTTTCTTTTTCCCCTTTTTAATGAAAAAAGAGACTTTCATAAAGTATTCATTACCGAGCAGTATTAATTTTTTTGTCTTGCTTTCTCCCCTCTTTTTTTTAAATCTTAGTTTTCATCTTTTTTTATTTTAATTTTTGGTTTATTCCCCCCTTTTGACTTTTATAGCCCCCCTTCCCTTTTTCTTCAATTCCAGTTTTAACCATCCGTGATATATTCTAGCCAGATCTACAAACCGAGAAGCTAAAACAAGATGTTGCTTATTTAAAAAAAAAAAAGGGTATTCCTTGAATGAAAAAAATGAGGAAGTCAAAAAAGTACTAAGAAAAAAAAAAGTTATCCCCGTATGAAAAAATAGTATTAAAAATGTTAATGAAATGCTTTGAAAAGTAATAACTTGCTTATTCTTCCGGAATTATGTTTGTGTTAGGGATTTTTTTTCCCTCTAATGTTTCCCCTGCGGGATTTTTCGACTTCGATGGTTTTGAAAAGAAGATATTTTTTTTTTAAACAGGGAATCATTATCTTTGAGCCATAAAAGTTTACTGTGCGAACTATTCTACGACAAATCACTAGCAAGTAAGAATTACTCTCAATTAAAGAATAGAAAGCCGCTAGTCTATGAAAAAAATGACTAAAAGTAGGGTTAGTGGGAAAAGCTAATTGAGATGTTGAACGTAAGTCGTTTTAATTACTATGGCCGGAAGCCAGGAAATTTGTATGGATTTAGTGGTACCCTTAAAACAACAGCTGATATTCGATGGCTTGTTAAAATATTTAGTTTGATAAATTGCTGAATTTTTTATTTTGTTCATTAAAAAAAATGATTTGATTTTTTTTATCAATTAAGTTTGCCACATTGCTTGTAAACAAAAAAAACCTGTAATTGTCAAAAAAAAAAAATCTTATTTTTTTTATGATATAATGTGCTTTGTGTCATATTTATAACATTGATGCATTTTTTTATCGTGAAAATATAGATTTGTAAAAATGCTTATATTTTATATTGTACAGTATAACTCTCAATTATCCGAACTCCAACTTTGAGAAAAAAATAATTCAGCAAAATTTACAATTTATAAATTTCTTATCGAATTGCAATACATACCAAATTACATACCTTACATTACATACCAAAGCAAAATTCGTTTTTTTACTGAGAAATAATCTTATTTCGTGAATTATTCAGTTATTTGTATATTCGATTATCCAAATGGGATCTAGTCTCATTTAATCCGGATAATTGAAGTTCTACTGTAGTAGGTGTTTATTTAAAATCACTTCGTTTTTACATGCTTTAGTATTAAAGTGTAATAAAATAATCTATTTCTGCATATAATTCTCAGTCTGGATTTTTCAAAAACCTTCTGGAAAACATGAAACTTTAGCAGTTTTGATCTTATTTTTTCATTGAAAATCATCTTAACGTGATTTCTACCACAGACTGCAAAACAATGTTTTATTATTTAACCAATATAGCATTCATAAATCATGCTAAAAACAATTTTATAATATATAACAATAGCCAACTTCACATATAAAATCTATTCTAAAGACCCAAACTTGCATATTTTCGTTCACTTTCCCCAACATCTCTTTGAGGATTCATATAAAAAAAATTCGACTTCAAACCTGCTTCACTCTTCAATCTCTGTTTCCATGAGGGTAGGAAACAGGGGATGTCACAGGGGTCACAGGATCAAATACCATTAGGCCCTACTTCTCTGAATCGAAGAGGGGCACGGGGTGAGAAAAAAAGGGGCCCCTTCCTCTCCCCCCAACACTTTTCCTATTTTCTTATCTTTTTCAGTTTCTGCACGTGTTGAACTCGTTTCTTTCGGGGATAACCCCCCCCCCTTTGCATTTTTTATGCAGCTGATACCGACTTCGCGTTATATCGTTTGGGTTACGGAAGTTGGCTATTTTTTCCCTGGTTTTCAGGATTTGATTTGGATTCTAATATATTTTTGTATTTGCAAAAAAAAGACTATATTTAGGTGGTCCTGAAAAATAATGGGCTTTTCTTAAATAGTGTAAATTTAAAAGAAGTATATAATTTGATATTTGTTCAATGTTTTTTTTTTCTAATTTACTGTTTTGACGTGAATGAAAAAGTTTTTAGTATGTTTATGATTAAAACTATTAGAGCGTTTAAATGCATTTTCATCGCAATATGTTAGTGATATTTACTGTTTGAATTATAAAAGTATTTATATTTCCCAATTTTTCTAAATTTGTAATGGATGATTTCAAACTAGTCTTAAATAACACTCGTATTGCAAATATATGCTAATTATTTTTTTTTTGCTTTATCTGCTAACAGTCTGAATTATACAACAAGTCGTATATTTCTCGTATACTTTTTCATAGTAGAAATGTTCCCCTATTTCCGCACTTTGTTTAAACTGTTATTTAATCATCTTTATAAAAACACGAAATACACTGAAATTCTTAACATATAAAATCCACAAAAGAGTGACCGGGTCAGAAAATTACTAAAAGACGATAGTTCCCGACCGGTTTGTTGTTTTTCTACCGATAGCATACCGTAGCGGCGAAACAACATTTACAGAACGTACTTGTATTGCAAAGTTATGCTCTGTTTAAATGGGTATGATACACATAATCATCAAAAATATCAAAAAATATTTTATTGCTATACATTTATTTTTAATCGAGCGACACCAACATTTTGATTCTACGTTAGGTTCCACTAACATGGTTTTTTTTTTTTTTTTTTTTTTTTTTCTTTTTTTTTTTTTTTTCGAAACAACATTAAGCTTTGGTACAAAATTGCCTGAATACTTAACTTTGAACTCATTTTTAATGATTCCTTTTTTTTTCTTTTCCAAACGTTTTTCAAAACTCTGTAAAGACCAGCCTTCTTTTATTTATTAAAAAGTCAAACATATTATAGTGTTTCAGAAAATAATTTTTTTGACTGATATCAAAAATAAAAAAGGTAAATTTTGTAAATATTTATTTAAAAAAAATTATATTTGTAAATGTTTTACCAAAGGATTATGTTACATGTTTTACACACATATGTGGAATAAAAAATATAATGATATCTTCAGAAATAAAGAAAAAAGTCAAATTTGTCTTATACCCCTTAATACAAATGTCAAACAATTGTTTGATATTTTGGTTTTTTAATACATTTATGTTGTTTATTTATTATCAATCAAACTAATACATGTTTAGTTATGCAACTGCTAATTTTGTGAATTCTTTTTTAATTCGAATTTTAGTTAAATTAAAATTTCCCCCCGTCTTCTTTACCATTTGAATAAATTATATATATTTAAAAAAATTGGGAATGAAAGGTCTTCTTAGGTATGTTTTGGTTAGTAAATATTATAAAAATGTATAGAAATACTTAAATAGGCTTACGACTGTAACGCATTAAAACTAAACTACAGAATACCTAAATTTTAACTCATTCGATTTCACCAATAGTAAATGTGCCTAAGAATCTCAAAAGTTTTAATTCGTTAAATTGAAAAAAAAGTATTCGCCAAAGCAAATCAAACAAGAAGTATTTAACCTGGTCTTTTATCACCCACACACTCAATAGAAACAAAATGCATTAACCGAGATTTTCAAATTTAGGTAAGAGCAATCCTGTTAGAAATAATGAAAAAAAAAGATGGCGCAGAAATGCATGTCGGAAACACTTTAAAGCAAATAGCCTTCCGGTCAAATATTTTCCCCACACGCAGGGGAAGAGGGAAAAAAGATGAATGATAGAATCCCTCCGCCGAACCATCAAAGTGGCTAAAGTAAGAATCACTCTCGCCACTCAACTCTCGCCTCTTATTTCGCTGCATTTTGATGGCTTTGAGTTGGACCAATCGGTGTACTCAACATTCACTTCGGAGTTTCGCGTCGATCTTTTACTTTGCTGCAGAATCGGGAAGAGCAGGGGTGGCAGAATGGGGTGGGTATCCCCGATTTGGCGAAATGTTAAATTTTTTATTGTCAATTAAAGTTTTATAAGTACGCTTTGCAAACGATATCTGCCGATCTTATAATTTCATAATTCAAATTGACATTCAATTAGAGACGAAGATTACTTTCAAAAGTTAATGTTGTATATCCATTAAAAAAAATCGTATAGCGTTCTGTAAAGAGCTGTTTGTTGTTTACTCGTAGATGACAAAAACATGTGTTTTTATATGGCAACAGAAATTCGAAATGAAGAAAAGATTTTTGGTTTTTGCTAGTTGGAAGTTCTATTTAAAACTAAATTATTTAATTTAACGATAAAAAAAACGGTTTTTAATTTTACCAGATACCGTATTTGTTTCATGAAACAAGTAAATATAATAAATTAATCGACTTAAAGCGTATAGCTCTGTACCTAATCCTCTCTTTATTATTTTTACTATTCTTTTGAACTGTCACAATTAACTGTATTTAAAATTGCCAGTAAGTTTACGACTTCATTAATTACATTTTATAAAATTATTTTTGTGTGTCCGATCCTATAACATAGCACTAGACCTGCGGTTCTCAAACTGTAGTACGCGTACCCCTAAGGGTACGTGGCGGTTGGGTTGGGGGGTACACGAAAATAATATTAATAATGACAGAAAACCCCTAGAATAAAACAATAAATATAATTAGTAAAAGCAAGAATAAAAGCCTGGAAGTGTCATCAATTTCAGTCGTTTGATTAATTTCCAGCCGACTTAAAAACATTACTGCCTAAAACAATTTTTTTTTTTGTGTAGGTGAATAAGTGAGAAGGATTGTAAAAGAAGGGGGTACTCATAAATGAAAAGCAAGTGGTACGAGAGAAAAAAGATTGAAAACTACTACACTAGACACTATACTTTATTTTACACTCAAGATTTAACAAACAATTGAATTTTTTTTTTCCAACCCACACAATAAAAACCAGTTGGAAAGAAAAGATCTCGCCAAATGAGATTGAACAATTCCAGCCAAAAACCACTCCCCACACTTCACACACTCCCAGAAAATCGGTAAAGGGAAAAGATTAGCCCCCTAATGCCTGATATTCCCTTTTCTTCCACACACACAAGAAAAGATCCCTCAAGCATTCTCAAGCGGCCCCCCTCTCCCCCCTTCTTCACTGCAACCGTAGAAGTAAGGGGGCGCTGCGTGCACTGTAGGGCCACAAGTCGATTGTTCTGGGGGGATGGGGGGGGGGCGATCAATATTAATTGTCAGTAATGGGAGCAGAGAAGCGAGCGTAATTTCATTGCTGCACACACGCATATGCTGTCAGGAGGCAAAAAGGGATAACTTTCGATAAATTCCGTCTCCCTCTCTCTTTACCCCCCCCCCCCCCCCTTTCCTCCATCTTTTTAACCAATTTCTTCTTCCATCTTTTTTATTATTATTCTTTGAGTGTTCTCAACCCCCCCCCCCCCCCCCTGTTCTTTTATTTTGTGTATTGTGAGGGTCTAGCTCCACTTTGAGATTCACACCCTTTGCAATATAATGCTTTTTCGTTTTGAAGAGCAGAGAGGATTTTTCCAGTTTTCCCTTCTCTCGCCGGCCGATATTTTTTTTTATTGTTATTTTTACCGGGTTGTTTGACGGGGTTTTCGGTTAGGTTTTTTTTTTATGTGTGAGGGGGAGGTATATATTGCTTTTGAAGAGTGGGTCGATTTAGGGGGGGGGGGGGGGCTAGGGATCGACCTATTGGAAGATGAGAATGAAGGAAGGCAGAACTCGAGATGGACAGATTAGAATCTTCCCAGTATCTTTTTTGTGTGCATGCGAAGTGGAAAACCCTATTCAAATTTTTCGCAATTGAATTGTATAAGATATCTTGTGCTGGTTAGCGATTCATACGTAAAGTGCTAAAGTGAATTCCCGACTTGTTTAGAAGTACTTATAAAATCCTCGCTTTTAAACGATTTGTCTTTACAAATCTTGTTTTTGTGTGTTAAATTTTATTATGCTATGTATTTTACTCTTGTGTTAGGTTAAGTTTTCATTTCAATCTTGGTGATAAAATTTATAATTTAAATTAAATTATACAAAATTACGAAATTATGAATGGTAATCATATTTCTCTTCCTCAAGTTTTAAAAGTTGTCTTTTTAAATTTAAGATTTTCCAGGGAACTGGTTTTTGAAGTCCTGGAAAATAATATATGTATTCTATATATTAATTTGTATTTTGTTTACAAATAGTCGTTCTATCTATCTAATATATAGATAAAATCTAATATCTAATAGATAGATAAAATAAATGTTGATGTCCAACAACATGCTGAAAGTCCAACAAGGGTGGTCCAACTAGTATCTCCTAACTATTCTCCATGAATATCTATAGTTTTCTTAAAATCTATTATTCGTGTAGAATTAACAATATCCAATGGCAAGTTGTTCCATTTGTCTATTACTCTATTATAGATATAGTGATTTCTCCCTTTTCGATTAAAATGTGATTTGTTTAATTTAAACCAATGACCTCTCATTCTATCACTCATATTTAAATCCAAATCCTCGGTATCTCCTTGTTTAATAAATTTGAAAAATAAAATTGAAATCTCCTTTAACCCTTTTCTTTTCCAAAATATACATATTCAAATTTCTTATCACAAATTTTCTATCACCATAATTCATGCCTAAAAATCCTTATCCCATTTTTGTAACTCATTCTTTAACTTTCTCTAACAAATCAATGTCTTTTTTTTATATTTGTTATTGAATACTTGTTCTCACATATCATTATGAAAAACACATTGAAAAAACATACATTTTTTATTATATAGTGTAAGTAGTTTTCCCTATTAGTTTGATGTTTAGTTGCATTTAACCTTCTCGACTGGACTAATAGTAATTAACTAATAGCATATATTTATTAATGCAGATGCTTGAAAGAAATAAACATTGTATTAGCTAATATACATAAATAATACATAAAAAAGTCATTGAAAGAAAGTTTATATCGCTGTCTCAAAAACAAAATCAGAAATGTATGTATAGAAAACGCCCATGAAACTTTCAACAACCTCAATCGCATCGCCAAATCTCGCATCTATCCAGTCCATATAACATTCAACCGTCCCTGTCATTCATCAAATAAAAACGCCAATACCTGCATGCATCGCCAACACGTACCCAATGTCCCTTTTATTTACTTCAAAGACATTATATCCCGGCGTCTACGGGCCAAGGAAATGAAATCTGCAATACGCCTGCAATAGAAGAGAGATGTATGGAAAGAGAGTGGAGATACGCGGTTTTGCTTCTTCGATGCTTCCCCTTAGGGGATATGATCCCCGGGTTCCTTCTCTCTCCTCTTATAATCCCGGATGCTGACTGGAGATGAAGTTTCTACCTGTGGGATTACACGGCCTGGCGCCCAGGAGAGTTTGGCGGGAGATGTTATGGGCTTTGATGTCCGGAGAATATGGGATCGGGGATTTTTTTTTATGCTGCGTTTTTTTTGCTGTCGGGCTTGGGAGAGTTTGATAGGGATGTTTTCGGGTTAGTTTAGGTTTGTATAGATATTTGATATATTATTTTAGGTTTGGAAGTTATCAAATTTGTTTGGAACTTTTGGCAGATTCTGTGTTGTCGCCTTGTGCGTTTTTTTTTGTGGTTATAGAGTTAAAATTTTGTTTAAAATTGATAGTGTAATTTTATTATTTAAGCCATAGGTTAGGGTTTGTGTGAGTTGTGAAATTAATTGGAGTGTCATATTAAGGAATTTCAAGTTTTATCTACCTTTTTCTTATTTTTATCTTTTGAATAATATAGTTTAAGCCATTGGTTACAGAGTTTGTATGAATTGGGAAGTTCATTTGGTTGTCATATAAAGGACTTTCAATTTTTATCAACCTTTTATTTTAACTTTATATTTTAAATAACATTTTTTAAATACCAAAAAAAAAATATTTGATGTAAAAATTATTTTTATTTTTGTCTTTATCTTTTCTAAATTATTTTTTAAATATTTATTTAAAAACGAACATTTAGTTATAAATGGTTTAATTAAATTAAATATTAAGGTTTTATCAAGAAAAAAAATGAGATAATCTGACAACATTCCGACGCTTTCAAAAGAAAGTTTTTTATAGCGAATTCATACAGCAAAACGGTTTACTTTTAAATACCATTTGCCAACTAAATTCCATATTCAATCGAAGTGATTAAATGTAACTTAATTTATCTGTTTATAGTTCATAAGCATCAAATCAGAGATTGCAGACGCATTCACATATAATAAAATAACTTAATTAAAAAAATGTCCTGTTTATGTTATGTATTTTTATAATTAATATTTTTAAATGGCTAAAACAATTATTTTGATTGCTGTCACAAATTATTATTCCGGGAATACAAGATTTATTATTTTCTGCTTACTAAAAGAATAGCTGTATTTTCTCCAGTGGCCACAGAACACGGACACTAAGAACTGTCCATACGCAATCTTCCTCATTACTACGCTAATGCAGTCCGGCCACACATCCACACATGCGAAGGTTTGTCACTCCGAACTGCGACGGCCGTTCCTCATGTTTGACATGCAATCAACAGATTAGGGCGCCCCTGGTATTTCGATAATAAGGAAATTATTGCGCCCCGGCCTCTCTTAACTCACTCGGAATCCCTGGGAATAAACGGCTTCTGTCACGATTCCCGTGTCTCGACGCCATATTGTTACAGATATGATTCACCTGGAAGAAATGCTTTTTTAAAGAAAAATAACCCAAAAAGGTTAATGAAGGATTTTCTCTTGGTTTAGGTTGGTGTGATCGATTCGGTGTCTGGACGCAGGTGTTAACCTCGTCTAAATTATTGTTTGGATAGAGTGAAATTTAAGGTCTCCTACTTGTGTTGATTCTTACACGTGCCAAATCGATTTTTTTTAAATATTTTTGTTGTAATTTGTATTTAAATATGTTCGATGTTTCATTTTCTGTTTGCCTTTGAGGTAATGAAATATTTGTTTAAATATTAAGCTATTTAACCTTTTTTGGACTAAGGCATCCGAAACCGGCCGAAAGTCAATGTAATTCCAATGGCTAAAATCTAGTTTGATGTACTAATTTAAAGTTGTCTAAAAATATTTATGACCATCACATGATTGTCCATTTGTGGCATCTAAAAACTGAGATAATCTGTTATGTTGATTTTCAGGGGTGTAGGGCTTAGGGCATAGGGTATAGAAGACTGTTTTCTTTAATTTTTCGAAACACTAAGACTTTTCGTATTATTAACGGAGAAGTTTATAATTTTTTAAACATATTTTAAAAAATGTGTATTAAGTTTAAAAAATTGTGTTGTAAAGGAAATATTTTGTGTTATTATAAAAAAAAACTATTTATAAAACAAATCAAATAAATTTTTAAAAAAAAATTCATTTCTTGTGTATTACAGTTTAAAGCATCAGAGAAAAAAATTTTGGTTAAAAAATATAAAAATTTATCATTAAAAAGAAAGCTTTAAAAAATTGAAAAATTTACATTTTTAAAAAATTGTAAATAATTATGTAATTTTTGTGTGAAATATTGTTTTCTTTTATAAATTTAAATAATATACATTAAAATTTGACTCAAAAAAACAAAAATTAAATTAAAAAAAAGTTTAGATTGTACCATATCCCTTTAAATATGTCTACGTTTGTCGTGGTTTGAAAGGTGGGGTGCTTTCTTAGATGCTGCCTATAGTTCCTGACATCTTCTTCAAGGTTTTCTTTAAATCTTCGTATATAGAACGTATAGTCATATCTTTTTAAGTATCTTATCTCATTTCTAGTTTGAAAATTGAGATCTTATCTCCATACAGATAACATAACGAAGATCTCGCTGATAACTCACCATTCTGCGTACTTCAGCTGTCTAGGGAATAATATACATTTTTAAGCTTCACATATTTGCAAAAAGCTCAATAATTTCTAACGCGTCAAAAACTTCTCATCTACCCCAGAACTGTCTCAACTTCTGAAGCAACTCCACCATTTATTTTTCACCCTCGCTTGTTTACCAGTCCAAAATGTATGAGGTTGCTGTTGCGCGTGTCGTTTGAACTTCGCACACTGTTAGACATTTATTTTCACTTTCAAGCCAGAGATCAGAAGCTCTTTTAGCCGCTCTTTATTGGAACCATCTTCCTTATTTCCACAACTTAAAGGGGCTTTAAAATCTCGTCGGGTCTTTCCTTCCGATTCTGCGGGTGTTTGTTATTAGTCTTGCCAAAATGCAGCGTCTTCCCGAAGTCTTGTCGCAGACCGCCTATTCTTAAATCAGTTGGTGGAGGGGGTTTATTTTTGTCAAATCTTTTGCACTTTCGGCTTGGAGGAGGGAAAAAGTATAATTGAAGAGAGGGATGCTTACCAATCTAATCTCTGCTTGGTCTTAGTAGTAATAAACTTTGATTTTGTTGGATAGGAACTGTAAAGCAAAAATGCAGCTTAAGTTAATCAGGGTGTTGTGTTAATGTGAAGTGTTATTTTATATGCTACTCTAGCATAAGTCTTCTGTATTCATAAGAATCAAGTTTTATAATTGGTTTACTTGTCTGAGCATCCGTTTAATTGACTCTTTTTGTCGTGGAAACATAAGACAAAAAGTTGCAAGACGCTGCAAAGGTTTACAGCATTTTGTACGATATTTTACAATATAATGTACATCATGTTATAATTGCCTGAAGCTCTGGACAGAATTGGATATGATTATTTTAATTTTTTTTTCGATTTATTAGTTATATGGAATTTTTTTTAAGTATATCTCAATTCGGAAATTAGAATATTATATTTAGGTGAATGATAAGCGTTTCAAATTAAATCTAATAAAATAATAAAACGAAACATTTTTACTAATAATTTGCTGGTTTAAATAAGGTTGTACTAAAGCTTATCCTTTGATCTGATCTTGACGGAGCTATTAGTGTCGGATCGAGATGTACTCTGAGGAAAGGACGTCATAAAATAGTACCACGTAATTTTGATCGTCGGTTAGATGACAAATTCAATACCTGAGCTAGCACCCCATTTCTCCAAACCTCAAATGTTGTCAGCACATTCACACTATTTCTTATTTAACGTATACCATCCACGTCTACTTGGCGAATTTTCTTTTGGCCTTACCGGGTATCGAACTCAGAGTTAGCAATACCCAGTTCGGTACCATGCACTGCCAGGCCCGTCGCATCGGGGGGAGAGAGGGGGGGGGGTATTTCAACTTCTAAAAACCCCGAATTGGGAAAATTTATGCCTGAAGAAAATTAATACTATTAACGCAGATGAAAGTTAAGGAAGATTGGAAATTGACCAACTTGTAAAATTACATTGAAAATAGACCTCAGAACGGACACTGCATTGGAATATGAGTGCATCAAATCAATGCTTGTCAGAGAACTGTTTAATATTACCTAAAATATATTTTAAAAAAAAGATGAAAAATGTCGATAAGTTGGAACTGATAATTTTCAGCACTGTTGAGTTGAGATTGAGAATTTTGAGGAGTTGAGATCTTCGAATCGTTAAGTTGGGTAATTTCTTGTTTCAACCCCCCTTCTCCTCCTCCCCCCCCCCAATATATATATATATAAAGATGTTTTATAACTCGTCTCCCCACTATAAAATTATAACATTACTTTAATTAACTTTATTTAAATATGGATATCGCCCCCTTTTCGCAGTACAAAAGCATCCCTCATGTGACTGCTTTCCCACCCACGCCACTTCAAAATCCCAAACCCAAACCTAAAAATGCGAACCAAAACCGAGATGAAGCAATCAGAGGCGTCCACGGTCCAGTCTCCTTCTAACAGTATTCCGTATTATCTACAGATTTGGATGTAACCTCGAGCTATCAAGACGGGCTGTGAAGTCCGGAGAAATAAATGTTGTGAACTTGATCTGTCGGCCTTTAGTTTATCCCTGCATCATGGAACTTATCATTTAATAACTAACGACTGCAAATCTAAATAATAAACATTACATATATATATATCAGAAAAATGTATATTGAAATACACGTAAAGCTTCAATCTTATTGCAAAAAAATATAATGAAATAATATTAATTGATTTGTGTGAACAATTTCATATTACTTCGTGTAATATGTTTGTAATAATACCCGGTGTGGCGTAATACATGTAAAAAACTATTTCATAGATCTTGTTGACAATCCTTAATATTCTGCGACGCTTTTGCGCATATGCTCCCCCAAAGCATGAATCCCAGTCTCGCACTCTCAAGTCATCACCGAAATAAAAACATTCAGAAATAGTCTCGTTCCCAGTGTTTGTCATAAAGCACGGCGCTCCCCCGAGAAGTTGTGTTTTTGTATCGAGTTTGGCGCCAAGAGCCCGTCCTCGCCGCCATACATCACCAGCGGGTAAATATTGTGCTAGGGAGGGTTGCTGGCCGAACGGAGATTGGCGAAAAAACAGTGTATGATCCTAAATATGAGAGCTAAGCAAAACAAACATGCTCATTAAGTTCAGTCCTGGGTTCTTTTCTTTTGATCCAACAAGTGGTACCTTAAGAATGGGGATTTTTTTGTTTTTCCAAGGTGGGGAATATGTTTCCAATTGAATTTTTTTTTTGCCGGGTCGTTCTTCAGTTTCGTGGCATTTTCTTAGACGAATGAGGTAAGGGATGTTGGGTATAACGAGGCATGAATCAAACTGATTATGTTTTCTTGGTCTCGGATGTTACTTTTTCAAGATTTTCTTTCTGAAGAAGATATATTGTTGGTTAAAGTAGGCTGATCACGTTTTAAAATATTCCATGGGTTTTCTATTGAGTTAATGGGATGATATTTTTAATGAGTATTTTTGTGTTTTTATATTATTAATTTTTAGAGGTTTCATTCATAAATTGCCATTAAATTTTGTTTAAAATCAATAGCTGTTTGCTCTTTATCTTAAAATTGAAGACATAGGTGTAAGAACCAGACAGCTCCAGTTTTCAAAATTGTTCAGGAAGGGCAAAAAACACAGTATGTTTCTTGCATCATATAATATAAAAATGCAGCTTATTTTCCGTTATATATTTATAGACATTGTTTAAAGCTGTCTATAGTTTGCACTGATCGATAGATGATTTTTTTTATTTATACGACTGAGTAAAAAAGTATAAATCAGAAAAAAGTAGAGCTTGCTGGTTCTTGCACCCACGTTTTCAATTACTATTAAGTTATATTATTTAAAAATCGTCATTTTGCGCGTGATATTTTTTCTACTAATATATATTATTTTAATTTATGTCATTATTTATTACTTTTTGTTAGTATGGTCGCTGATAAAAAAAAAATCGATTTTTTTTATTATTTAAAATGTCAGTGCTTTTAAAAAATATAGAGCTTAATAATATAAAAGTATGCTATAAAACATTTTTTACTGCTATTCTTAATTTAATGTTTCATATGTGCTAGTATACTTTTTTTTCAAAATTCGCCTTTCAGTAAAAATTTTCTTTTCTCGTTCAAAAACTATGCCAAAAAATTAAATAAGTATAAGATGCCTAATCTCATTATCTACTTTTAGCGTTTTTTAAGCACCCAATTGCAGCCTTACATAAACATAAATAGCAAATAAAATGCTAAGGGGTTGTCATGCTCTCTTAAAACTATAAAGCCTGTCAAAAGCTGCTTAGACGAGGTTAAAAAACATATTACGTGACTTAACAGCAAAAAGTAACCAATTTAAAGAAAAAAACATGTAGATACACGCTTCTCTAATTTTAACGACAAAGATAATTATCCGAGTGGGCTCTTTTCCAGCTATTGAAAAGATTTCTCAAAAAACAACTTGATTTTTTCACTTCCCCCCTCTGAAACTGGACCGTAAACTTAGTTATCTAAACGCGCCTACCTCAAAGCCGGAAGGTTAAAAATGATTATAACAACTTCAGACTCGTCTTAAGAAGCGACGCGTAAAAAAACCACCTTATCCGTGCTCGTAAAGAAATCGGTGTCAGGAAATTTTTCCCGGCGAAATCATAAATAATTGCTTAAGATCTCCAATTAGTGATAAAACATCGGCATCTTTCTTTCCTGAGTCTTCTTCTCCTTCATAAGAAACTCCCCCCGCTTTTCTTTTTCGGTTTTAAAAAGCCACCCAACCCTCTTCCGGGGAAGATGAGTTAAGGTGTGGAAGGGTAAAAAAAAAATGTATAAAAATTCGCATAATTTAAGAGGTCTTTTATGCGAAAAGGGGGGTGAAAAACCTTAAATTGGTCGAAGAATAAGGTGCTAAAATAAAAGCACCTGAATACTCCCCCCCCCCCCCTTTTTTTTTGTTGGCGTCGTCTTCTCTGTGTATTAAAAAAAATCGAGAGAAAAAGGGTATAAGACAATAGAAGGTGGAAATTTTTGCCTTGGCTTCTAATTACCGACAAAAGGGGGGTTGGGTAGTTAGTGGAGAGGGTTAAAAAAAAATGGCAAATTGCCCCGGACCGGTTTTCCTCATCATCAGCGAAGGGTCACGTGATATTTGTCAGCTGTGAGGAAGAGAAGCCCAAGGTGCACACAATGGGCCACCTCTTCAGAGCCTCCGATTGTGATAATGGCTGTGTTAATGAACGTTCATAAATAAAGTTAGCGCTCTTTGGTAATGGCCGCCCCATTAGGAAGGATTGGGGGGGGAAGGGCGCCAATAGTTATGGGGCGCAACTTGAGATGTGCGGGGAAAGTGGTCCACCCTCAGCCCTTCTAATGGGGTACTTCATCAGCATCTGAGAAACAATGGACGTCGCCCCCCTCTTCCCCCCTATTCTTCGCCTTTCCAATATACCCTTTCATCCATAACAACACTTCCTGCTCACCCCCCCCCTGCAATAACCACCACCCCTCGCCCCCCTTTACCACCTTCAGACTTTCATTTCTCCCCCAGGAAAAATTTTTCCCTCTTTGCGCGGGATTAAAAACGACGGTCTTTTCGGCCGCGGACGATATCAATTAGGCAAAAAAGAAGTGCCGTGAGGAATGTGCAATAATAAAAAATAAAATTCCTCAAATAATAATAATAATAATAATAATGAAGGATTAAAAAAAATAAAAATAGAAAAAAAATATAAGTACCACGGATATAAAGAACCCCCCCCCCTTCTCTTCATTAAAAGGCAGCTCCTTGTTATCTGCATTATTTATAGTTCCGTTAAGGGGTATGAAGAGTGTTGTGTGCTAAAGGGGGATGGGGGGGGGGGGGGAGGAGGTGATTCATGGCACAGAAGAAACCCAACTCCATCCTATTGTATTTTGCAATGGAGGATGATAACGGAGAGGAAAAGCCCCTGGGATGCTACTTATCCAGACGTACACCTGAACCGGGCAGGGAAACGTGTTGTGCAGTCGGGCTCTCCCCCCTCCTTAAACAGCCCTGGAGAGAGTTTGCCCTCTCAAACCGGGTGGGATACTGATACCCTAGATTTATGGGGTGCCTTTTAGCGCCCTGCTCATTTGCTTGTTCCGAGTGCTAAAAGCCAGAAACAAATGTGCTATTTCACGGAGATAGTGTCGCTCCGGCTATTACATTTGCATTCCTCTGCATTTCCGAGGCGGAACGGCGAGTTAATATAATAAAAAGGCCCGTTGTATTTAGTAAAATAAAAGACGTTTCCGTGCGCCCCTTTTCCCTCCTTTTTAATAAATAAAACATAACGTCTCCCTGGGGCTGTTACCCACCTATCGTAGTGTGTCAGGATAGCCATAAAATTACCCATTCAAGTTAGTTTTTTTTTTAATGAATCGGCCATTTTGGGTTTTCTTTTTTCACGTGGAGTATTATTTAATGATGAAGGCTAGATAATATTTGTGTTTTCTTTATCTGGTAGAAATGTATCTTAAATTGATATTTATTTATCAGTTGATTGTTTAGTATTGATGGGTTTTCGCAATTAAAATTAACATTTGGGTAAAGATGTTTATTTATACACTTCCACTTGATCATAACAGTGCAGACAAGTCGAGTGCTAATGTTAATATAATATCATAACAGTGCAGAGAGATAGAATGCTAATGTCAATGCAATACCATAACAGTGCATCTAGGTCGAGTGCTAACGTCAATTTTATATAACAATGCAGATAGGTCGAATGCCAAATATAATTTTATAACAGCGCAGATAGGTAGAATGCTAATGTCAATAAATTATCATAACAATGTAGACAGGTCGAAAACATTGCAGACGGTCGAAGACTAATGTCAGAATTCAGAATATTTATTTATCGCCAAACTATTTCTAACCTTAAAGTAATTTTAATGAAACTAAAATTTTAAGAAATTATGTACGTTTTAATGAACAATACTATACTGTTTTTATTCCAGTAATACCTTCTCATTCGAATAAAAATACCATTTCACAAAAACTCTTGATTCTTAATATTTCAGTTTGCCCACACATTTATTTTATTATTTTTAGTAATTCTGTGATGTTTCTTTAGAAGATTAAATCCTGTGACATATTACCTTTCCTCCTGTTCGAATCAAATGATTGCTAAATAATCCTTTTTCATCCAAAGTCTTAAGTTTACAGCATCTACCCCCTCCATTCTACTCTTCTCTTATCCCAAGCACCATAATCTCCGTTCTTAAAACATTTTACCAAACTCCCCAAGTCCCATTTCTTAACATCGCTTGTCAAGCGTCCTGCCCTTGTCTCGACCGCCGCCCCCCCCCCCCCCCTCTTTCCAACTACACTGACAAATGACACCGATGCCGGACCTTTGGACATCGGGGCGCAAGCAGAACCTAGAAAGAGAATCTTTTCTTCCAACACGGAGAAAAACGGAAAGAAAACTGGAAGATAACGTGAGAAAAAAGGAGCAAAGGACTGGGAGTGGAGAGGGGGTCAAGTGATGTCAACCTGTGAAGCCGTCAGGTTTGTGGCGTGTAGTTGTCACGTGATTTTTTGCTTCTTCGGGATTGGCGATAACGAGTACGGTATCTGGTTGTCGTTGGTCGCGACTCGTATCTGGGATTAAAGGGATGAATTGGTGTATTTCACCAGGCGTCAAGTGTTAAAGCTCTGTTGCTTGTAATGGATGGTTTAAAAGGATTTGCGTGTCGTATTAGACACTTGCTGGGATTAGTGTGTGATGGGGGTTTTGAGGATTGGGGTTTTTTATGAAGTAGATATGAGTTTGCCCTGTAATGTATTGTGTTGAAATTGTGAGTTGGATGGTGATTCTGTTGTACGTTAAAATCAAGAGTTACATGAAAATACATAAAGAATCGGGGGTAAAACCACTTTAGTCACCAAAGTTAGTTTAAGTAAAACACATATAAAGATTTTTTTTACTGTATTAGTTATTTTACAGCTTTAAAGTGATCCTACCCCGAAATTTAATTCAAGTAGTGGTGATAGTACACCTTGAAAGTTACAAAATGACTCCGCCATCTTATTTTCGAAATAAATCGTGTAAAGATGTAACCCTGGAATCCTCATATAATTATGGCTTTCTAAACAAGTAGAGGTTTGTTTAACTACTATTGAAAATAGAAGGTCTCATGAGCCAAATAGTTTAGTTAAACTCTAGGAAAAGTAAAAGATTTTAAGATATGGGAAAAAAGAAAAGGCTAATTATTTTGTAAATTTTTTTTTTTTAAACCATTAACTATGTTTCTAAAAATATGATTTTTGTTTAAAATTTATTTTTAACTATAATTGCATTTAAGTAAATATGTTTCTTGCCTTTAAAAAGCCTTGGTTACTGAATTAATTAGATATTTAGAATTGTTTGAAATTAATTCAATTAATTAAAGGAATCTGAATTTTCTCTTATGTTCAGAATTAAAACGAGATTCAAAGTCCCTGAAATCCAAGAAAAAAGTTGTTAAAAAAATAATAATATATAATATAATAATAAGCTAGAACACGTATATTGATAAAATACAATTATTTTTAATCCCTACCCTTTTTCATACAGAATGAAAAAAAACAGAACATAAACACATAAAGTACCTGAGAAAATCCCTTACATTCAGCAACACATTCTTTTGTCATCGACAAATAAATTAAAAAAAATCACAGATCATTGAAAAGTGCAGCAGCAAGAATGCTACAAAAGAACATACACGATAGAGAGAGAGGGAAAAAAAGCACATTTATGACTGAGAGGATTTCTCGTCGCTTGTCATGTGCGGCGGTTAATGTGACAGCCCCCACAAAAGCCGGGGCTTGACAGGCCGGTCAGCCCTCCCCCTGCGAGCGAGGGGCTGACAAATTGCTCGGGCACAAAAGTGGCCCCGAATATCGCGCAGCACGACACTGCCGTCGCAGGGGCGCCGCCACTGCGAATCAGGTCGTTGCGGAATCCTACGGTAATTAATCCATGTCGCAATTGACGCGACTGCAATTGTTCGACTCCCTCTATACAGCTATCCTTTCATCCGACGGGCTTTTGCAGTTTGGGGATTTTTTATTAGTTTTTTTTCCCTCTGACTAATTTTGAGATGAAAGGGGTTTGGACGCGAAAAAATGTTGGCTTAGGTGGATTTGGCTGAGAAATATAGAGGATACTTCCAATTCGTGCGGATTACCCATTTGTTCACTGCTAATTCCTTATAAAATTTCACTGTAATGGGTAATCCGATAAAATTGCACTGTTATACTAATTCCCTATAAAATTGCACTGTTATACTAATTTCTTATAAAATTCCACTGTTATACTAATTCTTTATAAAATTCCACTGTTATACTAATTTCTTATAAAATTCCACTGTTATACTAATTCTTTATAAAATTCCACTGTTATACTAATTCCTTATAAAATTCCACTGTTATACTAATTCTTTATAAAATTCCACTGTTATACTAATTCCTTATAAAATTCCACTGCTATACTAATTCTTTATAAAATTCCACTGTTATACTAATTCCTTATAAAATGGCACTGTTATACTAATTCTTTATAAAATTGCACTGTTATGTTACTCCTTATAAAATTGCACTGTTATGCTAATTCCTTATAAAAATGCGCGCATTTCTAGGAATTGCTCTTTAACCTTTTGTGGTCGGGGTACGTCTGTCACCTGTTATTTTGTTTCCTGTTCTTCAAATAGAACGAGAACTATATGTTCTTGAACATAAAAATATCTATTATTTTGTTTGATTGTTCTTTTTTATCTAATTCCATTTAAAAGTATGACATCACTTTGGATATCAAAATATTTTATTAACTATTTGCACTCTAGTATTGCTTTTAACCTTTTGCACTCCAAAAACACTTTGCCATTTGTCTTTCTTTTTATGGAACAGTTATTCCTCTTTATGTTCTTTTCCACATATTTTTTTTATACTCATAAAGGGGAAAAAATCCTGATCAGTTTTGTATTTGCAAGAGAACAAGTTGAAAAAAAGATTGATGTTCTAAACACAAGATCATGCTGTTCTCGTTTATTTTAAAGAACAGGGAAACAAAAGAACTGGTAGTTATGTTGGCGCCTGAGAAGCGTCATCGGAGTGCAAAGGGTTAAATTTTAAAAGTTAAAGCATGGTCATAAATAATATATAAGCATGCTGTAAAGAAAACGATGTCAATGTTTTTGTATACGTTTATATTATATACTTCTTGAACAACTTGATACCTAATATAATAGACATTTACTACACACTTTGACGTCTGTGCAAAAGTTCATAAATTCCTAAATCGATTTCCGCCTTTTATTTAAAATAAGTTTTAGATTTGTCCACGATATAACTTAATAGTTATTTTAAGCTTAAATTACTTCCTTTATTTATCGAAAATAAACATTCTGTGAGCACACAATTTGGTTTTACACAAAGCGGATTACTGCGGATCCCCACATCGCACGGAGACAATGTAAAAAGCGATCCATTTCCATCCCTTGCCTCTAAGAATCCCTTCATCTTCCGCATCCTCCCTTCACACATCCCTCTTGTTATCCCGTTGTTTATAATTCCGACGCTTGTTATTTTCATTGTGAATTTTTTTTCTATCTCTCTCTTCATCTCTGCGCCACTGAATTTTTTTGTTATCGTTTCCTAGGACCTTTTTCTCTCTGCTCTTTTGTTCGACTTTATTTCGGCATCCCTATTCTTTTGTGCGAAATGGAATGGTGGAGGGGGTTTGAGCAACTGTCAGGGTGAATTGTATTTTATCGTCATCTATCAATCAGATAATGCGGCCCTTTTCTCTAGGTTCGCTCGGTCTTTGATGAAATCATCCTTTTAAGGGGGCTTTGCCTCCCTGCCTTTATTTTTATTCCATTCCGGATTGTTGTTTTTCTTCTTGTGTCTCGGTTTTATTTATGGGGCTTTTCTTTTTTTTTGTGTGTGTTGTGAAAATTTTCCGTCCTGTTTGTACGAATGGAATGGAATTCGTTTTTACCTTATCCTTAATGTTCTTTTCTTACAAGATAATTCAAATTTATAGGATTTTTTTTTCCTTAAAAAAAATATGTTTGGAATACCATAAGTTTTCGATTGTTATACAGAAAAAGTTAACTATTTTTATGTATAATTTTTTTATACTGCAGGATAGTTAGTCACACTGTTGGGCGATGATCATTTTGCTGTTTAACTATACATAATAAATTATTATTTTCACTATACTTTAACTACTTTACAGCCAAATATAATAGGATACAGCCAAGCAATGACCATCTCTCAACAATTTCTGACAACCCTGTACTATTCCATTAAAAAAAAATGAAAACTATTTTATTAATATAAAATTCAAAATATATTAATTTGTGTCTATCTTATAAAAATTAAATGTTTATTGAATTATAGGTATTAAAATTTTTTTTTTACTTTTATTGTCTTTTTTTTACAAAATATTTAATCAGATAAATAAAGTATTCTAGCAGGGCGACATAATAGTTGTTTTACAAATAAATAGCTTAACATATTTTTATGACAACCCTGTACTATTTTAAGCCAAAATGAGAACTATTTTTTTTTAATATAAAATTCAAAATAAATTCATATTTGCCTTTCTTATAAAAATTAAATTTTTATTTAATTGTAGGTATTAAATAAAGTATTCTAGCAAGGTGGCATAATAGTTGTTTTACAAATAAATATCTTACGATATTTATATGACCAACTTGACTTTTCATAAAAGCTATATTTAATGTGTAATGTTTTATACTAAAGCTTCAACCTTTCTCTCTATTTTTCTTATTCAGTTTTGCCTCTTATTTTTAAGCGATAATATATCAATTTTTAAGGTGTAACAAATATATTAATGATTTTGTGTCATTCTAAATGAAAAGATGCTCTACTACTAGGCAAATGTTTGTATAATAGATAATCTAAATGCATGCCATGAAGGTAAAAATATAATACCAGAATTGTGAATAATTAAAAGGTTTTATTTAGAGTCTATTATGGACATTTGTAACAAAGACTTTTAAATGGCCTCGGCAAATAATAAGGTATTTTATTTATTATGTGAAACCCATGAATGACAATAAAATAATTGTTGCATTCTCGCTTCTACTTTTCTTTCTCGAGGTGTCAGCATAAAAAAATCCAATTACCCGAAAAGGACATTTTCAACTTACGCTAATTTCCCCAAATGAAGTATTCAAATTATGAGCTCCGAAATCGGGCTTATTACCATAATTAACTGGCTACCACCAACGACCGGACTTTCTTTATAGTCCCTGAAACAATGCACCACTTAAGTGGGTTTAAATACTTGAAAAGCCCCGCAAATTATTCACTTCCCATTCCACTTCCCATAATAATTTATACGGAAATCCAAAAAACCATTGACATGCCGTACTGGTACCGAGAATGTCGTAAGCATATTTGTGAACTCGATAATACAATTTTCTCCAGGAGAAATTTTTCGTAGAGGGGATGAATATTCAGCGTCTTAAGCAACCCCCTAATAACAAAACAAAGGTGAATTCGAGGAAAAAATCCACCCCCCTTTTAAAATTAGAAAAGAAAGGAATGGAATTAAAATGGCGAGGGGGAAAAAGGTTTCCCACCCTTTGTTTCGCCACTTTGACCGCCAAGAACGGTGTAATTGCGTTAGCCCAGGAAAAGACCATCGCCAAGCCCCTTAATCACATTAAACAAATTAGGCGTCTAAAGCAATGCTTGTGGCGTACCGAATGCTAATGCTGTTCCCTTCTCCCGCGTCGAAGTTCGCCATTTTTTGTTCTTTTTTAATTCTTTTCTGTTCGTTTCTCATTGTTTTTTGGCATTGCTCGGGGACAAAAAGCGTCGGAAGATTTCTGGACAGTCAACCTCTGTGTCACACACATCGAGGCAACTCAATTATCCCAAACGCATCTTTTTATATATATCTTTTTCTGTCTTTATTGTCGTTCTTTTTTTTTTTTCGTGACTTCGTTGACGCCTCCAATTAAAGATTGTTCTCACTTCTTTACTTTTCTTTTCCCCCACAAAGTTTTTTTGCGTTCTTTCTCAACTTTATTATTTTACTTCTTTCTCTTTTTTTTTTTTTTGCCATCATTCCCAAAAGATTTTTTTTGCGTTTTTTGTTTTTAATTCTCTCTCTACCAATCCCTTGACATAGCACATAAGAATGGCTTCGCCGAGGAGTAAATCTTCTTGACACTTGTGGTTGTGGAATGATCCAGAGATTTTTATGTTTTTATTCTTATATTTTTCTTAATAAAAAATGGTTATTTTTTATTTTCGTTTGTACAGTTTAGTTAGAGGAAAGTTTTAAAAAGTCCCATCTAGTTCTGGAGCGTAGTGATTAATCGTGAATTATTACAGTAGTTAACGCGCGAGTTTTCTGTTTCAATTTAAAATTTATTCAATTTTTATTCTTAATATTATGTTTATGATGTAAAAAGTCATTTGTTTCTTTAAAGTAGTAAGTTAAACGAAAAAAATAACTAAAATATTTTCTTTTAAGAGAAAAGTTGCGACAAACATTTTAAGAGTAGTCAGTGTACTATTTAAAAAAATTAACCATATGACAAAAGAAAAAGTTAGCTCAAAACCATTATCAAAATTGTGAAGTTGAATTTTTTTGGGGATGTTTTATAAAGGATATAGATACAAAAAAAATTATGCAGATTTTAAAGTTTTTAATTTTTCAGCATTAAACATTTAATATTCAACGTTCTCCGTTTAATAATTTGAATGCGTCACAAACGAAGGTTTCTTAGAGGTTTTTTGAAGGATGGACAAGGTTAATTGAAGGATTAAAGGTTTTTACAAAAAACCTTTAATTTAATAGATCTTCAAAAAATGTTTTCCTTTATAAAACTTTATATTTCACAATTTTAATGAAGGTTTTATTCTGGCATTTTTTTTTTTTTTTTTTTGCTTGCCTGCAATGTATTCATCATTATAACTCTTGAATTTTAGGTTAATAATAATTCAGTTAAAACCATTTACAAGAATTCAAATGTACTTTAATATCGTTCCGCATTTGTATTTTACACGCGTGTACCTTTTTGGTAAATGTTATCGAACTTTCAATATTTAATTGTTCAGAAGTTTTCATACACTTTAAAAAAAAAAAAAAATGCTACATCTATTTATCTTTCCTTTTCGTTTACATTACAATATTCATGATACCTTCCGCGGTGAATCCCCTTCCCATCTGCGGCGTTTCGAATGCGTTTTCTGCGTTACAGAATAAAATGTGTCGTGGATCATCATTTCCATTTCATCGCGGATATGAAAACGTTTCTTTTTACCCTCGTTCTCCTACCCCCCACGCAAAAAGAATCATTTGACATTTTCATGCCCTCCTGCTTTACCCGAATCCACGAGGCTAAAATGAACCACGGGATGAAATCCTCTTAAGGATCCTAAAACACCTCTTTGCCCCCCCCCCCCCTTCCTTAAAGAAACCTCTCTTACCTATATAAACAAAAGTACCCTGGATAAAAACTGGAGAAACGAGAAAACAAACTTCCCCTCTTCCCCCCCCCCCCCCCCCCCTAGGATCAGTGCTGCCACTTCTGGAATTCTGGAAGTCGCCAAATTAAATAAAAAAAATCGTCAAAAAGTGTTAGTAGTAGTAAACCCTCTATACAACTAAACATCTCGGAATCGTTATAACATCGCTGTAACGTGTTAAAAAAACTAATCAATCAATTAGTATTTTCAATGGCAGTCTATGGAAAGGTTATTAGTATAATATTATTATTTGTAAGAAGGATCATCATATGTATTATTTCTGTTGTAAAGATCCCCTTTACGGCTCTTGTACTCAACGGATCTTAAACACATTAGGTATCGAAAGAAAGATAATTTCATGGACCAGTGACAAATCGTACTTTCATCTCATAAATATCAACGTATTTTTTAACAATAAAATGTGTTTAAAATAATTATTTTTAGCGTTTTTTATAAACAAGCCGTTGATAATGCTGCCATCTATGAAGCAGACCGTTAATTTTTCGATTTTTTTTTTGCGGTAAAATAAAATGCAATAAATATCGCACGGACATGCTAGTGCCAAAAATTATTACAGGAGATTCTTCATGGAAATACCCCTCACAGGACCAGTAGGAAATGATCGTTATAACGAAATTAAAATAATTATTATATGTAAAAAAATCAACTAATTGCTCTTTTAGTGATATATGGTCATTGTAAGTAGCGTCTATTGAATATGCAACAAACATGAATAGTGTTTTCTTTTAAAATTGTTAAAATATCTCTGATTCGGCGAGTATTCGCCAAACATGACAGTCCGCCCCAGGAGTAAAGATGTACTTCGCTGATCCCTTGGAAGAGAAAGAGCTATAAAATAAAATAAGAATTTTTTCTAGATGGGGAGAGGAAAATGAGAGAAGTGTAGGTAAGAGGAATGGGCTTGTTGGTGCGCCGATACAAGGTCTATCCATTCAGTTCTTTCAGCATTATCTCGGGGCCGCGTGTGTGTCGGTTGCCCGGGGCAACGGGATGCAGGAAGATGCGGAAGAGCATCTTCTTCCCTCCATCAACGCGGGAGGCGAACTGCCAAAAACAACCAGTCTTAATGGATTTCACATTAAAGGAGAAAACGCCTAGGCCACAAAGCCAATGGACAAATAGAATAGTGCTGAAGACCCCTTCTTTTTTTTTTTTTTTTTGTTATGTCTTCTTGTTTCTCTTGGGGGATCTTGTGCGAGTAGCGACTCTGACAATTCCAGTGTGGAAGTTGTTGGAAAAGGACGTATTTTTTTTCCTTGGTTGTATTTTGAAAAAAGTGTCAGTTGATGTGTTTGAAATGGAATGTACGAGCTTGAGTTGACTTCTCGTGCTGTTAGAATCGTGGTATTTCCGAATTATGTTATTCGGAAAGTTGACTTCATTTGTGACACAAGGAAATTATAGTAACCGTTTTTTTTTTTTTTTATGAAATTTCAGGAATTTTAATGTTTTTTTATTATGATTGTAGTAAGATATTGTAACACTCTCATTTCGTGTTTTTATATGAAATATAAAGTTGTAGCTTTTGGAAAAATAATCGAATTTTCTATTGGAGGATTCAAAACATCAGTTGTGTAAAATATTATCTTAAAATTAAAATTGTGTGGATTGAAATTTTTTTTTTATAATCTTCCTTTGTTCCATTCATAAATTTTCTATTATCTTTAATATATTCGCAGATGTATAAAACAAGGGAACATTGTGTATATATATATATTATATATATATATATATATTATATAATATATATAAATATATATTATATAATATATATAATATATATATATAATATATATATAATATATATATAATATATATATATATATATATATATATATATATATATATATATATATATATATATATATATATATATAAAATAAAAATTACTTTTATTTGAATCTGAAGCTTTCAGAATTTCCATCTTGAGAGTCAAACATTATATTTACAACCTTACCAAACCCGAACTCTTAAAATTTTAACTTCAAAGTATTCTTTTGCACACACACAAAAAAAAAAATCCAAACCAATACAAGACCCCACACAACCACAAGAATTCAAAAACCAGACTTCCACTTCTATATTTAAACTTAACTTGGGACCCAACCCCTAGCTCTAAAGATTTCAGATTTCGAGTACCAGAAAAGGCAAAAATAGGACCACCGTCGTTCAGTTGATTGGGTAATAACGGTTCTGCCCCCCCCCCCTTCTTTCCCCCCACTGATAGAAACCGGACGATTTTCACACCTCCCCCTCCACACACAAGAAAAGAATGCGTATTTAAGTGCCACTGTCGTCCTCTCCCGAAAATGGCTAACGGGAAAAACCCACACGCCCCCCCCCCCCCCCCCGAAGAAGGATTATTTATTGTTGGGGACCTTTTCTCTCCTGTTTGAATAGTTTTCTTTTAGTGGTATTGGAGAATTTCGCTCTTCTCCCGGTTTATGGTTTTCCAGGAAAGGTTATCGCTCCATTTCGGGAGATGGTATTGACGTCTTTTTTTTTCCCTTCTCCCGATTCTCCGGTTTCTTTGAGGGAGAGAAATCCCGGGTAGGGAGGATGTTTGTCCCCGATAAAGGGGAATGGGATATTCTTCTGATTTGATGAAATGTGAATGGTAAGCGTTTTCGGTGGATCGTGTTGGCAGTGATGGTTCGGAAGTGGTATTGTTCCACGGAAGCGTGATATTTTTCTCTATGATTTTTTGGGGCATTTTCATCTTTTTTGTTGTTGTTGTTGTAAGGTTTTTTTTGTTTTGACTTTCCATTGATGTATCTATGGGTTTTGGGTTCAATATGGGCTGAATCCACTTAGAATGGAGTGGTCGATTTCGTGTTTCAGATATTGGTTTATTATTTAACTAGTAGTTTGGTATCGTTATCGAAAAGGGATTTAATACTATTTTTACTGGATGATATTAACTACTGCCGTGCATCCAATTTCTGTTCTGGTTTTCATTTGATGGTTTCACGTGAAACGCAAACTAACTATATAATTTGTTTACCTAGTTTTTGAAATATTTGTATTTCAGTTTACATATTATCTTAATTTTAATCTTTTAAACAGTATGCGCTGTCATCAGCATGGTGTTAAATTTTCAGGAGTTTTAGGGGTAAATACTGTATATTATTATTTTTTATTTATCCTAGCTTACTTCCAAAACTAGTTATTCCGAAGCTTTTTCTAAAATAAAACGATGCATTTTTTGTTAATAGCAGCAATTTCTTGTAAATTACAATAAATTTTTATTTTGATGTTTTATTTTTCTTAAACTTTTTTTTTACTCATAAAATAAGTTTTAACATTTTTGCCTTTTCTTAAATGATTTTTTTACTAGATCTTCAATATTAAATTCCACATTAATTTCGAATATCAGAAAGAAAAAATAAAATGACCACTGTATTTTCATGCTTAACTGTAACTTCCATTGTTTACTCATACTTTAACCACTGAGCTAAAATAACAAAAACTGGAGTGAGGACTTTCATTAGGGAAAATGTACTTTAGGGCACGTGGATGAAGACTGGTTTGAAGACAAGGTTGAGGAAATATTCTACTTTTGCTTTTGCACAGTTAGTCGTTTTGAGTATTTGATTAATTAATTCTTGTTTCTTCATTTTCTTCTAAGTAAGAAAGCTAGTATCGAAAAACATTGAATGTGTGACATTGAATGTATTTGGGAAAGCCAGAAATGGGATTTTAAAACTAGGATGAATGCACTTCATTCAATGACAAACACCGTGCAAAAGGACTATATTTTTATATATTGCCCCAAAAAGGTGTAAAGTAGTCGCGCACGCTTAGTATTCCCTCCAGTGATTATTTTAGCTCAGTGTACCCCTCTATATTCTTTCTCTACTATGGTTTAGGTTTGGTTTGTTTCATTAATGTCGCACTAGAGCTGCACAGTGGGCTATTGGCGACGTTTCGGGGCCTATCTCGAAGGAAAGACCCGGGAAAGATGCTTTGCATTTTTGAACCAAGGTCAGATGACGAATTCTCTACTATGATTTTATATATTTTTTGTACTATTACCTTTTTCATATATTCCTCAAAATTAAACTTCGTATATCTTAAAATTCGAAATTTCTACATTATTTATCAGTTACCGTGTCCTTACTCTCGATAATGAAGAACTTTCATCTTCAAAGTTTGTTAACAGATAAGTTAACAAACTTCCCAACCGCGTTAACGGGCGGAATGAAAAGTTAACGCCATTTCCCACAATTATGGAAACAGTCCATCACACCATCAGTCCCGTGAAAGCGCTGCATTAATTTAAGGGTAATCTCTAAGGGATAGGTTTGGTTTGTTTCATTAACGTCGCACTAGAGCTGCACAGTGGGCTATTGGCGACGTTTCGGGGCCTATCTCGAAGGAAAGACCCGGGAACGATGCCTCGTATTTTTGAACCATGGTCAGATGACGAATTCTCTACTATGATGTTATATATTATTTTTTGTACTTTTACCTTTTTCATATATTCCTCAAAATTAAACTTCGTATATCTTAAAATTCGAAACTTTTACATTATTTATCAGTTACTCTCGGTAATGAAGAACTTTCATCTTCAAAGTTTGTTAACAGATAAGTTAACAAACTTCCCAACCGCGTTAACGGGCGGAATGAAAAGTTAACGCCATTTCCCACAATTATGGAAACAGTCCATCACACCATCAGTCCCGTGAAAGCGCTGCATTAATTTAAGGGTAATCTCTAAGGGATAGGTTTGGTTTGTTTCATTAACGTCGCACTAGAGCTGCACAGTGGGCTATTGGCGACGTTTCGGGGCCTATCTCGAAGGAAAGACCCGGGAACGATGCCTCGTATTTTTGAACCATGGTCAGATGACGAATTCTCTACTATGATGTTATATATTATTTTTTGTACTTTTACCTTTTTCATATATTCCTCAAAATTAAACTTCGTATATCTTAAAATTCGAAACTTTTACATTATTTATCAGTTACTCTCGGTAATGAAGAACTTTCATCTTCAAAGTTTGTTAACAGATAAGTTAACAAACTTCCCAACCGCGTTAACGGGTGGAATGAAAAGTTAACGCCATTTCCCACAATTATGGAAACAGTCCATCACACCATCAGTCCCGGGAAAGCGATGCATTAATCTCGTCCGATTTAAGGAAGGGGAAAGGCTTTATCCGGCCGCAAAAGATCCCCAGCTGTGAATATTTTAAAGCCGAGCGAAAGGTGGCGAACAAATAATCCCGCCAAGTCGTTAATTCTCGCCTGACGTGACGCGCCAAGGCCTCGCGTGCCGTTCCGATTAATAAGCCCGGCGGATTTTTAATCGCCGCTCTGAAAAGGATTCTACTTAAAGCTGAATTAACATCTAGATTAAACATCGTATCCGCCGCGATATCCCTCATCTCCATCTTCTCCTTTTGCTCCCGCGCTTCTCTTGCCTCTATTGATCCCTCGGCGCGTAGGGGGCGCTGCGGTGGAGGGATGCTTTTCGCGGTTGGAAGTTTTTGGCGGGGATGGCTTGGCGCGAAAATGGAGGTTGGGGGATTGAAATTCGATTTGAAATGTATTGATGGTGTTACTTGAGGGAAAAAATAGTTGAGATTAATAACTCATTTTTATATGTTGCGATTTTTTTTTCGCTTTGGGATTATTATACTTTTATTAAAGATAATAATAATAATATTGGATTCTTATTTTGTGTTTATTATTACGGATAAATATTCCATTGTTCAAATTATTGCTTTTGAATATAGGATCACCAAGTTTCTTTTTTAAAAAATCAATTTTTGTATTTGGAAGTATTATTTTTTTAATGTTATTAGAAGTATCTAGATAATGTAAAATTTACACAAAATCAATCAAATCGAATATTTTCTAATATGTAAAATTGAAATGTATAGCAATCTAAATTATTATTAAACTTTTAAAAAAAATACAGTACTACTTCGCTAAGCTAAAATTGTTACGATAAAAAGAGTAATTAATATAGTGCACTATTTTTGCTTTCAGTCAAATTCAAAGCATTAAAAAGAACTAAAATTGCTTTTAAATATAGAATCTCCAAGTTTCTTTAAGAAAATCAAATTTTGTATTTGGAAGTATTATTTTTTTATATATCTAGATAATGTAAAATTAACACAAAATCAATCAAATCTAATATTTTTTAATATGTAAAATTAACATGTATAGTAAATCTAATTATTATTAAACTTTAAAAAAAATACATCATACAATACACATGCAATACTACTTCCCTAAGCTAAAATTTTTACGATAAAAAGATTATTTAATATAGTGCACTATTTCTAATATAGTTTCTTATTGTTGTGTTTAATATAATATACCCGTAGTTAGTGTGTTTTCAGAGCAACATGTATTCTACGTTTTAGAAAGCTACTACTAACAGCAAAATATATTATAATTTATACAATTAGTCAACAATTTTCATTTAACGAACATCTGAACTTTGTATACTTAATTTATATTCAACGTTTTTCAACTTTATTAATAAATGCTTTGTACTATTAATGGTTAGCGTTATTAACTTTTACAACGTTTACTATTCATCTTTGTATACCAGCTTGCAATTTGACGAACTCCTATACGATGCGCTATAGTTTAAAATATTTATCTGTACTTCGCTAGAGCTTTAAACTCTCCCAATATCTGACACGAGCAACTTAAATTATTCCGTCTTATCACTCGAAAATAATGGGTTCTCCTTCCATTCAGCCTTCGAACACTATTAATTACCAAAAAGGTTCTGCATATTTATGAGAATATGCTAATTAGAACCACCGAATGATAAGGGTTTTGTTCTACTCCGCTGCCTTCTGGGAGAATTCTAATTCTTCCGCCATTGTTTTTCGGTGGAATATCGGTTTGATGCCGCCAAGGGCCGTTACTTGCTACTGCCCATTGTGTATGATAGAACACTTCAAAACTTAGGACCCTCACGGGAATTTTTTTTTTTAAAAAAAGACTTTTTTCACTTATGAAAAAGATTCTATGGTAGGGATTTTTTTTTTGTTTAAGATAAGGGGTTGAATATATTTTTTGTTTTTGTTCTTTTTTGAATATCGTTTGATGGGGAAGAGGGTGTGTGCTTGATTAGTTCTTTGTGCCTTCATCAAGGGTTTTGAAACAAAAGGTCTTCTGTATAATGACTTATGCGTGGGGGTCTTCCCCCGGGCGATGGAAATTTAAATAGCTGTCAAGTGGTTTTGAAATGAATAGGGAGAGATTTCGTAGTTAGCCTACTAGGCATAATGTTAAAGGTAGGCTAGTAATTGGTATATTACTAAATTTCCATAATTAAATAAGAATAATGTAATTGTTATTATGTTACTTTAAGATTTTGCATTTTATTTTGTATAAATATTGTTGCGTAACGTTAATAAAATATCAAAATAAAATTAAGACTTATGAAATAGAATTTTTTGTGTGAAATAATTCCATATAAAAACTTGCATTGTAATTTTCATTTCTTATGTGACTTTTTTTTTTAACATTTCATTGGATAGCGGTTTTTAAATATCGTGAAATGTATACTGTTTTAAAAACATAAAATGTAGTATTACAAATTTTATAGTAGGTATTTCGAACAATTTTTTCTTTTGGAACATTGAATACAAAACTATTTTATTTATTTTCTTTTATTAAGCCAAGATGCAGATTTAAAATAAAATAATAATAAAAAGAATATTGCAATACATAAAGATATAATACAGATTTTTTTTAAATATTTTTTTTAACTACCAATAACCAAGCCAATAACCAATAATTTTTTATTGTATAATGTATATACCAATTATTTTTAATTGAAATTTAAACAATAAATGTAAGATGAGCATTTTCATTACTATTAACAAAAAAAATAGACATGGACATATTTTTGTATTTTAAATCTTATTCATTCGAAATTCATAATTTTAAAGCAGTCTGCTTATATTACTACCTATATTTGAAGTTACCTGTATGCATATATATTGCAAAGTTGTCACTAGATTACCAATAACTACCCACACAAACGACAACTAATGAACATAAATTGTCACTAACGCCGGTCCAATAACAATAACCATTCAGATTCCCGTTCAAAAATCACTACACTCCCCGATTAACCCCATCCCCAAAAACACATTCCCCCAGATCACCCTTGTCGTTAAGAACACCCCCCCCCCCACCCCCTTAACAAAACCCAAGAAACGAAATCAAAGAGTGCAACGGGGTTACCCTTAAAAAAAAAAACGGGAATCCGAAATGGCCCATACCCGTTTAGTTAATGCATTTCCGAATGATTCAAGATTTCTGCTGCCATTTAACATAAATCAAATTGCAGCGGCTCGTGGGAAACAGATAACTCCTCGCTGCTCCGCCCCTAAATCGTTTGACGATTTCGACAGAGAAGTCGAAGATGGATATTTCATGGCGGGCACCATTGAATGCTCAATGAGGCGATGTCTCTTGCATGGTTAGAGGTGTATTAAATAGTTATTAGGAGGCGTGCCCCCTCCTTCTTTTATGACGTGCGCCTTTCGCCTCCTGGAGGTGGCCCGCGATATTAATGGTCACTTACCGCTCTAATTGTAGGTGAGGAGTTTTTATCGCGCCCGAAACTGATCTGTTTCACTTTGTTTTTTGTCTTTTTTCCAAGGGGGGGTTTTGCTAGTTGGATTGATGATTACTGGTTTTGTTGGGGTTGTGCGATTGTGGTTGGGAATGTGTAATTCATCTTGGAGTTTGCTGCAATTGTTGAATGAGTTTAAGAGTCTTCAGTTAATTCTTCAGTCTTATTTTGAACTTTTCAGGGGGATTTTTGATAAGTTATATTTTAAATTGAAATACAAATTTCCATAGAATTTTAATAATAATGGGTTAAAAATATAAGTTTATAAAATAATCATTTTTTAAAAAAAATTGCTGGTAAAATATAATTGCTGGTTGGATTGATGATTGCTGGTTTTGTTGGGGTTGTGCGATTGCGGTTGAGAATGTGTAATTCATCTTGGGGGTTGCTGCAATTGTTGAATGAGTTTAAGAGTCTTCAGTTAATTCTTCAGTCTTATTTTGAACTTTTCAGGGGTATTTTTGATAACAATTATACTTCAAATTTAATGGCAAATTTCCATAAAATTTTAATAATAATGGCTTAAAAATATAAGTTTAGAAAATAATCATTTTTTTAAAAACAATTTTTATATATTTAGATGAACATGAATTAGTTGTAAGTTACTTAAAAATCTTCTATTTTTGAGATACTGTCTGTAATAATTTATTAATAGTTGTTAGTTATTTCATAACAAATTGCATTTATTATTTTATAACAGTTTATTATAACGGGAACAGTTAATTATCTTGCGTATTCCGTGAAGAGTTTTCTTTCTTTTTATTTAATTTAAATTAGTCACAGCCCAGTTTGAACTATTTACTTTTACGTTTATTTAAGGCCTATCTATTGCCTTTTTTTCCAAAACAGGAACTTTGGCAGTTCAACAATTATTTTATTATTAAACAAACAAAATAGAAGAGCTTTATAATTACAAAAAAAAATCTTATTGATGTACAATAGAACTCCAATCAGTTATCCGGATCAATTGGTACCCGATTTTATCCGGATAATGAAATATCCAGATATTTGAAAAATTCACGTAAAAACGGTTATTTCTTAGTAAAAAGATGAATTTTGCTTTAGTATGTAATGTAATTTAATTACTATTAAATGCAATATCCATTCACCGATAACAAACTTTTAAATGTGGATTTTTTTCCAAAGTTATCCGGATAACGAGTGATCCACTTTGTTTGATCCGGATAACTGGAGTTCGAATAATTGGATTTCTACTGTACCAATTTTACATTCGAGAGAGATGTTCGTTATAGATCGTAATAACGTTAACCCTTTCACCTTTCACTCCGTTGGCGCCGCTCTGGCGACAACATAACGACCTGTTCTTTTGGTTCCTTGTTCTTTAAAATAAACGAGAACAGCATGATTTGGTGTTTAAAAACACATCGATCTCTTTTTCAACTTGTTCTTTTGCAGATCCAAAACAGATTAATGTTTCTCTTCTCTATAAGCATAACAAATTCTAGGGAAAAGAACATACGGATGAATAACTGTTCCGTAGAAAGAACGGAAAACGCAAAGTGTTCTTGGAGTGCAAAGGGTTAAGCTATGGACGTCGTTCATATCAACCATTGCAAAAATGTTTGTTGAGAAGCGTATTACCAACCTTCCACACCAAAATCGCTATCGAAACGAACACTGACCACACTCATCTTCCCAGCATGACAACGAACCAAACCCACTCCCCCAACCCCCAAAAATACACCCACGCCTAGAGAATAGAGAAAACGACCTCTCTCCTAACCATCACACTGGGGGTTGTTACGGCCAACATAATATCCCATATCCTAAACCCCTGGATATAAGATAAATATCTATTTTCGCCGTGCCGTATTCCCTGGCACGTTGTTGGAAAGAGAGAGAGAGGAGATGGGGATGGCGTCACCATGGCAACGGACGGAAAGACTAACAGGATCTATGCCCCCTCCCCCCCCCTCCCACATGGGGTTGAGGGGGTAGGGGTGCTGCCTGTGTCTTGCCGTGCGTGAAATTGCTGGACTGCAGCCTTCGCTTGCCTAATGGATTCGTCATATTTTTCATTAGGAACCCCCCCTCCTGATATTTTAGCTGTGAAAGGGAAGACCACCCCCTCATCCCCCCCTGTCGCGTTCCCGTGACCTCTGACCAGTTGCCGTCATGTCCCTTTTCCTTGGTGTTCTTGTCGGGGGATTGATGGTTGCGTGATCTGAGTGGATGGCCGATGAAATATTGTGTCGTACCTTGGCAAAGTTTTTGAGGAGGAGGGGGGGGCCTTTCGCTTTTATAAAAGCATTCACCGTGATGGATACAGGCGCAGTGGAGTGGGTGGCGGATGAGTTATTTATAGATCTGGTCAGGGTTTCTTTTACAACATACAGAGATTTTGAACATTAATTTTTTAAAATTTTTGGTAGAGAATTGTGTCCACGAAATGCCGCCCAGTTGTTCTAGATGTACTTTCAGTACATTTTTTCTGCTTCTCTACCTTTTCATTTCTTGTCACTAAGAATGATTAATAGCATTTAATGATTTTGTGTTGAAATTTTTAAATTCTCATATAACAAATTTTATCAGTGAAAATATTATCGCAAATAACTTTCAAAAACTTATATTTCTATGTTCAATGCAGTATTTTTAATTTTTTTTTCTTCTTGGCACCCATGAATGGGTACATATCTTACCAGTTAATCAATGCGCGAAATATATATAGATATATTCTTTATTATCTGCTTGATATTTTTTCAAAATATTAAATTTCTTTTACTAAATGTAAACTAATATTACGTGTTTCATGTTTTGATCACCATTCCCAGTTAACATGAACTTTTGTAAATCTTGCACTTCCGTTTCCTATGCTTCCCACAGTAAGAATACATCTTTGTGTTCACTTTATGCTGCTTTTACTTATTCAAATAAAGAATATCAATTGTCAGAGATATCGATATATCAACAATACGCATGTATCGAAAATATCGATTAATCAGAATTATCGATTAATCGGAATTATCGATTAATCGGAATTATCGATTAATCGAAAAATATCGATTATTGGCTGGTGATAAAACCCGATGGCCTAAATGGAAGACCCATGTAGCATTGAGATCTTGATTTCAACAAAAAGTGGACTTCACATTAACAGTCCAGCAACAAAAAGTGGACTTCACATTAACAGTCTAGCAATAAAAAGTGGACTTCACATTAACAGTCCCGCAACAAAAAGTGGACTTCACATTAACAGTCCAGGTGCAGAAACCTGGACCCTTAATTTATCACAAAAACATATTTTTCCGAAATAAAATACATTTATATGCCCCCAAATTAAAATCTAATTCCCATTGACTCCCAGTAGCCAATCTCCTCTTCTCAGCATCCCAATACATTCCCCAAACCATCCCTCGGAAGAATTTGAAAAGAGACTAAAAGGAGAACAAGAAAAAAAAACCTCTCCACCCTCAAAGAGAAACCAATTCCAAAGACATAAAAATGACGAGCTTTTAGATCCGCGCCATCCTCTTAACCGCAAACGACATTGATAAACTGTGAAATGCCCTTTCTCCAGCCCTCAACGCGGGGGTGTCCCTAAAAGTGGCCATCATGTATCATTTGGAGGGGGGGCAGCAGACGAGTATTACTGGACGTCTTTTAGTCGCTCTCTCAGAACCTCGTAAAACGGGCCACTGCGGAGTCGTAAAATAGGAATAGCCAATAACACAGAATAGTAAGGGATCTCTTTCTCCCCGTGTCCCATTATGGAGGGGCTGGATGGGACACCCTTGTCCGATCGGGATGTTATTGGCTTCCTGGGCTATAATGTAGTGGTCGGCTTTTTTGTATGGGCCATATTGGATTTTTTTCCTTTCTAAATTAATCTGTAGTTGCGTGATCTTTGGGTTTAGAACCCTTTTTTGTTTGCTTGAATAATTGACTTCTTTATTTTATTGTCATTTGGAAGAAAATGGGTTTATATGATTGAAAAATAGGAGGGGCTGGATGGGACACCCTTGTCCGATCGGGATATTATTGGCTTCCTGGATTATAATGTAGTGGTCGGCTTTTTTGTATGGGCCATATTGGATTTTTTATTTTCTAAATTAAACTGAAGTTGCGTGATCTTTGGTTTTAGAACCCTTTTTTGTTTGCTTGAATAATTGACTTCTTTATTTTATTGTCATTTGGACGAAAATGGGTTTATATCATTGAAAATTAGGGGTTTGGTAATTTTCAATTTGATTGATCCATTTTCGAATTGGTCAGATTCCGAGCTATGCCCTTGTCAAGCTATATTTAATAATGAATGAGAATTAGTCTTATTTTTATATTGAAAACGTGTGTTTAAAATTTGTTAGGATATTTAATCTAAAACGACCAATTTGGTAGCTTTCACTAAAATATAAGTATTTTAAAAGTAAGAAGCGTCCCTATTATGAATTTACCCTTTTTGTTGTTTTCTGCGAACACTCAACGAACCATTTCTGCGTTTCCCCTACCGAAAACGAGTTTTGCTGCTAGCTAACTTTATATAAGGGGAAAACAACTTCACGCACTATCAGTGGCTCAATGCATCTGATGTTCTGCAAAGTATCTTGCTTTTACTGTTAAGGAAATTTCGCTGCATTTGAAGGAAGATGCGCTGCATTTGAGATAAAATTTAAGGAATCTTTCGATAAGTCAATTTCAAATCTTTACTGATTAATATATTTGTATTTGTTCTTTAATGTAGAGAATAGGAGCAAGACAATTTTTTTATTGGTTATTTTTCATGTTTTTTCTCTTTGATGGGTATTAATTTTAAATATTTTAATTTATTTTAAATTGCCATTTTTTATTACTGTGCCAGAACGTAATTTAAAGGGGATTGTCCGAATTTAAAATTACTTTACAAAATTAGAGGCGAATTTATAATGTATTTTTTCTTTTATGTATGACTATTAAAATTTGAATTATTTTTTGTATTTTCGCATTATACAGAATTTCTGTTTTTGAATTTAAAGTATTTTGCCCTTTCCTATTTTTCTTAGCGTGCTCTAATATAAAAATAACATTCACACTTAATCAGTATAAAAGAGTTATGCTATTTGTAGAATTTAAATGTATATTGAAAATATTAGCAATGCAAGAATACAAGTGTATAAAGTATTTACGTTAATATTAAGGGTTTAGCTAAAATTTTTATTAATATACATAACATATTTGCTGTAGTGCGCGAATCTGGTAAATAGCAATTTAATAATTTTTCAGGACAGCTATTTGAAAGCGTGTCAATATTATACAGAACAATTGTCAATGTTTTGTTTTCCCTCGTAACCTCAATTTCGCGAAAAATGCACTTAACCCATCTCTGTACTAAGGCATCTATATGCTTCGTGCGATTCTGAAGCTAATAACTGTCATTCACAAAAAAAGAATCCCGAATTTATCCGGCAAGAATGAAAAGAGTGACTTATATACAGTTGCGTTTATCCCCCAACCTTCTCCGATAACATTCCCTGCTTCTTCCATCAGCATTCAGCGTATCCCCCCAAAGGAAACCTCTCCATCCTCCGCCACAAGAAACCAGAATCCAAAACTAAAAATATGAAAGACCCTTTCTTCCCCCCCTACAGAAACTCCACCCTCGGATAAACAGCTCTTCTTCCCTCAGAGCAGCTCTTCTTCCCCTTCCCCTTTTATATCGACGGGTCTTTTGGGCACCAGTTGGCATAATATTTCTATTTAGGAACAAAAAGAAGTGGAGATTTTTCGAAACGTATGTGACAGGACCGAATATTTCCAGGGCTGTAAATAACACTCCAAGAAGAGAAAAGGGGGGAGGATGGAGATTTGTTTTGGGCAGGGCCATTGCAGATTGGAAGAGGAGATTTAATCAACTCGAATGGGCCACTCCAATGATGCAAAGGGTCAGTTGAATGGCATGTTGTGGTCGTATTTTTTTTTAATAGGGGATTCACGTTGGGGCCTTTTACAATCCATTTCCTTTCTGCATTTGGGTAGGAGTGCTTTTCTGTCCATATTTCGTGATGAGTGACGTTGCTGCTGCTCGTCTGTCGCCGTTCCTCATATCTTGTAGGTTATGGATCGTTGTCCATTTGAGAATGGGGTATATCTGTCCGGTGGAATGGTCCACGCATTTGCATTATGCAATCTGTGGGATCGGTCCTTGACATACCGCCCGGCGTTGAGTTAAGGTTGTTTTCGCCGATGTGGAGTGGAGTCATGTGAATCCATACTTTAGGAATATCTATAGATTCCGGATGATGTAATGCGTTCTGGTTATGTTTATTACAGATGCGGAATGAACCTTTTTTGGTTTTGTGGCGACTGTCTTTTCTTGGTGTCGTTTGTTATTGTGTTTTGGATGTTAACACTTATCTTCGGATGTTCTGAGTTTAGATGATTGATTTTACTGTATACGAAGCATCGAAAATAACTCAAGTGGGTGCTATATTTAACAAGCATTTTGCCTTTATTGTTTACCTTAAAATTGAATTTATAAAAATCCTTTTTATTTAAAATTTACCGAAAAAAATATTTGTTTTCCTTATTTATAGCAAATATCGTTCCGCTATATTTATTAATGAAAAATTATTTATTTGAGAATTGATTAGTAAAATTATTAGTTCGGATCGTGCACAACACGAAACTTGGTAAACTTGTACAATTTTTCTCTGTACACTCGTTGTAAACAAATTTAGTAAAATTTCACTTCATAACATAACCGAGTTATTCATGACTTATCATTAATGATTTTCTAAATTGCCCTATGATTCCATGAAGAATTTTGTACTATGCCTTTAGAAGTTTATTCTACCAATAACTTAAAAGATTTGTACCACTCCTGTACCTAGTACACACATTGTAAAGTATCCCTTCAAAAAATTGACGACATTCTCCGCGACATTTTATTAATTTCCTAAATTATCTTAAATCTATTGTGGTTCTATGTTATTTCAAGCCATTTACTGAAATGCCCGACTTGTATAGTCTCAAAATTACAATTTATCCCATAGGGGCAATGGCACATACCAAAGTTTAAATGGCTGTACGATTGCAAATCAAATTTTCAATGCACAACAAATGATTAAAGAAGATTAAATTTAATCCGCTAAAAATAACACTAGAATTTCCAAAGCCAAGTATACCGAACCTTTTGTACTTGGGATGGAATGAAAGAGATAGCTTAAAACCAGCAAACAAAGACCCACATCAAAAGAAGGGTGAGCGATACCATCCCTGAAAAAAACAAAGGGCCGAAATGGGAATTTCACGGCCTATCAGATAATTTCAAGCGATATATTCAGTTGCAGCGATGAATCGAATCGGGCTGTGACTAATCCCATCCCCTGAGTGATGACTCAGGTACCCCTCACGTGACCCACAGTGTTCCCATGCACAACCCCTCTTTTTTTTTTCCTGCTTCTATCGCTCACTCCCCCTTGTTCCTGGCTCTTCCTCCTCTCTTCCGCATTTGCATAAGGTGTCTCTTGTTAGGACGTGCATGAAAATTGAGGTTTTTGGATTAAAAGTTTTTTCTTGTGGAAATTGGTTGGGTAGGGTCTCATTTGAAGGGTCCAGGGGAAGAAGGATGGTGGTCCGTATGGAGTGATGTCAAGTTTTAGAGACATACGCATTGATTTTTAACATTTTTATTTGACATACTGTCGTTCTTACCGTTTCATAATTTGATGCAATGGAAGTATGACACTGCAATTAACAAGGCATCCGATTTAATAAGGTGTAACATAAAGCAACAATGTTGGCCCATTAGTGATTAAAAGAAATTAAAATAAAGTTTTATTTTTCATAAGACATACATAGCATTTTTATATTTTTAATGTATAAATTTAACGGACGTACCATAGACATAGTATTTTGGTCTTTTAACGTTTAAGTTTGACTGAAGTGCCATAGACACACATAGTATTTTGGTTTTTTAAATTTGACGAATGTCTTATAGATGTACATAGTATTTTAACGTTTAAGTTTGTTGACAAGCAATACTATACATACATAGTATCTTGGTCTTTTAAATTTGACGAACGTGCCATCGGTGTACATAGTATTTTAGTCTTTTAACGTTTAAATTCGACAAAAGTACCATAGGCATATATAATATTTGAGTCTTTTAACGTTTAAGTTTGTTGGCGAGCCATATACATACATAGTATTTTGGTATTTTAAACATTTAAATTTGGCGGAAGTACCATAAACATACATAGTATTTTTTTTTTAATAATTTAAATTTAACGGAAGTACCATAGTCATGCATATTATTTTGGTCTTTTAACGTTTATATTTGACGAACTATTATGGTTCTTATTATTTTAACAGAATGGAAGTGCAGTTTTTAACTCGCAAAAGGTGTTGTGATCTCGATATTAATAAAAAGTAGACACTCGTCGTTTTACACTTGTACCTTTCATTTGTTGTCGAGTAATAATTTTCAGTTCTGTTCTGTGGATGTATTTTTTGGTTGTGTCCAAACAAATATCAGAGTATATTGGAGTTGATAGAGTGGTAGCGGATTTGTTTTCTTATACCAAGGTATGAGTTTATAGTCCGCTTTGAGATGTATATTCGGTTCGATGTAGCCTTTTGTTTCACTGTATACAAGTAGGGTTTCACTGTATTGTTAAGGGTATAACAAACCAAACAAACAAGAAAAAAATTGGCAGATTTATTTAAATAAATTTTAACTTTTTCTACGTTGACAAAAAAACCGGCAAAATCTTGTTTACTAAATATCTCAATGAAACTTTATAAAAATTCTCGTGCTTGTTTGATTTATTAATTGTTTTAATTATTTTGTGTAGGGTTAGTTAACAGAAGAAATGAAACAAATAGTGTAATGTAATTAATATCATAACGTATATTAAGATAACTTTTTAATAGACATCCCTGTTTTACTCTTTATTGGACATTTTATCACCGGATCGATGTCCAAAACAATCGACAATTTGAATTCTTCGAAAAACAAAACGAGATCTAGCATTTTGTTTAAAAGAACACCTCTGTAACAAAACACCGAAACTGAACCTTAAATTTGCTTTTGAAAATAATTCATTAATTATTTTACACCGGGAATGTACTGTAAAATAAATACTATTTCATTTCGAAATTCTACAAATTAAAATAAATTAAAGATTATTTTTGTTCTATGTCCATATATTTAAAATAAAAGTCCGCGGGCGTTTCTTTAAATTAAATTAAAATGATAAAAAAAGGGCCAAAGTTAACTGTCTTTCAGTTGAGGTCCTCGCATTCATTATGCAACGTTTCTTCACTCTTTTCATGTGTATTTTCTTTCCCCAACCACGAATATCATCATCCGTTATGAATAAAAATCTCCCTTTAATTAATGCGGGCAACGCGAATAATTACCCCCCACAAAAAAAACAATAACTCAGTGCGCTAAATTAATTGCATCGTAACAACTTAAACGCCTCAAAAGGATTTCCCATTTTTTCTCTCCTCCCCCCCTTGCTCCGCAAAAACTACAACTCATGTATTTCATTGTTTTACGTATTCATTGTTAGGAGCAGTTTAAATTGAGTCTCCTCTAATCGCTCAGCGCAGAGGTGGGTTTGTTTTAATAAATAACAAAGAACAACAGCAACAAAAAAAACAATAACAATGCAGACGAAATTAACATTTGATTCCCAGTTGCGTATAAAAACCAAAAAACGGGCACTCAACCTGGAAGCTTCACGCTAAACAGCAGCGAGCGAAACTCTTTTCTGGTAAAAATTAATTTACTAAATCCCACCACCCGTAACGCCACCCCACCACCACCGCGCTACCCTGGTTACTTTGAGCTGGGTTTTCTCATGACTTAAAGAAATGGGGAAAATCTAAGACCGTGCATAAGCAGCAAATAGGGGAGATGGGGATTTTTCCAACGTTAGGAGCTCGAATGTGTGTTGGGGGTGTAGTGGGGTAAGTCACCGGTTAAAGTTTTATGTTAAATATGTGATTAATTTATTGTATGGTTTGTCGAAAATGGTGAAGAGATTTATTTGTTTTCTTATCGAACGGTGGATTTTTATGAGTGTTCGTGTAATCTCTCTTGTAATTGTGTTTTGTAGTTTGATAGATACGTTGTTGTTTTAACATTTGAAACGATTTGAATAACTAAATGTTTAGTTCATATTTTATGTGTTATATTTCGATTAATGGAGCAACAAATTTAAATACAATATAAAACTTTAAAATGTATGTCGCTAGAATTATATATTGTTTGTACTGCTGTAATTATTTACTCAACTATACCTTGTTCCATTTGTATTGTTGAAATGTAAAATACATTTAATTATAACTCAAAAACCTCAAATCTTGTGCTTTTTAACCCTTTGTACTTTTAATGGATTATAATAAATAAATATGTAGTGTAAAAATTTGCTTGGTTAAAATGCCCATTTATCCTTGGTAACTTTTCTTTTAAAAATTGCCTATCAAAAATACTACAAATTTTGCTCAGCGGTAACACAATATATTTGTTTATAAGTAAATTTTTTTGTAAGAAAAATATGAAAATTGTATTCGTCGGAAAATTAAGACTTCTGCTATTTTTTGCTAATAGGGTCTACCATGTCGCAGAATTCACAAAATTTCTACAGATTCAACAAAATCTCATGGTAAATGCATGGTAAACTTTACCTATAAATACTAGAGCTACATTTGTTTCTTTGGTGGATCACTGAGTTTTTTTCAAAAAAGTTTTACTTCAGATATAAATGTCAAAATTTTTAATAGAATATACAAAAAATATAAAAATATATATAAAAAAATATATAATGTAAAAAAATATATAATGTAAACTACCAAACCTATTTAACCTATTAATGCCGCACAATATCTGACATATATTAACACTATTTAAAAAAGACAAATATTAATTTTCCCAAACATCTGGTCAGGCGATAGGATTATGCAAAAGTACACTTGTCATGTTAACGTTTACGGTGTCTTACTCTAAAACAGATTTGTCATGCACCCATGAGAGTTAAATAAATATTTGCAGGACTTTAACAAAAATCTGCGACGCTCGTCACCCGTCACTTCTTTTTAGTTATTGAAAGCAGACATTCCGTAAAATAATTCCGACCTTTTTTGAACACCACATCTCAATAGAAACCAAATATCGACTCGCATCCCCCTTATCAGGATCTCAGATACGCCACTTTCGCCCCTATCGCCGCCCCTGCACGCATGTGTTTGTGCAGGGGCGCGTGTGTATAATACTCGCATTTGTTGTTGCTGCCCCTTTTGAAATCGCCCCAGTCGATGGCGCGTTTCATTAGGAGGGAAAGGCGGGGAGGGGGGGTAGAGAAAGAGAGAGAGAGCAGCCCCAGAAAAACCCTAATTACCACTCGGGCAACTTGTGATGCTAGTTAATTACTGAAAACGGCTAATGAACTAATGCAGCGAGAGAGCCATTACGAACGAAAGAGCGCGCGAAAAAGTAAAAAGCGCGCCAAAACCCTTTTCCCCAACTCTTTTCTTTCTTTTTCCATTCCCTTTTGTGCGTTTGAAGGCAGCGAAGCGGTAATAGCTGGGGCTCTCGCGCAAGCACACAGTTGGTTTTAAGCTTTTGTGTGGCTGCTTTTCCGAGAGTGTTTCCAGTCGGCTTTTCTTGGTTAATCCAAACAGGGGGGGGGGGGGGGGGGGAGTTTTTAACGTCGCCTATTGTTTTAAAATGGAACTGTTTGCCGGTTTTCTTGTTAGCGTTATGAAAAGAGGTTTACGTACGCTCCGGTTGTTCGCGGCGAAGATATCTTGTTTGCTTGGGAGTAAGTTACCCAAGCGAAAATTTCGGTAAAGGTGTTTTAATATTTTGTGTGTTTGAATTAGCATGCATGTGGGAGCGAATTTTAATCCATTAAGCCGGGTAGTGCCTTCGAAACAAGAGTTACGCTTTTTATGGGGCAAAAATATTATTTTGGGTGCAGTATAATTTTGTAACGAATCCGTGTGAGATAATTGAATACAAAAGACTATTTTATTCTTAAAGTATGCTTAACTTCTTTTTCTCATTTTAAATATTCATTTTCTTTAGAATGAATATTTAAGTTTACCAATGTAATATTTGTTTTTAATTTAATGAGTCCTCGAAAGTTTGTAACGACAATAATAAATGTGGAAAATATATTTGAACAATAAAATTAATTCATAACAAACATGTATAGCGTAAACGAATTAAATGTTTTCTACACTTTTTCTTACCAACCATGCTTAATATTTATTATTCCATACATATGCTGCTTTAATTTAACATAACTTGACATTAGAATTTAAAAAAAAAAATATATCGTTTAAATACAAATTAATTTGTAGGGCTGATGCACGTGAAATCAGTCGGGATCCAAATTTCCTCACATTCGTCTTGAGTGTAAAAGTTTTAAAAATGGATTTCCAGCTCAAGTTTTACCAAACTGTTCCCGGGTTTTTCTTTAGGAAAGATCGGGCCTCCAGTTACCCACTGCATAAAGGCGTTCATCCCGTAATCAGAGGACTGCTAGTTCGAGTCAGTGCGATGGACTTGACAAAGAAAAGTAAAAAGTAGTGATCTTGTGATCGAAGGGTTGCCATCTTCGTACAAAATTACTAAAAAGTCGTCCAGAACATCCAACATATAATACTGGCGTGTATACGGGACTGGTGAACGATAAATCTGATCGGGATCCAATATCCTCACGCTTATTAAAGTTGTGTTGGATGCCAGTCCTCGTCATCTGACCATGGTTCAAAAGTATGAAGCATAGTTTCCGGGTCTTTCCTTCGAGAGGGGCCCCAAACCATCGCCAATAGCATACTGTGCAGCTCTAGTGCGACGTTAAGTAACCAAACCAACTTTCGGAAAGATACCGAATCATCGTCTGTAGCTTATTGTTTAGCTCCTACGCAACGTTAATTCAGCCAATCGAATATTTATATTTTTTAGCATATAAATCACTTGCATACTTTCCTTGCATGTTCATTTAATGATGCCCTGTTTCCTCCTATTCTTCTTTTAAACTAGTACAATTTATTTTATGAATACCGTCTTTTAGTTACAGTGTCATTTAAATACTATTTTAAATCCATCGCAATCTTAATTTATTGAAAAGCAGCACCAATACCACTCTCATCACACCAGATTTAACGACGCATTGTCGTTGATAAAAGTCAAAGCATCATTTAACTCAGGTAAACGTCCCATTTATCCCAGCATCTCTACTTGGTTGTTCCATCGTAAAACTTAATGATTTATCCGGACAATGCGGCATTCTTCCCCCTCTAGACGTCAATTGAAGAGACAGTTATTTAATACATAATGGCAGAAGGAGGTAAAAACTCCCCGGGAAAATTACCACTGATAATGAAAACAGCATTAACCACTATCGGCCCCCGACTAAACGGGTTTTATGTCCTCCTGGTATAAGCGATATAGATAAATGCTTGGAAGTGGCACATTAACCATGTTGAGAATGAAGAAAACACCCTGAAAAGGACGCAGTCAATTGAGCACCCTTAAGTATCGCTGATAAAAACACCAAGACATTACCAAGTCGCATTAAAAAAAAAGAATATAAAAAAGGAAACTATTTAAACCATCCACAGAACGAATCGGGGGGAGAATAAAAAGTCTTCAATAGAGAGCAATTATCACTTCTGATTTTTTTTTTATTTGGAAAGACGAAAATGAAATGACAGGAGAAGGAATAAAATTAAAACGGTGCCCATCTTGCTAAATCATATTGGGAGCGAAATAATAACTCTTGACTTCTTGGTGTTTTTAACGAGCAAGAGCGATATGGGGATGGCTAATTTCCACCCGGAATGGCTCATAAGCGCTAATTTGGGATCGCTGTCTCACTCCTGGAAATGCGGCCTTAATTTTATGTGCTTCGACACTTATTTTATCGGTCGGGGAGGAGACGAGCCATTTTATTTCGTCTTCTCCTCGACAGGTCAATGGTTCGGAACAAAGGGGGCTTTTCGCAGTGGCTGCGCCACTTGAAAATTTCCCGCCTCGCAGTAATTCAGGTGGCGGAGCACGTCACGTAATGGCCGATTTTTGGCGATGAAAGTTGGCGATCGGAAGAGTGGCAGGGAAGTTAAGTGGGCACATAACGGGCGTTTGATGGCACGGAATGGGGATCGTTCATTGTTGAATTAATCATATCTTCTCTCTGTGTGTGTGCTGCGTGGAGGGGCTGTTGAGGTTCTTTATCGTTTTCCAATTGCCTTGGAAGTGAGAAACTTTTAAAATGGTGTACTTTGAACTGCGCGTCGGGTTGCATTGGACTGGTTGTTGAGGCATGGTATGTTAAACAGGGTATGGATCCATATGTATATTATGAATTTTAATTATATTGGGTTGGGCATTGTTGCTAATATAATTGAACTGCTTTGATGTAAGTTTAATTGAACTGCATTGTTGCAAGTTTGATTGAAATGAATTGTTGAAAATTTGATTGAACTGCATTGTTAAAAGTTTGATTGAATTAGGCATTGTTGCAAGTTTGATTGAACTGCATTGTTGAAAATTTGATTGAACTACATTGTTGCAAGTTTGATTGAGTTGGGGCATTGTTGCAAGAGTGATGGAACTACATTGTTGAAAATTTGATTGAACTGCATTGTTGCAAGTTTGATTGAACTCGACAGATTTTTAAATTTCATTTAACTGCATTGTTGCAAGTTTGATTGAACTGGACATATTTTTAAATTTGATTGAACTGCATTGTTGCAAGTTTGATTGAACTGGACAGAGTTGTAAGTTTGATTGAACTGGGTATTGTTGTACATTTGATTGCACTGGATATTGTTGCAAGCTTGATTGAACTGCAAAATGTTGAAAGTTAGACTAGACTGCTTTAATGAAAGCTGGATTGAACTGTACATTGTTGAAAGTTAGATTGCACAGTACAATCTTAAAAGTTAGTGAACTGCATGGTTGCAAATAAGATTCAACTCTGCATAGTTAAAAATCAGATTGAAATCTATATATTGAAGTTAGTATAAAAATGAATATTGTAGTAGGTTAAAATTAAACTGTTATATGATAATGATTATTAAACTTGTGCTACATTGAGCTGTGCTGTTGTAGCAAGTTCATTACAACACAGTTTACAACTATAATTTATCAAATACCAATTAAGGTTCCGTGCAGTGATTATGCATAATTTATTTTCTACTTGCATATAATGCAGGTACAGATGTGGATATTTTCATTGAAATTAGTTAATGATTTTATTTTTATTTTTCCGATTTAAATTGTAGATCCTAACCCATCTTCTCTTTATTTCTCCTAAATGATCTTGTAAAATATAAAACTAATCTGGGGGAAAACTACTAAAGGAGAGAAACAATTTGAGCGATCTTCAAAAGGAATTTTTACTGCCAAAACTTAGATTAAATTTGAAAAACCTATATATATAACAAATTCTTTTCCACACAATACAGATAACTATGTTGACGTCAACATATCATCTCTTTACGTCATCTCTGCGGTAAATGAGTGAGGTTGCTTTGATGGGATGAAATTCCCTTTGCCCGTAAGTGGGGGGGGGGGGGGGGGGGCTGGGCCTAAAGGGAACCCCGGTGAAATACGCGAAGAATATTTCGAGGGAAGTGTTTCCGCGAAAACGAAATAAACAGGGGTTAGTAAATCCCGCTCAGCAAACCCGCCAGCGAGATTTGTCAAATTGCTTCATATAATTACAACTGCCGCGGAGCGAAATGCCTTCCGTAAAAGTTAAAACTTTTCCGAGGCAAGTAATGTACGGAATGTTTACAAATAAATGACTGGTGAAACTTAAAAATGTCGGTATTTCTCCTCTTCAGTTACGACCCTTTTGCAAAATTCCTCGACACCCCCTCTCCCCCAAACACTTTTCCAAAAGCCAGGGTGGGAGGATGTGTTCCCGCATCCCATACATGCGCGTTCATATGTATGCATGTGTGGCGCGAACGGCCATTTTGTAGGGTTCGAGGTACGCTGCTCTCTCTCCCCATGCTAACGTTCGGGAAGGCGGGGGGCTTGTGCTATGCCGGAAATTTAATTTCTTTTCCAGCTAAAAGAAAATTAGGCTTATAAATACCAACTCCCGAATATCGTCTGCGAGTGGGTGGAAGGGGAGAGGGGGGGGGATTCGGTTGCAGTGAAGGAGAGAATGAGGGGGTGTTTTGCGTGCAGATGTAATTAATTCCAGCTCTAAGGCTGTGACGTTTTCGGCGGGGGGGACATTTCTGAGCCAGTGCTGTCGTGCAAATTAACAGTAGCCAACATGAAGGTGGGCTATGAGATGCCATGAATATTAATAAGGGCTTCCTTCTCCTAGGTTCTGCGGTCAGGAGAAGTTAGCAACTATTTAAGAGTGGGGATCGGTTTTCCGGAAAAAGAATGTTGATGGTGTGTTTGGTGGATGTCCCTTGGAATAAAAGATGCGTGCGTTGTTTCCCATGTCTTCACCGTAAGAGTCAAATGTGAATGGGAGAGAGATTATCTATCGTGATACTAATAAATATAAGTGAAATCGCTTCTGAGGATTTAAGTATTCGTCCGTGATAAATGCGTAAGGCAACGTGAATGTTGTTTTAAATGGACTTCGTAATGTTTGCAAAACTATTAAATCTACTAAGCCTGAATAAAAATTTGCACTGGACTCTTTATGCAAACAAGTGTTAAGCAAATTTTCCATAATCGATTTTTTTTAAATAACACTTTTGATTTTCAATCATCTATAATAAAAAATGTCCATCTGTGGTACGCTATTTCCTATACGCGGAAATGTTTGAAATGTTAAATATAAGTACTATTCAATATCTAATTATGCACCTGAAAGCCGGAATTTAAAATGCTGTGTTACTTATTTTTTAATTAATATTTAAAGTTTCCATCCAATAGAAACCGTAGAGCCGTAGTGAAATAGAACTGCGCATGCGTTATGTAGGGATCAGGAAAGGAACGAACTCGGAAAATAACTAGTCAAGCTTCTGCAGCTTAGTCGGTAGAGTGTTGCGACTCGTAACAAATTATCGTGGGTTCGAAACCCGATGGGTTTTTAATGAATTCTCTTCCCCTCTTTTAACGTATACAACCCCCTCTTTTTTTATTTATATGCCTTAACGGTTCAGCAAAAATTCATAAAATGAACTAATTATTTCAAGTAATATCTTACCAAAGTAGTAAGCACTTCCTTGAATGATTGATAGAAACTTAGAGATTTTATAAATGAACGTTATTGTGATTGCCGAATATATATGTCTTATTTTCCAATTTGACATGTTGGTTAAATAAATTCTTTCAATTTAAAGAGCACTCGCAGAATACTACAAATAAAGCACTTCAATTTAACTTTGCTTTTTTTTTATTCGTTTTCTGAACATCAGGAAAATATTTACATTTATATATTTTTAAATATTTCGATTATAAAACCATTATTTTTAGGAAACCTCGTCATTCGTTAAAATCATTTCCACCCAAACAGGCGAAAAAATTAGATCCCGATTAGACACCAAAATCCCACCTAAAAAAATATCTTCAATTAACATCACGCAACATTTAGCATTCTGCGTGTTCATTCGCTTATTACCATCAATGATTCAACGCGTTCAAGTTGCGAGTCCCGAACGCGATGGCCCCGAAACATCGGGGGCATTACACCATTCTAAAGCGGTGCGCAATTATAATCATAATAATAATAAATACACAATAAAAAAAATTTGCTAAAACAAAAAAAAAATTCGTAAAAAAAAAGAAGCTATTCATTAGAGGGTTAAGTGAAAATGAACAAATCCAACAATGGGTTTTTTTACGCCCGTTTAACCTTTTAATTGAATCGTTCACGGCTTTTTGCCTTAAGTTCTTCCCCCTTTTTTTTATTGTCTTCCTTCTTTTTCAGTCTTTTACTTAGGTTAAGTGAACCCAAATTAGCTAGACTTCCCTTCACGGGAGGCGGTGATGAAAAAATAAAACTTATTAAGATGCTGTTATGAGGTGCGCGCCGTTATCTTTTATGCGTAGCTAAGCGTGGCGTGCTGAAACTGATTCTTACGCCCTTGGAAATAGGACAATCCAGTTTCTACGTTTTTAATTTTAGGGGTTGGGTTACATTTAAATTGAGAGTAAAAGGTTATATATATTTTTTTTTTGCTTGAAACGAGTTGAGTTTTTTGTCAATTTCAATAAAAATTGCAAAAAAATATAATTTACAGTTATGTAAGAAATTAAATTTTAATCGAAACAGACATAATATCATTGCCACTGACACATATAGGATATTTGCAATTGTAAAGTATTAAATGCAGTACAATGAACTTTTCCTGTGCATTTTATTTTTTATTATATATTTTTAATTTTCTAAATGTAATTTCTTAATGTTTCTTCTTTACTTTTGTATTTTTAATTTCCTAAATGTAAAGAGGTAGCTTGTATTTTGTATCTTAAACCATTTAATTAAAAAAAAGCATTGTTATTTAGTTTATTTTTATAAATAAAAATATGTATTTCATTGATGGACAAACTGGTGATCTAAGGGCGTAATATCGCCTTCATAACTATCAGGGGGTTAGAAATTCAAAATACACGATATTTCAGCCATCTAGTTTCAAACACAGACCCAGTTTCTCGAATTTTACAGGAGACGTCAAAAACGATCGATAGAAACGTACTTTTGAATTTAAATCAACGACTTTGAACTTTTAATGCAGTTTTAGACTAGATTCATACACTTTTGTTCAATACCGCTTTGCAATGTGTTATAGTGCATTAAGAACTAGTAAAAAATATGTTTTTTTAAATTTGCGAAAAATATGGATATATCTGGTTTTGAAACTAGACAGTTCATTGCAATGTATTTTAATTTTTATGAACGCGATGAGAATTTTTTTTATTTAATTCAAATTCTTTCATTGCAAACTTACCAGTTGAAATATTCTAATATAAGGTTCACCAATGTCGTACCTATTCTCAGGATGCATGGCCATAAGGACCGAACATAAAATTTATAAAAAAACAGACTGTCTGGCAGTTTTTGTAGGACTTAAATGCAAAACATTTTTCTTTTGTATATCTCTTCTCAAAATAAGACAGCGAAATGTCCTTCTCGGAAGAAGAAGAAAAAATAGTCATGAATATTTCAAAAGCTGACCTAGGGTCAAACAAAACCAGCAACTTCATTCTACACTGGAAGAAACAAACAGCATAGAGCGCCTCCCTCGTTACTTTGATGGCTTTTCCAGTGAAGCATTCGTAGCCCTAGGCTGAGGTCAAAACCTTTGGTGTCCTTCTACGAAGTGATTTTACATGAAAGGGAATAAGTGGTCAATGTTTCATTTCGTGGTTTTCTCGAAGAAACGAGATTTTTACCTCTTATTTTTTTTACTTGTTTGCGGTAAAAGATAATGAAATGTTATTCAATATGGCAGTTGTTAGGCCTAAATTTTTATTGCGGGTCTTCATATCGGAGTTTAAGCCGTAGTCTAATGTTAATCAATTGAACGTATGTGGTAACACGCCTTAAGCAAGACTATGTAGTTGCTTTTGCATAATATTAAATGGATAGGTACTTCAAAGAAGGAATTTCAAATGTTAAACAAACGTTAAGTTTAATGTTTGTACATCTTGATATTGAAATGAAATTGGGTTTAAATATACTATTATTGAAATAAATTTTAACATATATCCATCTTATTTGCTCTTTTATAATTCGGTTTTACTTTAAATTTATATATCATAAGTGGCTATTTAAAAAGTAAAGTATTTGATGTTTGTACATTTTTTGAATAAATTATAAATGGGTTTAAAATGCAGTTCGGCAATATCCAGTTTAATTTTTATTTGCCTATTTTACTTTTTGACTTGGCTCCTCTATCACATATACAAACAGATTTTATTTTTAAAAGGTATATCTTGATCTATCTAATGGGTCAAATGTATATGAGTTTAAAATTCTTAATATTGTTAACTTTGTTAAAATTCCATTTCTATTATATTTGTTATGTATGTTAAATAGTTAAACTTTAGAAGTTTACATTTAAAATAGTTTATATAGGTACAGAGACTATACATTAAACGTTATTATTAAACATTCATTGAATAATCTGTGTAATTTTAGTTACAATAATTTCTTCAGTTTGTATTGCCATTTCTAACAACTTTTTTTTTTATTTTCAGGTAAATGTCCATTTATTCATCATGGTTGAAGGTTTTCAAGTGGTGATATAACAAATTTATTTTAACTATTAATTTTACTTTGTTAAATGTAGTGTAATTGAAATAGGAATGTGTTGTATATAACAATTACACCTCTTTTTAAGATTGCAATTTCACTCCCAAAACCTGGATAAAAATGTCCCCGGCCCGCAATTAAAACCGTCTGCATTTTTCTTTGGCTAAAAGACGTTTCCAAACAACTTTAAGAGCGAAATGAAAAGCGCATTACAAGTCTTTCCTGAAAAGAATTCCCCCCAGCTCCAGTCGTATTTTCTTTTATCCATTTATTTATTATTTTTCCCGTTTCCCAGTTTGTCCTGCGATCCCCCCCCCCCCCCCTCTAATTACAGTTGCACTATCCTTTTCCACCATTGTTCGCTCCCTTCAGAAAAGGCAACTGCTCTTTTGTTTCCCGCAACTTTAATGTTTACTTTTGCGGCAACCCCTCTTGGCTCGGAAAAGAAAACCGCCATTAAAACGTCGCCCTAGCGACATAATTATTTCCTCCCTCATTACCAAAGGAAAGAAAGGCTTGAATGGATGGCCTGGGCTATAAATTGTGCACCGTCGAACGGCCGAGGGGGGGAAAGGACGCCTGATAAAACGACTTGGCGACATATTTCAAAATAATTTGGGGATGGGAACGAAATTGGCGGTGTCGGGTGCAAGATCAATCAATCGGACGTGAAGTCGTTTTTCGCGATTTTGAAGTTTCGAGGAAAAGACCTCTTTAAGGGTGTCTCATCAATTTGATTAAATTGCAGTATTGTGGTTAAAATGTGCATAATGGGATTTTGTTTGTATTAAAAAATATATATAAATGATGTTAAATTATTACAAATGCCATACCAGCCGCCGACAGTATTTTGCAAAGCAATTAGAGGTTAATAAAATAAAAAGAAAATATATCTTGAAATTTTTACTTTATATCCGTTATTGATATTTTCTGAGTATTCATAAAATTCTTTTTATTTTAGTTTAAAAAAAAAAACATAATTTTGAAAATGCGTTTGAAATATTTTGAATTTTGAAATTACTTTTCAAGAGAAGTCAACTCGTATTTCCAGCTGATGTCTTAAAAAAAATTGTTTAAGTAGAGACATTTTCCCAAAAAAATACCTCAGCTTGTTAAATTAGAAATTATTTTCAACATAGAATATCTTTATGAATTTAAATTTTATGGCATTTGTGGGAAAACTGGATATTCAGTTAATGACAATCATTCGGAAGAACATAAATGCTTTTAGAACATTAAAATGATCAACATATAACTGAAATTAAATATTAATTTATCACCGATTTCAAAATTAACTATATTTATATTAGAAATATAATATATGAACAGAAACAGCAAACATGCACAATATATCAGTTTTTTTTTAATTTAAAGAAGAAAAACAAACGAATATAATTATTCAATTAATATAATAATACATCGCGTAATTATTATGCAGTGCATTATTATTAAATAACACTAAATTAGTAAATATATTAGAAATATAAATTAAAAAATAGTTTGAAACACTATAATTAGAGTCGCACGTATTTAACCCCCCAAAAAATATTAGGCCAAATTAGATAATAAAAATGAATGTTTAGAAACGTTTCGCATTGTGTTAAAAGTAATTGTATCTATATTAAACAACAAGAAAACAGTTTTTGTCACACGATATAAAAAAACAAATATGTGTTATAAGATGGAGATATCGTTTTAAAGAGAGTAAATAATTCTCAAAGTGTTACAACAGGTCATAAACATCAAAGGAAAAAGAAATAGTACCAAATTAGTTATAGTTTTACAATACATCCAAGTGATGTAGCCGAGCCTTTTAACGGACGAAATTAAACTTTTAATTAGAGGACAGATGGGAAGGAATGTTGATGGCCAACACAATGATAGAGAGGCAAGTCCTGCCAAATACCTTGAGGCTTTATTCGCGCTATATTATTGAGAGACGGGATTGTGCCGTGTATTTATGTCCCTTGCAAATTGCTCTTGCTTTGTTACGCAAGAAATTCAGGCTTGAATTTATTGGTCTACACATGAATTAAAATAACGATTAGGTTTTTTTTGTTAAATAACAACGTGAGGATTTAATTTACGATTATTAGAGACAAGTGAGAAACACTTTGTGTGTGTCGAAACAATTTGTGTTGTATATTGAAGGACTAATAGTATTTTTTGAACTTCTAAATCTTTTAGGCTATTTAAAGTGTGCATAATTGGGAAAAACTTGTATGTGTTATGGTACTGCTTTAATGTGTTAGCTCGTACTTAACGTATTGTCGATGTTTTATCTTTATGTCTGTTGATTGAAAGGTATTAAGCTTAACATTTTAATGTTTATTCAAATGTACAGAATTTATTCATATAGTTTTCTATTAAACGTTTCGTCAAGGGATCGTTGCAAACAAATCATGTAATTTTTTTTTTTAATATTTCGTCCGTTCACAAGTTTTGTTTTCATCATTTTACGAGAACAATAAAAATCTCAAGTATTAAAAATTGTATTCAAAGCTTATTTAAATGCCCTAAAAAAATGAGAAACACTTTGTGTGTGTCGGAACAGTTTGTGTTGTATATTGAAGGACTAATAGTATTTTTTTTCACTTCTAAATCTTTTAGGCTATTTAAAGTGTGCATAATTGGGAAAAACTTGTATGTGTTATGGTACTGCTTTAATGTGTTAGCACGTACTTAACGGATTGTCGATGTTTTATCTTTATGTCTGTTGATTGAAAGGTATTAAGCCTAAAAATTTAAATGTTTATTGAAATGTACAGAATTTATTCATATAGTTTTCTATTAAACGTTTCATCAAGGGATCGTTGCAAACAAATCATGTAATTTTTTTTTTAATATTTCGTTTATTCATAAGTTTTGCTTTGATCATTTTAACAGAACAATAAAAATCTCAAGTTTTTAAAATTTTATTCAAAGCATATTTAAATACCCTACAAAAAATATCTCCAATCGACGTCACAACGTTAACATTCAGAAGCAGGTGCTAACTTATTATAAACAGTTTTAAATATAAAACCCGGCTCTCTTCGACTGATCGAATTAATTGAAACTTCTAACTTGATTAACAAACTAAATAACATTCACCCTCGATAAACAAACCATCTGATCCCCATCCCATCATCTCAGTTACTAATGCCTTAATTTAACTAGACGAACACCCATCCCCTCTCTACCAAGATGGGGAACAAAGATGAGCAGAAACAAACTCAAGCTCTATCACCGAGAATCACACCCAACACGAAACCCCGGCTTGTTTTCATTCATTAATTCATCCGCACGCTTTCGACGAGAGCGAGAGAGAGAAGGGTTGAGGCGAGCCTTATCGTTTGCATTTAGAGAAGGGAGAGGGGCGCAACTAAAAACAAAACTCTCAATTCCCCCTTTTCCCAAAATCCGTGCGTCATATTAAAAGTCGGGCGGTCCAAACAATCGCAATTACTGGAAAACTTCTGATAAGAACTAATTAAACGCGGCAACGGGGGGGGGGGATGTTGGCGAGAGGGGGGAGTTGGGAAAAGGCGAAGTTTGTCCGTCTGTCTGTCGGGACGCTCCAGATGCTGCGAGAGATCACAACAAACACAACTTGTGGGTACAGAAAAGGGCGGAATAATAATTATCGCCATCAGTTTTCGTTCCTCTCTTCTGTCTATTTCCGAACAACAATCCCAGCGCGTTCGCTCTATCCCACCCCGTCTCTTTTCTGTTTTATCGCGTATTGAGCCGCTTTCTGTTTGAAAACTGATGCGGAGCCCACAAGTCAATACTTAGGGGGGAGGGAGCATAAATTACCGTCTGTCGGAGAGGTCATCCTTTTGGAATGTTCGCTTGCCGTTAAATGGGAAAAATCCGATATGAATCGGTTGGTAACCTAATTAACTTTTAAAGGAAATCGGGATCCGACATTCGAAAGGCCAGTGTTTGAGGGTACAAGTCGGAATAAGAGTTGGTCCGGATAAGTAATAGTGAATATTGCACAAGCAAGGACATCTATTTGTATTGTTTTGTACGATCAATGGTATGTGCGCAATAAGGGTTAAAAACAGCAGAACTTGCATTTTAAAGTAGATTTAATGTGAAATTTACTCATGAAATTAAATGAATAAACTTTATTGAGAATAAACTAGCGCTTAAAACAACCAGCCAAAAGCATATAATTTAATGACACTCCTTTTTCTACAGTTACTATCTAATTTTAAATCGGATGGTATTGGTGAATTCAAGCATTGAATGGGTAAGTCGATGAAGAAGGTTTGTAATATTTAAAAAAAAAAATTAAGTTATTGTCAAGGATAAGGGAAGTATATGTTGGCTTGCTTGTTTACACTGACAGCAGAACTGTAAAAGCTTTATCAACATAGATATTATTGTTATGAAGGTGGTATGTGACCACAACACAATACAAAATTAAAAATTTAAGACCAAATATCTCAAAATTTACTTTCAAATATCCCTTCAATTATACCAGGCATAAATGTAATATTATTTAATATGGTTTACATGCAATAAATAAATCAATTTGATCATGTTTATAAGAGCTAATTAGTCATAACTGCAAATAACCTTGCCTGCCTAAACTAAGAATTGAATGTACAACCTTCGTTGTTGAATATAAGATTATTATTAAGCAACTGCGAAATTAGTAATATATTGTTATTAAAACAGTTTTTTTACACAATTTTTTTTTGCAAGTTTTTCTTACTTAGACTAATTTAAAAGCCATTTTTTGCCTCATTAGATTGAAATGAATCTATTATGATAATAAGAAAAGAAAGTTTTTGCCACGCAAAACATTATCTTCCACTGCTCAGACATGTCTGAAAATTAATGTATAGATACTATTCAACCTCTAATTGTAAATCTGAGGCTTGTAATTTAAAAATTGTGTTTTATTTTGCACTTATAAAGGTTTTAGATGCCGTTTCATTAAAATGTCCACTTAAAAAGAAAAAGTATCTACAGTGTTATAAAATGGCATTGTTATAAAATCATAAGATGTTGATAACAATGAAACACTTCAAATTTAATTAATTTATTGCTTTTAACAATTGAAAATTGGCGATCAAAAGTTGATTTGGCAAAAAAACTTTTTTGACAACTTTCTGCTTCAACGGGAAAACCGAGAGAAAAGCTAACGTTCAGAGATGTATCCGGACATGTCTTAACTCCAGACCAGTGTTTTTCTCTGAGAAAATAAAATAGAAGGAATTAACGGAGATAACGAACCAAAGGTGTAGCATATTTTTAATGCATGCGAAACCGCGAGCAACTGCTATTTATTTTAATAATATGTCAACAATGTATAAAGAAATTAAAGTATTTCATTCTTAGCTAGCATAACTAATTGATACGAATGCTTTTGAATTCAGAATCAGATAGGATTTCAGAGAATTTTGTTTTCTCAACACTTAAAACCCTACGGCGTTCACTTCGACATTTACCACGCAAACTCATTGACTTGAAGAGCGATTCCAACTCAAGCCCATTCCAGCCCCATTAAAGAAAAACGATTTTCATGGTGCGATCAAATTACACTAAATAATACTTATGTATAGAGTAGTTCGCCCCCCTTCTTCCAAAGGGGGGGGGGGGTGAAGAGAAAGCAGGGGCGTACTATCAGGGGCGGAAAACGATTCCATTCCCGACTTCCGACTCGGGCAGGGGCGGCAACAAAGGGGCTTGGATTTAATTAATTCGCAGAACGCAGTTGCAAATCAGTTTATCGGACGGCGATATTCGTTCGACGTCGCAGAAACTGCATAAGCGGATTTTGATGCCTAATAAATAGGGTGAAGGGATTTCTGGTCGAGGAGTTCCCATGGGTGCGCTTAAAACGCTGAGTTTTGGGTATCGGACGGAAGAATGGTTAATTGGAAATGCTTGGAGATGTGGAAGAATCGCCAGGTGAGGATGTTGCTGGATGCTCGGTGTCTTGGAGGAGATTGGGGGCTTTCAACTGTGGGATCTTCTCTTGAAAGAGAGAATTATCTAAAGGCTTGGTTTTGGCAGAAAATAGTATTTCGCTACCGATTACTTAAACCGTCTATTGCAAGATTTTTTTATTTTTTTTCGTTTTATTTTTACCCCTGGACCGCTGAAAAAATATACAAAAAAAAACTCTATAAGTGACTATTTATTTAATTAAATAATTATTTAAAACCGTTGTGTAGCGTACATGCATCATCATGTATAATCACCAAAATAATTTCCAAAAAGTATTAAAATGTAGTTAAATACTATCTAGTTACCTCTGGTATTAGCTAGGATTTTTTGTAGAGCCAGATATTATACTTATAAGTAATAAAACAATATTCGAAAACTTCATCTTCATGAGCTAGTTTTAGAACAACAGACCTCGAAGAAACCGATTGCCTTTATCACAATCATTTTTATAAAGATAAGGGACCCAACGGCGGTTATAAGAACTAGGCACACGGTTTCCTACATGGCAATACTATGATGGTTAACATAAAACTCATTAGATGCAAATTGCGGTCAATTTTAAAGTTGTTTAGCATATATGCTACCTTATGCACTAGAGGATTAAGAAGCACGCTTAACACTGAAAAAAATATCAATTTTGAGATTTTCACTGTTTATCGAAGTTTGAATTGATGTGTTTAAAATACCTTAGTAATCCGAAACTTTGAAGTATTTTTTTTTAATTTTAAATAAATCCACATATCGCATTTTATTGTTTGGACGGACTTGGTAAGTCAATTTACTCAACGTAATTTTTTACATGTTTGGGTTCACATTACTTAAAAACTATTTGAAAATATATTGCAGGAACCTTTTCGAATTGTTTTAGTAACACTTTTAAACACTTTAACGCAAGGAATAAAATATTAAATGCGTTTTTTTTTTTCTAAAACTATTTTTGCCTGGAAAAATGAGTAAATGTGTTGGTCATATTTTAAGAAATTCATTACTTTGTGAATTAAAAAAAAAATTAAAAGCCCTCTGTTAATGTCTTAAAACCTATTGAAATATTGACCTGTAAAAAAAATCAAGACTGATAAAGTAATTTGTGGCGAAATGAGATGGCCCCAAAGTTAGGACGCCCCCTTAAAATGAAAATTAGGAAGTTGCAATATAAAATAGCTAGTAAATCTTAATAATTTTGACCCATTTTATACAGTCTGTAATTCTTATTATTTGTATCAAAAGTATTAATTTGTAACGTTGTTATTAAATGAGACGATTTTTTACCTCATAATACATTTATTATTATTGCAATTTTTAATAAATAACAAAGAAACTGAAAAATTACATAAATTATAAGAAATGTTTTCATGTAAAATTAAAAATTTATTTTCATTTCAACGAGCATACTAATGTCCCGAAATTCGTTTATTAACAATCAATTTGTATAGCTTATACTTTTCTACAATGCATGAAACAAAAATTGAATCGTTAAGTTATCGACATAAATTAACAAGGCATGTCATTTTTGCTAACATTTTTAAAGCAAAAACATAATCATTAATCTAAATCAAAAGTAAAAAAATGAAAAGACAAAAGAAAAAAAAATCAAGCACCCCCACAATTTTCTTGACAACCATTGGACAAGATAATACACCGGCACAATTGCGCCAACAATTTTGATTCAATCGGCGCCAAACATATTACCGGATACGATTTCCCATTCCACACAAAAGAATCGACAAGAGTCAAATGCGACCGAAATCCCCATCAATTCCAATGCCCGGGACCCAGAGAAACAAATGATCTTCGGAATGGGAATTGCGGAAAAAACAACATTAAAGGGGAGGGGTGAGACAAGTGCATGAAAACCTAAACCCCTAACTAAAAATTACGGGTGTCTGAATGCGTCTGCCGTAATCGGGCTCGAGTAATTGCAGACGATCCCTCTGGGATGCAAGGATCGGGTGACGGGGGATCGGTGGTTGGTGTCTCTCTTCCCATTTTTCTTGCTCGTTTTTCAGGGTTGTTATAGGAGGCGTGGGGTTAGGAGAATTTTTTTTTGTGTTTGGTGGTCGGGAAGATTTGATTGGGGCTGGAAATTGGTCATTCGTCACTGTCCTGTGAATATTTGAATATTTTTTTTTTTTTTTAGAAAATGAATAAAATATTTTTGGAAAGTAAGTGGCCTTTGTTGGGTATAACTGGTGTTGTGTTGCACGTTTTATTTTGTAATTTGCGGATTTAAGTAATTATAATAAATGTAATAAAGAGTTTTTATTTTACACCCAACTCATTTTTAGTGTGACATAATTGTGGAGCCAACAATAAATTATGTGTTTCATCACATTAAAGTGATTTGTGAAAGAACCGCAAAAAACATATTCTTGAATTCGTTGGTTCATGTGCAGTCTAATCTTTGGAAGTTAATTTCAAAATCAAAGTTTTGATTTTTTGTAATAATAGTTTAGTTTCATAGAAAATTCGGTTGTGAATTAAGTGATGTAATTCTCGATTTTTTAACAAAATATATTTTGAATGTTTGCATCTCAATTTTTTTATTGTATATTTTTAATTCTCGAAAGTCCAATAAAGACAACTTTTGGTATTGACAAATTTCCTTGGAATTGCTGTGCCTGTATATTATGTGTAATTTAATTTGATTAAATTAATAATCCTGGTTTTATAATTATTTCACGTTTAATATTACAGTCGAACTCCAATTATCCAGATCAATAGGGAACAGATCTCATATGGATAATCGAATATCCAAATAATTAGATAATTCATAAAAAAAAATGGTTATTTCTTGGTAAAACACCGAATTTTACTTTATTATGTAATTTAATGACTATTAAAAACAATATAATTCACCGATAACAAACTTTTGATATATGAATTTTGCATATTTCAGTAATTCTCTTCTCAAAGTGATCCAGATCCGGATAATTGGCGATCATACTTGTTTTATTCGGATAATTGGCGATCATCTTTGTTTTATCCGGATAATTGGCGATAATCTTTGTTTAATCCGGATAATTGCCGATCCTCTTTTTTTAATCCGGATAATTGGCGATCATATTTGTTTAATCCGAATAATTGGCGATCATATTTGTTTTATCCGGATAATTGGCGATCATCTTTGTTTAATCCGGATAATTGATGATCCTCTTTGTTTTATTCGGATAATTGGCGATCATCTTTGTTTAATCCGGATAATTGGCGATCATATTTATTTTATCCGGATAATTGGCGATCATATTTGTTTAATCCGGATAATTGGCGATCATCTTTGTTTATTCCGGATAATTGGAGTTCGTATTTTTATATTTCGGAAATCCGAATTGTCACACTTAATTTCCGATTTCTATCACAAATTAGATTTCTACTCAAATAATTCTTTTATCATATAAACTGAACCAAAATAAAGCCTTCGTATCATACACGATTCTAATGTCATCGGCAAGCCAACGCCAGGCAACCATTTCAATCACGACCGCGCGCACACGTCCCCCCTAACTGCCCCCCAACAAAACTCTCAACCCCTCACCCATTTATGACCTCCATCCTCCCCCCTCTACGAACACTCCTTTTAATAACATTAAGGACAATCTCAAGGAAAAGAGAATACCGAAAACAACAACGGGAGACAATAACGGCAAAAGAATAAAAAGACCAGAGAGAAGAAAGACAAAAAAAATAAAACGACTTTTCTGCAAGTGATAGAATGGAGGGAAATTGGAATGGGGGTGCTCAACCCCCCCTACACCCCCGACACCTGCACCCTGATGTCGCATTGAGGGGGAGGGGGTGTAGGATTCGGAATCCAGGATTCAAACGCCCCCCCCCCCCCCCTCTCAGCTGTAATTACGCACATCCTGTGCAATCGAAGATGTTACAGACGCTTTCCTTCGATTAAAGTAATGGGAAAATGGTGTCTTTTGGAGCATTAAACCTCGGCGTTATTCAATAGGGGGGGACGGAACACAAAAGGGCCGAAGGAAAAGAAGGCCTGGAACAACACACAATGCGCCCTCACTCTGTGTCCATTAAGGGAGATGTTGGATATCGATGCTGGGAGGCGATTGGATTGAGTGGGATGTGCTGGATATAGTATTCGTAATAGGAATGCCTAATGGCGCGGTACATGTGACTCATTGGAAAAGCATGGGAAACTTCTTAAACCCGTGAAAAATCGTTAATTTTATGGGATAAATTTGGAGATTTGTTCTGGATTTAGTTTTTGTTTATGTCCGAGACGTTTTTTGTTATCTAGTATGACCTAATTTTTTTTTTTAAAATTGACTGTCCAAGTTACATGTCTTTTTATATATTTGTAACCAGATCTAACACCATGAAATTGTAAATGAAATCATTTATTTTTTAATGGGGATATGGTGGTTGCACCAGAGAGTTGTAATATTAAATAGAGAGCGCCTTCAATACCAGACTCTCGTAAGGTCGCGGTGTCAACATTGAAAAGAAAAACCCACATCACGGGGTTATAGCGCTGCCACATTTGGCGTTCAGACATCTGCATGAGTTTCAAATTTGGCGCACTTTCTTCTTTTTTGGTGATAAGCAGTTCTGTCCGTATTCAACTTTTTTGCATATATGTACGTATTTACTTATTTTCAAACAATATGCGCTAAATATTTCCTCTTCATTAACGAAACGAAAATATTTTATTTGTGTTCAAAACTCGAAGAAGCGAAACTCTTTATATTTCTCAGGTTTTATTGTTCATATTTTCCTATTGAATACAAAATAACAATTGAAAGAACTTCGCTTATGGTAAATTTTTTACATAAAAACGTAATGCAATTATTTCAAAACTACAAAGTAAGAAAAATCTCCTTAATATATCTGTTAAACTCCCTTAAATTGTGCCACTCGTTCAAAAAAAAACGATACTTAAATACAAAATTAAACACAAAACCATATTACAATACTTCGATCTCGTTTACTTCTGAAAGTCGCCAAGGCCTGCCAAGTAATATTGGCGCATGAGTGAATTCGCATTTCCACATATCACGTGGTTTCAATGATGGACACACGGAACAGCATTTTTATTATTACTCTATGTCATCATTTGTATCATTACTCTATGGGTTGCACCAGTTGCCCACCACTTGGAAAATGTATTTAAAACCAAAAGCATATAATTATGTTTTTAAAAGTCCCTTCAATGAATATTACTTTAAGTCATTTAAAATGTAGATAAATTTCATTTTACAATTTAATACGAGTTCAATAGTAACTTGAATTTTTATATTTAGCATTGGTCGGGAATTGTTACAGTAACCCTATATTTAAAATGTTGTTATTGAAAAATATACTTACATTAAAATTGAGCATGGTTTTGTTGCATAATAAATGTAGAAAATGGAAACAAATAAAATAAAATTTAAAATATACAGTAATATCTAACGTATATTGGAATATTGTAAGTTATAAGATATATAGATACAGGAGTTTATTATACAAATACATAGGAGTCTGAATGTTTAATTTTATTACTATTGTGATACATTTAATTTTTGTTGCTTTATAATAAAAACATACTTTAAAAGTATTAAATTATTTTTTTGCTTTTAATTTGTTTGATGGTATTTTCAAAAATATTTTTACGTCGGAAAAATACGGTTCCTGAAAAGCAAAAAAAAAATCTTGCATTTTATTTTTAAAAAAAAATCTCAATTCTTTATATGAATTTTTTTTGTTTCTCAAATCCGAAAATATATTAATCAGTGTGAAATTGTGTGCATGCATACTGCAAAAATGTTGAAGCTGCGAAAATTATTTTACACAGAACCCACACAAGGTTTGTAATTCACTTTAAGGCAACATTTATACCCCAAATGTTTGTTTCTCCTTGCTAAGGCCATCCGAGCCGTGAAACAACATTGCCGGTATTTCAGCTTTGTGTCAGATTGCTGTAAATAGTTATCTAAAAATCATTGCAACGTCAACACCAATGCATTAAATATATTAGATTTTTATTTATAAATAAAATAACTAATTACTTTATGTAAGTTTGGCGTTGTTAATGTATTGTATTCTGCGATACAATATGGTGAAATAACGAGAAATGAATTCAAGTTATTTCCTTTTTTTAATAATGTTAGTTTTATTGTGGTATTTAAAACTAATAATTGTAACTGTAAGTCCATTTTGTTTAATATATTATATATATATATATATATATATATGTATATATATATATATATGTATATATATATATATATATATATATATATATGTATATATATATATATATATATATATATATATATATATATATGAGACATGTCCTAACAGTGGAAAATAATGTAATGCCACGTAGACATACTTTCTTTTATTATTATTATAGATATATGACCTATGCAGATTTTTAAATCCACCGAAGCCAAAATTTTAAATCTCGCTCAAGCTCCCATCCATTTCAGTCGCACTTCATAAATCCCAAACGATGCTAATTCCACGCGGTTTACCAACCCCCGGGTGTACCCTTCCATAACCCCCTTGTCGTCAAAACTTTTCCCAAAACTTGGGGCCCTCCTGCGCCCCCCTGGGCCCCGTTGGCGCGGTCCACGGAAAACCCCGGGCATCACTCATTCGCGGCCCTTTCTCCAAATGGCCAAGCGACAAAAGAGCTGAGAAATTTTCCAAATCACCTTTCCGATGCCTTCTCTGAAAAGAGGCTGGATGGGGGATGTCCCCTGAGTCGCTTGCAGACCACCAGAGGGCAGTGGCGGACGCTCCATCACTGTTTCGAAGGGTTGTGGGGGAGGGTCGCCAAGGCTTGGCGGGAATGCACGGTTTTGGATGGAATCGGTCGAGTTTCGGAATTGTAATTTTGGTTTGAGGGACTTAATTTTTTTTTCTTACAATACGTGATTTGTACGTCGATCAATTTAAATGAACTTATAGTTTATTGAAAATACTAATAAAAATTAATTGATTGTGTTTTTAAAAATATTAAAATAGTTTCTCTAAGCTTTTTTTAATTGCCATATGATTTCATTAATTATAAAGTAACAATATCCATGAAACATGATTGGCTTATAATTTTAAAATATTTTTGTACAGTTTTCGCGAAAATGTATTGATTTATTTAGGGGAATGTTTCTTATATTAAGGTGTTTTAAGCAAAAGTTACAACATTATTTTCTAAGTATAATATGTTCTTCACGTCATATGATGGTGTGTTGTTTTTAAATATTAATTTTAGTGTTTTTACATTTTGAAAAATACAATATATTATACCGAATTGTTAGAAACGGTCCAAATGAATATATACCTAGGTTTAGACGAGTGCAAAAATGCATGAATTGCAAGGTAACCATATATCAAAGTTAAGTTTAATTATATTTTTTTTAAATAAAATAAATTATTAACACTTTAGTAAATAGAAAATCGTTTCAAGAATGCAGTTATATTTCCAATTTAAACTCAGTTCAGTATTAAGTATTAAATATGAGGAACGTGTATGGGAAACCACACATGTCAAAGAATATAAAAATCGTTTTTTAATAAAATCCTGTTCTTATCTTTTCTTTTTTGCATAAAATTATTATTTCCAAAAATATCCCTTTCATTTTAAAACTTTAAAATCTGGAGATAGATCCACAGAAATGTATTCATGTACTGAACGTTTTTTTTTTTTTTTTTTTTTTTTTTTTTTTTTTTTTTTTTTTTTTTTTGTAATATTCTTCGATTTTCGAATTTATGACATTTGTTTTCGCCTGCGCGATTCTCGTTTTACGTATTAATATAAATTTTTAATGCTAAAAGGTCTTGGAATATTACATATTTAATTTTACAAAACACTGAATTAACTTGTATATCTTATAACAATATCAACGTTACACCCTTTAAATGTGTTCATTTTCACAATCCAAAATATACCTTTAGGTGATTCCTGTCAAACACCTTCACCAAACCTCCATCTTGGCCCATTCCTTGGCGACTTCCCCTCCCAATCCCCCCTTCCAACAACCCTTTCCACCAGGAGACTCTAAGAGGTTGGCAGCAAATGTAGGATGGCTCCCGACCCGTGCTCCATTAACCTTTTCCCTCCCGATTCCCACAGGGGTGATTTGGGCCTCTGCTGTAATTAGAACCCAGAGAAGCTCCCTCAGTTAACGTTAGGAAGGAATACTCCATCCCCCCCTTCCCAAACAAACTTCAAGAAAAGCCCTCTCTCCAAATTAAACCGACTTTTCTATTCCGCTATTAGAATTTTGTAGGGCGTAAGCCCTACTTGGGGGGGGGGGGGGGGGTTGTGCCCAGAAGCAAGGCCCTAGTTGCATCAGCATCGGAAGTATGTTTAACGTTCCGTTTTCGGTTGTCATTATCTTGTTCCTTCCTCAAAATTTGGCTTGCTATTTTTATTGTGTTTTTCTTTTCTTCTCTGCGAAACTCCGCTTAAATAATATTCGTCGGATCCCAATATCTTTTTGTGTGGTTTTTTGACAAAAAAAAATAACTCGTTTTACCTCATCCGATTTCGAAGATGGGTTTAGAGGAGGGCGGGAGGGAGGAAATTTTTAATGGAATATATTTTATTTGTTTTGTGTTGTCTGTGATTTCGAAAATGGGGGGATGCGGTTGCTGCCACGTGGAGGAAATTTTACGTTATTAAATGGCTAAAAACAAATTCTTCCTCGGAGTGCATTGAGGTATGTTCCAGACAAGCTTGTAGGGGGAATTAGAAGAAGGTAGAGGGACGCCTTGGTTTTTGTTTTGAAGAGCATGAAATTTGCTTAAATTGAGGTTAATTTCTTTTCCCCTTATAAGTTGTCTTCTGTCTGAGAGTTTTTCCCCTTTATTTTCTTCTTCGAAATTTAATCTGCCCGCGGCATTAATTTTACGCCAGGGATTCATTTTAAATGGGTATTTAATCTCGTTAAGTTAAGGAAACTGCGCCCGAGTTCTTTTGTGCTTGGGGAAAAAGTAAAGGGATTTTTTTTTGTGTGTGTGTCTCCGAAATAATGTAAAGGAAGGGGGGAAAATGTGCATGTGCAGTTGCTGGTCAATCGCGTGGTTGTAATTACTCAGTGAATGTGTGTATGAATTTGATTAAGACGTGGTAATGATTATTTTGCTGTTTTAAAGAGGGTTATATCTGCCGTGATAAAGAAAGGATTAATTTCTAAATGACTGGTTTTTAAATGATTACTAATTAGAGCTTCAAGATATTTAAAATTTACCATTGAAATATCTCTTTTATTTTTTGTATGATGGATTAAATCTGACATCAAAATTACCCTAATTTATTAGTTTCCTAGTTTGCATTATAATTTTCTTTATTTAATAGCGTTAAAAATTGTTTGGGGATTTATATATTTCTAAGTAGTTATCTTCCCCCATTTAGGGGGGGTCATTGGGCATGGATATTCTTTAATGAATCGATTTTTTTTAAATGCTGATTATTTTTTAGTAATGTAGCAAAGTTCTCAAATTAATTCAGGATTTAAAAAAAAACATTTTTGCATTTAAAAATAATATATTTATTGATTTAACTATACTTTATAGCAACAACGTGACAGATTAAAATTCATCCACTAATTTATCTACTAAATTTTTAAGAATTATTAAAATTATATATATATTAAAATATTATATATATATTAAAATTGATGTACAGTATGTATGCGTTAATTAGTTATTTTCCCGAAAATACGATTATTTCGTCTTTAATTTTTAAATTAATTATAAAATTTAACACTTATTTTATTCCTTATTTTAATAATCAGTGAAAACTATTTAATAAAACGTTACCACTGTTAATTCAAATTAATTTAATTTTCACAAACAGAAGCAAAAATTATGTTTATAATAACTACATTTTTTAATAAACTTGAAAGTTTGATACATCCTTTTTTTCCCCCAATTGATTTTTTTTTAACGACCGAGTTATTCTTTCTTCCCACCATTTAAAAGCTTAAAAGTTCCGAACCCAATTTCACCTCCACCGAGCACATCACACGTTTGACCATCCCTTCGGACATTGAAAAGAAACGACCCAAAAATCCCCCCCCCCCCCCCTACGCTACAAGAGACGTTGAAACGGCCGATAATGATGATAAATGAAAAGGTGTCTCTAAAGGAGAGAGAAAAAAAAAGCCAAAAACCATGCCAAGTGATGACTCGACGACATGTCCGGCACGTGTCAGCCCCTCTTCATTGTGACCACCCCCGGGGTGTTTGAGATATCGTTTGCGGGTCTTTGGGACGATCCAGAGCGGAAAATATGGCTGCCAATCTGCAGGCGGAAGTGGCGGACACGTGATTTGTGGTCAAACGGTTTCCTCGGACCCCCCCTCCCCCGCAAGAACTTGGTATTTTCGGTTTGGGTCTTTACTTTCCGGTTTGGTAAACGAACGTGGTTTTTTTAGGAAATTTGGGAAAATATCCTTCCCCCCGTGTTATCGGTTGGCGGTTTTTGTAACGTTTAATGTGATTTTTTAGAGAAAGCTTTGATAAAAGTTTTTAAAGGAAACGCGGGGGGAATTATTTTCTATTAAATGTAGCGACGTGTTGGATGAGTGTTTGTTATAGAAATGTAAAAGTTCCGAGGGAAAAAAAATAATTTTATTTGTAAATTTTTGTTGTATTTTATAACTAGCTGTTTGGCACTGAGTTGCTGGGGGATCCCTTTAAGGCACATACATTAAAAAAATCTTAAGAGAAAACCGCGATTGTCCTTAAGTCTCGCGCGAAACCGACTAAGCTACAAAGGGAGGTTCTAAATCTTGTAAATATTTTTTTAAAGTTTGTTTCTGTATGCAATACTTCTGAAATTGGTAAAATAATTTTTATAAAAAACGAAATTTAAAAATCCGAACCTGAGGTGCGCATTTTTTGAAAGAATAGTACTTATTTCAAATTCCAGCCTTGTCTACACAGATGAAGTAGGTGATTTGTGTGCCATAGACAGTAACACTTTCTATTATTATTATAAAAAATTACATTTGTTAAAAATTATATTTGCCTAAGTTCGTGAAAGTTAAAATGCGTTTTTCGGCAGATGAGATATCAAGTAGTTTTCTATTTTGTCTTTAAAAGGAGAAATAAAAGCAGTGTGTAAGTAAATTTTATAATTTATTTAAACATTACAAGGAAATGTTCGGTTTTTTTTTTACTAATGACTAATTATCGCTTACGTATTAGAAATTTAACTTTAACATTTCTTAATAATTTAGAGGGAATTTTTTTAACGCATTTCATATATTTAGAAAAAACGTAATTATTTTAAGAACGGTAGCTTTAGAAAAACGTGTCCATAATCTGTCTCTTTACCATATTCTATGTTTACACCATATATCTGTTAAAATATTTTAATCGTGTGATTATTATCGAATTCATATAATTTGATAAAACACAAACAAAGATTAAATTCATGTTTTAATCAATTATTTAACTGAAAAATATTTTACCACGTTCATTTCTATTTTTCCAATTCCATTCTCAATTTTTTTTACCAATTCTTTCTGTAGCTAGAATAATATTTTTATTACGGCACACACAGATGCTTCCTTAAAAGAAAGGAAATACCGAATAAGTAATATAAATGGTAAGAAATATATTATTTGGAAATTCACTAGGAAAAAAAAGGGAGGGGGGGGGGGGCGTTCGATAAACAACGAATTCTTTGAACCATTTGAAGAAAAAGTGAGGAGAAAGAAAATCATAAAACTCGATCAAATAATGCCTTTAAAAAGAACCAAACAGGGATCGTTCGCTATTCGAATTTTGAAGGATAAAAGAGCAGGTTTGGCGTCTCAAAGTTGTTCTTTACGTCTTTAAGAATTCAAAATGTATGTATTTTTGTACAATAAAAAAACCCGCTGTCTAAAATAATATGCCTAATAAAAAATAACAATTGTTACTCATGTTATAAATTGCATGGGATATGTATTTCTACCTAAGTGTAACCTTGTTTGTTATGATTTCAAACCAATGGTTTGGTTTAAAATCGCAAGTATGGATGGATGTTTATTGTCTTATTGATCATCTTAAATTAGGTTTCAGTAGTCAAAATGTGTTATTTCTTTTTGTTTTATATGATGATAACTCGTTATTTCATCAATAAAATATTTAATTATGTTTCATTAATTTTTCTGCAAGTACAAATCTCAGTATTTATATATTATATATATATATATATACACACACACAGCTTTTTTTAAATATTTATTTATAATGTTAGGTGAATAGACATTTACAACACAAAAACTTCGTTTGTCATTACATCCATGTAAAGTATGAAAAAGAAGTTGCTATAATTGGAAAAAACTTGTTACTACACATTCAAAACAATTAGAGCTTTTTTACATTCAAATATATTCCACTGGATTTCTTTTATGGATTTTCATACATATTATGTAAAAAATGTTACTAATTTTTTTTTTTTTGCCTTATTAAAAAAAGTCATTCCGTAAAGGCTTTTTTAATATTCCTTTCGACTTTTTAATATTTTTTTCTTATCAAAAATAGTCATTTTCAGTAAGACTATTTGAAACAAACATAAAGCCATATTCCAGTTTTAAAATAAGAATGTATTCTCCCTTCATCCCCCTTTTCTGCAAACTGCAACCGTGCATGCGGAAGAATTTCCAGAACGGACCCTGCCCCTTCTGAATGGATAAAACGGTACCCGTTATAGTTTCTTCTACCGTAACGGGTCCCCCAAAAATACATACCACACGCAAAAGGTAAAGGGGGGAGGGGAAAAAAGGATAAAAAGATGTATCTGGATAGAATAAGCGACGGTCACAGGGAATTTTTTTTGTCCATGGGAAAAAAAAAGGTCAAAGAGATGTGAAAGAAAAAGATTTTTTTTCCCTCCACTGAAAATGAGAAATCGAAAAAAATTCTTGCCCTTACAAGTTGGAAGAATATTCCATGAGTTTCGAATTCTTCCTGGCTATTTTAAATGCTTTCTTCCCGGGCCATTTTTTATGCTTTTCTGCTGTCCATCCCTGGGAAAAGTCCTTGGATTTGGGTGGGAAGAACCCGTTTGATGTATAGTTCCAAAGGATTTGGTATTCATTTTTATAGCGAGGCAAGCCCCTCTTGTCCTTTGGTCTTCAAGGGAAGAGGGGAGGGAATAATAGCCGGTGAAAGGGCCTAAAATCGAATGCGTCCATTTAAACAAAAGAAATGATCGCCATTAGTCTTGCCTATGTGTTGATCCCCCCTTCAAAGCATTTCTGTCAACAAACTTTTTATGTATTGGTAAATGCGATTATTTCATTTATTTAATACATCTTGTAGAAATTTAATTCTGTGTTGTTCAAGTTTAAGCTCTTTTAAGCGATTCTGTAATTTGCATGAATACTAAATGTAATAGATTAACATACATATCACGCTTATTACAAGTTGATATAAAAGTAGAAAAATATTATGTTACGAGCAAAAGGAATGAAATGAGTACTTTTGATGTATAGTTTAAAAAGGAAAAAAAGTTTTGTGAAAATGTCTAATTTAGAAATATACCTTTTTTGTTCTTTCTTTTTTTTAAATTACTCCCTAAACAAATGTATATTGTATCCAATAAACCTTTATCCTACTTTTGACCTAACATTAATTCTTTTACATTTTTTTATATTTGAGATTTCTTAGACAAACCAATTTGTAAACACTATCCGCGGCAATATGGACATATTAGCAAGACTAAAATAAATATTGTTTTATGTCTATTCACATACTAATACTATTATGAAGAAATTTAGTCTATATGTCTAAAATTGTATTACTGTGTTCGAAACTAATATTAATACTTGTACTTAATGTATATTTGTTACAGATTTATAATGTAGAAGTTTTTCTTTTATTAAAAAATATTTGTGAAACCATCCATAAAATCACACAAACCTCTACAATAACGCTAAAGTACATCACAGAAACCATTTTCTTTCAACCATATTAAAGTTTAATTTTTTTACAGTCCATTCTAAAAAATAAACTAGCTCTCAAAAATAAAGACTTTGATAAGTTTATTACTTTTCAATATTAAAAGTTTAACTTCCTATAATCGATCAAACCGCCAATTCAAAATCATCAAAAAAAAATTCGATTAATCAAAAAAAAACATTCTAAAAGGGGAAGCACAGATTACGTTTTATTTAAATCCCTCAAAAGACCGAACGACGAACCCGGGCATTCTCCTGAATATCTCTTTTATAAACAATATCCGGCCGATTCATAATGAAAGAGAGAGAAAAAAAAAGTTATATCATTTCCAAACCAAGTGTGAAAAGAACAAAAGAAGCGTAGGTCACAGATTGAAAACGAAAAAGCGATCGTCGAAGTAGAAAAAAAAAAAAAAGAAGAATGTTCGTAAGACATTCATCCCCCTCCTTTATTTCTAAGGAAGTATTTTTCTGGATATATATTAAGACCAGAAAAAGAAAAGGACCAGGGAAAGAAAAAAAAGTGTCTCCCCTTACTACTTTTTTTCCCCCCAACACTTCTCTTAAGGTTTAATCTATGTGGCCCATCAATTCTGGAACCTCTTTTGCTCAAGGAGGATGAGGGGGGAAGAAAAAAACGGGCCCGGGCGAAAAGAGCTTGAATTTCAACGGGTGATAATCGCGTGGTAATGATGCAATGGGAAAAGCAACAAGGCATGGGTGAAAAGGGATCGGGTAAAATGGATATATAGGAAATAACGGTACAAAGGGTTGGGAGGAAAAAGATTCTAGTTTTCGACTCGAACTATGGCTATTTGAATAAAATTCCCATCGAATCTGCTCTTTTCTATCTTCTGGGAATTTCCAGCAGACGCTATGCATATATGGATATGTATGCGGGCAAAAGTCGATGGAAATGAATTTTCCCACTCGATGACTTGTGGGCGACGGGAACTCTTTTAAATATTAGAGAGATAAAAGGGGGGGGGGGAGAGTAGAAAGAGGGTGTATTATTGAGCAATATCTGGGAATCGTAAAAATTTGCATAATGCAGGGGGTCGTCGCGTGCGTTCAATTTTTTTTAATGGATCTCGGGTGACGCGCGCGCCCCCTATGCCGGAAGGGGATGTGCTCGGGAGAGAATGGGCGATGAAGTGAAGGGAACAGAAATATTGGGGGGATACAGCGGACGAACAATTGGACCTTTGTATTGTGTGCAGTGGAGGAAGTGTCCATTTCTGAATTAATACATATTTTATAAAGCGAGAAAGTTTAATCCCGTGGGTTGATGCTTTTAGTATTTTTTTGTATTCAATCGATAATATTATTGTAATAAAAATATTAAAATATTTATTTTAATAAATACTATATTGGATGAATACATTTAAAATTAACATTATTTGGTACTTAGCAGTTGATTGCAACAACGTTTAATTAAAGTTATCAATAAAAATCAATCAAATTAATCAATAAAATGAAATTGCTTCAACATTTTCTAAGTAATTTTTTAAAATTATTCTAGCTTATTTATATGCAAATTCAATGGAAATCTTTTCTTATTTAACTATTTATTAGAAATTCATACAATACTTTTGAAATTACGTATATAGTATTCCTATAGTTAAGGGACAGTAATCATGATTTTTAGAAGGAATCAATTGCAAAAGTATAGGAATAAGAGCCAATAAGTTAGGTTCAAAAAGGTTTATTCCCTCCAGAGCACGACATGTTACAGGATCAGGGTTATATGGATGAATGATTGATTGTCTGTGCTCCCTTAGGGAATTTTTGTTTTTAAAAAAGGGGAATATTAGGGATAGATTGAGGCATGTAGATCATCTAATTGGTCCAAAATGGTTTCCCCTAGGGATTTTCCATTAGGAGGGACTCAAAAACCCCTAAAGCTCTTGTGTGAAACTTATGGTCAAAGTATGCGCGTATGGGTTTGTTATGGCTAGCTTAAGCTGGGGATTGACATTGTCAGCGAAATATTGATGGGAACTCTATGGTATTAAAGAAAGAAACACGAATAGGATAGAAAAGTTGCGTGGGATGGTAAAAAGAGTTGTTTAGACGCGAGGAAAGATTACTGCGTGCGTCGCAATTAATTATAATGATTAAAGGGGGCGATACATTAATGAAAATTTAAATAATGTAAGTTTGGAAAATATATTACATTTCACTATCAAAGATATATAAATTATGCATTCTGTGGATTTTTAAAAAAAAATATTACAACCGACAAATGTAGCAAATGAAACCCCATTAATTTTTATTTAATAGACGAGGATTATTCATTCCTTCCGTTCCAAAGAGCAGACCCATACACTCGGAACTCATCACCTCCGATAATATGCCCCCCTTCCCCCCCCCCTCTTTACCGATCCCCGGAACCATAACCGGACAACCGAACACCCCTCCCTTCAAACCGATTCTGACGTAACTAACAAAGTGTGCGGTGTATCTTTCACGCCTGTCTGATCCCTCATACCACAAAGCCCCCCCCCCCTTCTCCCCAATCTAAAAGAGGGAAGCCCAAGAGCAAAGGGGACGCGAGCGAAAACTCTTCCAAGGAAACCATCTGCTCGAGTCACATGCCCCCCCCCCCCCCCCCCAATATCTCGCTGTCAGTTCGACTTATCGCGAGATAGTGGTCATGTGACACAAATCCAATCGCCCCCTTCCCCCCCTTTCTGTACCTGCTTCCAAGGGTCTCGCGAGACTATCGCTGTCAACAAGGGAGTCGGATAGCCGTGAAGATGGTTTGGGTGTACTGGGGAGGGGGGGGGTGACTTAAATTGAGAGCGTCTCTTAAACTCTTTGTGTTGTGGGCTGTCAAGTGCGCGAGTCGGCGGGAGAGTTGTTTGAGGTTTTGTGTCATCATCAGTCGTGGAGTTGTTGGGGGGCAGGTGATTGATCAAGGACTTGACTTTGCCTTCTCGAGAATGGTCTGATTTCATTTGCTTTCGTGGTTTGATAATATTCTATTAGCACTATCATTTAACCACGGTATCTAGTACCCCCATTAAGTTATGGGTTCTTTTCGAAATTTCCCATACAAATTCTTTGAAGGTTTCAATTGAAAATGAAGAATTACGGCTGGACGTACATTTATTGCATTTCAATACTTAGACCCGTGCCCACTTTGCACCGAAGAGCTCAGACCAAAAGGTCCATGAGCGTTTTAATGGTACGGGCCAGGATACTTAGATCAATACTTAGCTGTATCTCGTTAACTTTAACTGGAGTATACATGCCGCATGAGAATTAACTTTACAACTAGCTGGCCAACATGTGCCGCCACGTCCAAATGCACTGTTGCGTTTAAAGTCGTATATAAAATTATCATACACCCTGTACTTTTAAGATGTATTGTATTCTTACGTGTGCTCTTTTGCAAACAAATTAATTTCACTGAAATAACAATGCATTCTTACCTGTTAAATTTTAGTATTTAGATGATGGTTAAATCCACTCTGAGGAACAACTGTGGGGCAGACAGTATCCATTAATAACATTTTGACCTAAAGCTCATTTTACACGAACCAGAAAAACGCGCTGGCTTCTCGATGATTCGAGAATCCAAACCACGTGGTTTGTATTCTCGAGACACCGATCCAAATGCAAAAACTCGCGCCTTTTTTTCTTGTTTGCGAATAATAGGCCTAAGGCTATAGAGGCATCTATAGGCAAATTATCTATGAATAAAATCGTAAAAAAAAACTGATGACAGAATATTTGTAATAAGCCTTTTCAATTGCACTGTAGACCTGCTGGAAAATAAAATAGTTTTGCACTTATGACTAAAAATATATTTTTCAAATATTTCAATTCCAGTTTTTATTACAAAATAATTTCTACAAAAGCTGTTGCGTTATTAAAAACACACAAAAAAATGGTCCCATAATTTGATTATCACGTTTCAATTCATGCTTTATCTCATAAAAAGAATGAAAAGAAACATCCCCGCGCTCTTTTTTATCAGAAAAAGAGGGAACCAAAAAGTGATATAATAGCGCATGCATCACGTTTACTGCGCCCGAGTTCCATTTAAACTGCTCCCGAAACTGCAAATATGAGATATCTGCGGAACTATAATGCTCCCCAAATCGAATTTTAGGTATTGAAAAGAGGAATTCCGGGAACATTATTCCGGATCTCCGCAGGAATAGCTGAAAGTTCTGGTGTCCCGTACTCATCCCGATTCCCTTCTTTTTTTTTAACCCGTTCACCAGCCCGAATTTTCCATCAGGAGATAGGAAATAAAATAAATAAACATAAGCCCGTTACAGATATCAACTGTAAACAAGTTGAGAGCTCTGAAAAGGTCCCCCCCCCCCCCCTTTTCTTTCTTTCTAACGGATCTTTTCGTGTGGCGATCTTCCTTTTTGCGAAGTCGTTTCTTCCTTTTTCGCTCTTAGAGAAGACATTTTAATCTTCTTTATTCTGCACTCCTCGGAATGAATTTCCTCTAGATCCCCCCTACTATACACCCCACCCCCCTTTTAAAAAAATGCCCTGTTTTACCCCTCCAAACCCCTTTTCTTCATTTCATTCCGTGCCCAAGCAACAAACCATTCTCTGTATAATTTATGTGCCTGGATTGGCCGTCGACCAAGAAATGGTGGTGCCTAAGGAAAAGGGAGTTACGAAATCTATATATATATCTAAAAAAAATCTCGGTAAAAAAAAAACCCGACAAAAGTCGAGAGAAAAAATATATATTTCTGTGCTTCTCTTACCAGAAAATATCAAAATAATAATAAAAAAAAAATCGGAAGCCGGAGAACGATAGATGGAATCCCCGGATAAGAAATACAGACAGAGAAAAATATTAGTGTAGGAATAGCTTTTTCGCTCCTTCTTCTCGGAGAATATACGGGAAAATACGGGAATGCTCAGACCGTGAACACATAATCACGGGAGAGTAACCTTCTAAAACCTATTCCAAGAATAGGAAGAAGCATATGTATATGTGTACATATATCCCAAAACGGCAGTCCCCTTTGTGCAGCTATTCCAATCGGCTGTCACGATGTTTGGGGGGAAGGGATCCTTTATGCCTCCCCCCTTTGGTCCCTTTGGGATCATTTTTGATTCGGCGACGTTAAGTCTTCCTGACCGTCCCGATTTTTCCTTCTTTTTATCTGTATCTTTGCTTTGTTCTCTTCTACATAAAGCAGCCATGGGATGAGATTTATACAACTGCTGACTGCTCTTATCTTAACGGCGCAAAAAGTTCGCTGTTGGGTCTGACTCCCCCAATTTGGCGTAATTTTTTATTTCGGAGATTACGTGTTTTTTTTTTCTTTCTTTTTTTTGTGCATCGTAGTTGGGTGGTTCGTGTTTTGTTTGGTTACGAGAGTCTAGTTGATTTAAAAGTTATATGAATAATTCATAACTAGTACTAGTTGTTCTGGAATAAAAGCACGTATCATATATTCCCGAATTGCACATTTGTAAAAATTTCTGATTAACCGAAAATTTATAATTTGGCAATTATTTATCATTATTTATAAAATTACTTATTTATGAATGTCAATTGTGAGGATATCGAATGTATATTATTATAAAATGCTAATTTATTTAATATTTGTAATGCATGTGGCTGTAACAATATGTTGACTACAACTTAAAAATTGCTTAATACAACAACTATATTTTGAAGCTTAATATAACAACTACATTTCTTATAAGTAGTACCTTAATTTAAAGTTTACAATTACATTATTTTAACGTTCATATTTAGAGGATCAAAATTCCGAAAGATATTGAATTTATTTAAAAAGAAATTCAAATTCGCATTCGGAGGATTCAAAGTCATTCATTTTCAGTGGATTTTCAAATACTCCCTTTGCTCTTTATTAATTCCCATCTTAGATCTAGTGTTCACATAGTTTTAAAAAAGGGCAGGGGGGATTTGTCAAAAAGGGCACTTTTTGTTAAGTAAAAGGGCACTTTTTGTTATGTAAAAGGGCACTTTTTGTTATGTAAAAGGGCAAAGGGTACGATTGGGATACCAAGGCAATCCTACAGACCTACGTTTTTGCAGAAAAATATTTTTTTTAATTACAGGGCGCAAAAAAGATATTGAAAAAAGGCAGGGCACATTTTTCACTTCTAAAAAGGGCAGGGCGCATCGGAACTTACAAAAAAAGGGCAGGGCGCAGCGCCCTTTGAAAAACGCATAACAGGAACACTATTAGATCCTTACTACAATTAGGATGGGATGTTTTATCTCCAAATCCAAAGCGCGTGTAATTCGAGTATTTATTTAAATTAATTAATAATATTCCGAATGCATTGCGACTGCTAACAACCAAGGAAACGCATCCCAACCTTAGAACCAAACTCAAACAAATGGACATAACCAGCAATGCCAACGCCATAGACAAAGGCTTGAGCAATATGCAATTCCAATGCGAAGGGAGGTTAAAAAGACCATGAAGCGATCCAACTCCACGGTCCCTCCAGGTATAACTATTCCCAGCGATTAGCACTGCGGGGGGTTAATGCGGCGTCCGACAGTTCAGTTTCCTCCCCCGAATCAGAGACATTAAGGAGAGGATGCAGACTCTGCTCGACGTGGCGTCGCGAGGAGCGGAACAAGCATACTCCCGCCCTGATTAAAACGGCCTCTACGTGCGCTCGCACCCCTCCCTCTCAACACTGGGATTATGTGGACCGAAAACTCGGCAACTTGTGCGTGTCTCTCCTGATTTATGCCTTGTCCATTGTGAGGTCTCTTCGTCTGTTAATGAGGAGGACTTTATGGGGGGCTGCTCTGGGGGGGGGGGGGGGGGGGGGGCTGTGCTCAAATATCGTCTGACCGCCGGTCCGAGATGAGTGGATGGGAGGGTGGGTATTGGAGTTTGAAAGATTGTAGGAGGGGGTGCTGTTTGAAATTAAATGAATGGATGGGAAGTGGGAGTTTTGATTGTAGTCTTTATTGAGGTAATGGAACAGAAATAGCTTAAGATGCTTAGTTGGTGTGGTCTGGTATGTTTTAATTATCTTTCTTAATTGTGATTCCTAATTTCTGACTGATGTTTTTTAAACGTCTTGGTGATGTATGCAGTGAAACAATCAACTAAACAGGAAACGGTTCGATGATGTATTTATGTTCATTGTTTGATTCGGCGTGTGCTTTGGCATAAGAAATATAAGCTCAAAATATGTTTTCTTTAAGAACACCCACAAAAATAGTTATATAGATTAATTTTCATTATTAATTTTTCAAAATTATTCAGGTAGAACGAAACACACTGTACGTTTCTTCCATTGCACAATACAAAAGTACATCTATTTTTTCATTTATGTCTTTATAGCCATTGCTTAGAGCTGCCTGGTTTCTTGCACCAATCAGTGGATATTTTTTTTTATTTTTAAGTATAAGTGGTAAAGTAAAAATCAGAAAAGCATGGAGCTGTCTGGTTCTTCCACCTACGTCTTCAATAAATATATATATATATATATATAAAATTGAGTTTTTTTTGGCGAGCTTCTATTGTAAAATTTAAACCAAAAGTGCAGGAGTTGCATATAATAATGTCCTTTAACCTTATTCCTATGCCTACAAATAAATAAGGTAATTACTCATGATTCAAATATATACTATGGCCGTGTAAAGAAAATAACCCTGCGTCCTAAAGTAGCTTTTTTTTAAAGAATTGTTTAACAATTTACTTAAAGCATTGATTCAAATCCCTTGGTTCTGCATCGATTTCTCCAAAGTCCCTCTTGTTCATCAATGTCTGCCACCTCCTTCAATCGCAGATATCGCGTCCAGACCAATAGGCGGGAGAACAGTGCCGCGAAATCCACCTCAAAATAAATACCCTACACTACGAAAGATTTCTCGATTTTTTTTTTTTAAATAAGAAAAGAACAAAGCAAACAAAAGACGAACCCAAGCACAACTGAGAAGAAAATAGTTTCTTTTTTTTCTTATTCTTACTCCCCCCCCCCCCCCCCCCCCCCTTCAATGGTGGAATTTCTCAAGGGGGAATGGAACCTGCCAAAAAAGTAATAGTGTCGCAAAGTCATTTTCCAGTAAATCGCCTGAGAGGCATTAAATTGTCCACGTTGCAAGGCACAGCGGTGCTGGGACGCCGATACAGAACCATACCCTTTATACATTTCTTCATTTTTTTTCTTCTTTATTTCGTTCTTTTTTCTTTTGTCTTCTATCTTGGTCTGAGAATGAAAGAGGGGGGGGAGGGGCGAGTAGAGCAAATAAGAAATCGTACTATTTCAATAAGGCCTCCCCTCCCCCTGCCTTTTCCCCCTCTGGTAAGATAGTCGTCTGAGATTGGGTCGGGTCATGTTATTTCGTCCAGGTCCCAAAAGTTCGAATTGGTAGAGAGTTGTTTTCGAATAGGAGCTATTTCAACGCCGTTCTTTGCCTTTGCTCCAAGTGAAGCTGCCGAGATAAGGGGAATGGAGAATGGAACCCGACTTTTCACGGCTTTGAGCAGAGTAAAAACCTCGTTGTTTCGAAGAGGTTTTATCAATGGTATATCCTTCTGTAGAGTATTGCACTTACTGACTGGAAAAAAACGCACTCCAACCTTCTCACGCACAGTTGTAACTCATTAGTTGGATGTAATTTATGAACCTCATACAGCTATTGGTTAAACCTGGTTATTGAACCATTCATAAATTATAATGCACCAATAACTCAGTATCCATATAGTGGATAAAAGAAAGCGCTCTATTTTTATGACATGTAGTGGAGCCGAATACTGAAAATCATTGGTTGTTCGTTATGTCCTCAATCCATATTAAGTTGCAAGTGCCGATGTATTTAGCTTTGTTATGAACAAAAAGTTAATTGAGCTCATAACCAATTAAGTCAGGGTCAAACTCGTATCCAGGCTGCCCCAAAATACTTTCCAAGTTGATAATTGGCGAGTAGTATAGCCGCTCCACCAATGAAAACCCAGACCACACGTACTTACCCAATGGGTTTAAAGAGTTTCCAGTGTGGCCATCCGCTTCACCATTTATTATCAAATGTTAGAGGCTGAAAGGTATTGGGAGGCTGGTTCAAGACAACGACCAGGACCAACCACAAGTCAAAGAAGCCAACGAACATTAGGCCACAGAATACTATGCATCTGGCTCTTCATTGCAGCAGAAGGACTTTTATGTCACTTCTACATCGATTTATGGCTCCGAACAATTGTGGTCTCCAGCCTACAGCCTTCGACTACTAAGCTGGTACACCCTTTGAGCAGTCGATCACTGTGCTTACAGGCAATCCTACAGGGGGGAGGGGAATCTTGCGTCATCTTCCTACGTCGATTTATGGCCCCGAGCAATTGCGGTCTCCAGCCTCCGACTACTAAGGATAGCAGCTGGTACCCCATTTGAGCAGTCGGTTATTGTGCTTCCCAGCGAAAAAAGTCGGCATAAAACCTTCATAATTTTTTTTAAATTGAAGGATATATGCAGGAAAACTGCAGTTTTTTTTTTTTTTGAAGATCTCTAAAATTAAAGGTTTATGTTTCAATATCCTTCATAAAAACTGTAAAAAAAACCTTCAATGTTTAATCATGAAGGGAAAATGCAGATATTTTAAAGGTTTTATGCAGAAAAATTAAAAACTTCAAAAAAAACTGCAGTTTTTTGTTTCAATATCCTTTATAAAACCTTCAATTTGACAATTTTGATGAAGGTTTCATGCTGACTTTTTTTGCTAGGTTACATGCAATCCTTCGAGATCATCAGCCAGGGTTGCCAAAATATAAACTTTATCGCTTACCAATTTTCGCCAACTATCATTCGTACCTTATACCAGGAATTAACCCAAACCTTATGTTCTCGATCCTCCTTAACGCAACTCGCCTCCACGTTCCACCGAAAATTAACCACCTAACCGCCCCTGTAAGTGATAGGCATCGATTAGTGATAATTATTCCTTTTAAGAGAGCGGGGAAGAGCGATCCTTCTGGACGATCCCGTCACGTCTTTGCGTGGCTGGGGGTAGTTTCCACGACCATCAGCGGCACTTGCCCGTAATTGAATGAGAAGTTTCTGAACGTTATTAGAGAGGGGGGAGTGAGAGAAAAAGATCCCGCATAAATATTAATTCGTGTTCTTTCGCTCGCTCTCGTGCATTTTTGGAGTAAGTTTCTCTGGCACGCGATTTTGGGTCGCCCCTTTTTTTTTCTTGTGTTGCTGCAGACGGTTGGATTTCTGTGGGTTTTTGTTGGTGTTTTAGTAAGATTCTCATGTTCGGGTTTTGGAAAGAGTGTTCCGGGTTGTTTGCTTGTTATGGGGTATTTATGTAATAAATTTAGTGGTTTAGTAATTGTATTTAAGATGTAAAAGTATATGCAAGTTAATTTAAATCTGGGAACTCTTGTTTTAACCTCCCAGGCGCGATATGAATTTCATTTAAATAGAATTTTAAAATGATAAATCTTGAAATTTTATATTTTTTAAAATTTAAATTTCGTTGATTTGCTATTTAACGAACGTAAATTGTGACTTAAAAACACACAAAATGATTGCAGTTTATTAAATTATTAAAACATTATTGAGAGCTCACTTATTTCTTTTAATGTACTTCAAATTATTTATTCATACTGTGTATTTGAAGTTTGGACATACAGTATTACTTTTGGTCACTTTACAAAAAGCCTGAAATATCATTACCATTAGATAAAAATGCTTTAATTGTAATTATTAAACAAAGATTATTTTGAGTCTGTCTCAAGGAAAACAAATATCTGAAACAATGATTTTTTGCGATGTTGTTTTTTCAGTAACTATAATACTCTTTTTACCAGCGGGAATTTTAATTATTTATTAACGTAATGCCAAAGAAATTCAATTACATGATATTTTGCATTTCTTTGCTGGGATTAGAACCTGGACCCATTGCGTTGATGCCAAGTACGCAAGCGCTTCACTGTTGTTACATATATAATAATTAAGCTGACATATATAATAAAAATTAAATTAAACCAACAAGTATATACAAATTAAGCTCATTATGCATCTGTTATATAAAAAAAAATTAAAATTTCGAAATTTTCATTTACTTGACTTTAATGAGTAAATTTTTCACCTATGCAAAACAGATATTAAGTTTATGTGAAAACTTTTTTTATACAACTTTAACCGTTCATGATTACTCACTGTGTATTTCTCTCTTTCCAGTACTGAGTCTTCGCAACACACAGGAGGAGGAACCCCCTGATCCCCAGTTAATGCGGCTGGACAATATGCTGATCGCCGAGGGGGTGGCCGGCCCCGAGAAGGGAGGGGGCGCAGGGGCGGCGGCAAACGCCTCTGCTGCAGCCTCGAGCGGATCCCAGTCCGAAAACGCCATCGAACACTCTGACTACCGCGCCAAACTAGCGCAGATTCGCCAAATATACCACCAGGAGCTGGAGAAGTACGAACAGGTAAGCGAGGTTTTTGTGGTAACCCTGAAGTTATTATCACTGGCATGTAATATAACTCCAATCCAATTATCCGAACTCCAGTTATCCGGATCAAGCAAAGCGAGTTCGCCAATTATCTAGATCCTGATCGTTGTAAGATACATGAAAGAAATCAGCGAAATCCATATGTAAAAATTTCTGATCGGGGAATGATATTGTTTTTAATAGTCATTAAATTACATATGAAAGTAAAATTCGTTTTCGTTTTAAAATTAACCTACAAATGTTTTTTTTCGTGAATTATCCGGATATTCGATTATCCAGTAGGAATCTGGTCCCAATTGATCCGAATAATTAAATTTCTAATGTATAAACGAGCTGGACTGCGCGTGGCCGATTTTCCGTTAACCTTACAAATTGAAATCCGTCATTAGGAACTCCAGCTTTGAAATGTTTAATGTTATCTGTTGCCATTTTGAGTTATAAATTTTTAAATTACACAAAAATTTCGAAAGCAAAAATAATAAACATACGAATCTTATTTTGTTCTGCAAATTAATCAATCTTTAAGAAGTTTGAAACCAACCAGGAGCCACTTCAGCGGTCTTAAAATAACTTCTGAATAACTAATGACATCGTCCAAGTTGAGTAAACTCGACGTTTAGTTACTCGAGGTTCAGTTTGTATATAGGTGAGGTGTCGCGCTTCGATTTGGGCCAGAACTCGCTACCTAATGATCCATGGCAAGATGCTATTACCCTCTCGGCCAAAACGATTGTCGATGGCTGAGAGTGCAGAGCGTTGAGTGCACTGCCGCATAGGCATGTTTCCTACAATACTGACGAGTAAAATTTAGTTATTAGTGTACTAATTAATTTCTGTTTAGTGAGTCGTTAAATTAAAAACTGGTTGTTGAGGAAAGCAAGTCTTGCTGCAATTTTTATATCGATATAACAATAAAAAACAATTATGTTTTCAAATTCGGCAATAACAAGGGAATCGAATTGCGTAAGGAAGTTGGAAAAATTAAATTATATTTTTTTCACTTACGACCGATTTTTTTTTATCAAGTAACATGTATTTGCTTTTTATTTAATAGTGTGATTTTTAATTATATATTATTACCAAAGGATGACTAGTTGATATTACCGAATGATCTGGATATCCAAGGGAAAAATAGAATGTTGTTGTTGTTTTTTTCTCGTGAGTAGGCTTTTTTTAAATTTATTTTTGTTTAAATTTGCATTATAATGAAAGATTCTAAAAGATATTTTTCAAAATTGTAATGGAAAATTTTAACAAGTTTGGATACATATCCTATCCTTATAAAAATCACACAATTAATACAATAAAAGATGAATCGATTATGTAGATGGAAATGTTGCTTATTTCAACATTTCGGATACGGTAAAAGAAAATGATAAGTATTATTTATTATCCGTGCTTCAATTTAAATTGATTACATTCTGCAATATTTCCTTTTTATTGGAGTAAAACACGTAGATTATGTTAGAGAAATAAAAAAGATTATATATATATAATTTTTTACTTTCGGTTAATCGCAAAAATTATTAATCTATTTTTCTTTTCTTACTTCCCCCTTTTAAAGCATCTTTTTCCTTAATAACATTTATTTATAAAGCTGCATCGGGAGACGAAACACACCTTGAGATTAAGAAAAACTCTTTTTCATCCCAATCCTCTAATTACAGTTGAAGATGAAATGAACTGCGAAGAATTCAACATCTTCCATCTTCCCATCATCCCTTAGCGGCTATTACAGCGGATATTAATATATTTTTTTTTACTCTCCAACCTCTTTTTTTTCTGTACCTCTCCAAAATATTTAGCTCCCCACCGGGTCTCCGGGGTGCATTCAAGGCCCTCTTCAAAAAGATACAAAATCCAGCCCATTCCCACTCGGTCCCAGGACACACCAAGCACCGTGAATGATTCCTCCAGAATAATTTCATTAGTCTACCCGCTTCAAAGTTTGGGGGGCAATTAGAAAGATTCTCACTCATCCATCTCGGTTCTTTTTCTTCTTGAACGTCTTTTGGGGGAGGAGGAGGAGGAGGGTGATGGTTCCTTTCTTCCGACTTTCCCATAAACAAGAGGTGGTATTTCTATTTAGCGCCCCTTTTATGCTGGGGAATTAAGCCCTTTTGGTTTGTGTACCTTCCTCAGCAAGAAGGGGGGCGCAGCAATAAGCCGAGGCACCTAGTAATAAAGGTTGATGGATTGCAAACAGTAATTGCCCGGGCCTTAACTCTCCCCTGCAAGCAAGTGGTCCAGGCAATTTGGTTAGCCCCGCTATTTAGCATACAAATTGCCCCGGGCGACTACTAATTACGAAAACTTTTGGGGGGGTTTGGCTTCTGGGAAGGTAGATTCGGCTTGGGAGGTTGACGGGCGTATTTTCGGACTGGATTTATATCGTCTGATGCATTTGTAGGGTTTTCGGCTGGGAGGCTTTCTGACCAGGGCCGGCAATCTGTCAAAGGGGTCAGTCTGTGTTTAGCATATACCTGCCGTCGCATATTTTATGAGCTGTCGGGGGGAGGTCCATATCTCTCGAAGTGATCCCGAAGTGAAGTTTATTGCGGGATATATTGGCGTTGTTTGCGATCTCACAATTGGCTTGATTTCAATTCACGTGTTTTTGAAAACTGTTGGAGGAAGCATACTTTACTTTTTTTTTAGAAAGGTCGGTCTGGAGGATATATATTTGTCCAAAAACACTTAGATGGAAATTTTTAATCGTATATTCTTATTGATTGAGCGTTAGCGATATGCCGTGTTAACTAGACCTTTCGGAATTTCGTCTGTTTGTCTGTAAATGTGTTTGTTACGTTGTCGCGACCAAACACATTAGTCGTTTTTCTTCAAATTTTACATGAATGTTCCTTGAAGTCATTGAAAACAACGCATTTTTTAAAAAAAAATGTATTATCATTCCGTTTCAAGATGGTGGCCATTCAAATGGTTCCGTTTCGTCTAAAGTTCAGCTTTTTTTTATGCCGCGAGGTCTACAGTTCCCATATACTAGTTTATATTTTATCAAACATATTAATACATTCACTGCCAACTGCGAGATATCTCGTAGTATTAGCATGGAGTTCAAATATACCGTGTTAATGACTTTAAATATTATCTGTGAACTATATTGGTGATTCATGTAAAAATATAATTTGTATTTAAAATGAATCAATGAAAAATTGAATCAATTAAAATGAATTTATAATTGAATAGGCAAGTCATTTTTATGATTTTCAATTTGGTTATGAACGCAGGAATTAAGCACAATATCTGTCTAATGTGCTTAATACCTGGCTTGCCCCAACAGTTTTCTATGCTTACTATATTTTGGTAAATACAGATTATTATACAAGAAGGGCTATGTTACACATAAATTAAAACTTTATTTTTATAGCCCTTTCTTCTTCAATTTACTATTTAAAATCTAGATCCATTGATTTATACTATATCTTGTTCTAACCGCACCACAGTATAATTAAAATTATTCTCAAACTACACCAGCGAGTCATACTTTTCCAAAACTGACTCCCTTCGCTTCTGTACCAAGACCGATGCGTCGTTTTGTAGTCCAAATCCTTTATCTCTCAGTTCAATGTTCGTCCTGGAGGTTAACTAATGGAATGACAATAGCCGAGAGTTGTTCTTTGACAGCTCCAGAGTGATCGCTCTTGAATTCCGGATGGGGCTGGTAGTCGCTTGTCTGATGAGCCGAGTCTGCAAGAGTGGCAGGGTTTTCAGTCTCTTGCAGAAAGGTTGGAGGTTAAGTGTTTATTTCTTTCCCCCCCCCCCCCTTTTTATTTTCTCTGAAACGTTTTGACTGATTTTGGTACAGATTATCGGGGTCCTTTTTCTACTTTGGAAAGCGATTGGTTGTTTATACTTGTAGCTGTTTTTCCCGTAACGTGGTGGTTTGTATTTGACAGAATTTGGGTTTTGTGCTTGTTGTATATTTAATGGATATTTTTGCTAGTTTTTAGGTATTATCGAATTGGTTTTGGTTCCTACCATTTTAATATATTTTTTTCTCTCCATTTTTTGGACATTTTAACTGATTTGTAAAGTTTACCAGTCATTCTAACTCTTTATATTAATTTTCATGGAAAATCTAATTTAATGGCATTTAATTTAGTTTCAAAATAAATGTTTGTTCAATTTTGCTTAGCTTCGAAATAAAACCATATTTACAAGCAATAACCTGTTAATATTAAAATAAAGTTGATGATAGAAACCTGTGAATGTACTGAAGTTAAGTGTAAATACATCTATTCGATTTTTTTATATAAACTATAGTAGAAATAAGTAAAACGTACTATTCATTTCTAAAAAAAGATAATTTGATTTAAAAAAATTACATTATGTTAAAACCACGATTCGACTTTATGGAAGCATAAGAATTAGCATTTTTCACAAAACTAGATTTTATAGTTTTTCTAAAATTACCGTATCGTTTTATTGTGTTTAAGGAACGGTAACTCGTGACTTTGATTATCGATAAGATCAACCTAAGACTCACTGTGTAGAAGTGACTGCTGCACGTAATATCTTATATTAGCTTAAATGTCATCAAGTTGGCAATATGTTATGAGGAAATTTGGAGAGTGGGTTATAAGCTCATATATTGTCCTTGTGACCTTAGTTCAAAATAATGAGGCAGTGTTCTTGGGTCTTTCCTTCGAGATAAGATTTCAAACGGTCTCAATAGTCTATTGCATAGCTCTGAACCTGGGGAAATTCGGCTTACCATTTTCATGTTTGAGCTTATTTATATCAATAAAAGAAAGAACCAACCCGTGAATCGCAAAATATCTATTTTCTCTGCATATGAAAGGCTGAAAATTTATATGCAAGTACTATTTATTCTTAAGATGAGGCTCGGTTTTGTATAATTCCATTTAGTTTTATGAATGACAGTTTTAGAAATATTGAATAAATAAACATCTTTAAAAAATATTTTCAAGACGTTCTTTTGTAGTTCGGTTCAAAACAAGGCAAAACGTAGCAAAGTGGGGCCGAACTCCTAGTTTCTTACTACATTTAAATGATTACGGTAATCTTTCTTCTTGCATTAATTTCGGTTGCAGAGTTAGATGTACCAAGCAATAACCATTTCATTTCGGAACCATTTCCAATCCATATCTTAATTCTCTTTAATCCCTCCCAGAATGGAAATTCAAATTCCACTTAATCAACTTTCTTGTCTCCAGTAAAACACCCCCCCCCCCCCCCCCATCCCTTCCCCATCATCTTGCTCCCGAGCATCTTCTACAAGATTATGTTCCCCGAATTATTTCCCCGCTCTCCTGATGATGCTAAGACGCAAGAATTACCCCAAGTCCTGCAAAATAAAACAAGAAAACGGGAACACGCAAAAAAAAACCTTGAAAAGAACGGGGACCTGGGAATGCCAATCAGAACGTAGTAATTATGAAGAGGACGGGGGTATGGGGGGGGGGGTCTTAGTAATCGAATTCCACCCGTGGTAATTAGAAAGGAGACGGTGTTCTCCTGGGCTCCTGACTCTCCTTTCTCAATTAGAAAACTCTCCGACTTTAATCCATCTCTGGTGAGGGTGTATGCATCTGCAGATATATTGCCCCCGATGTTTCGTCGGGTTTTACCTTTAAGCTCCCCTTTACAGCCTTTTAATTCTTCGCCGGAGATCTTTTTAATTCCAGCTTTTCCTCGTTTCGAGTGGGAATGGGCTGTTGGGTCGTTCTGAAGCGATTGTTATCATATTCCTTTTAAATCCCCCTCTGGTAGGTTTCCGTTTTCCGAGTGTGATTTTCGCGAGTTTGGTGTCGAAGAGTTTATATTTGTTTCGTTGGCTGGTAGGATTAGGTCGTTTTGGGGGAATATCATCGCGTTTAAGGAATTCAAGTACATGTGATACATAAATTTTATGTATTTTTAATATAACCATTTGCCCCACGGCTTGTTCCATGCACAATTATATCAAAGATATATCTGATAATATTCATACAAAAAATTAAAGCTATATCTCTATTAGAAAAAAAAAGCCTTAGCATTTTAGATGCAGCAATATACAAAAAAAAATAACACTGAAAAAAAGCGATTTAAAGTTTCTAAAAAATCACTATTTATGGTACATGTATCATACTGTTATCCAAATATATTATACTTTGTGTCAAGATAAAAATATTTATTATCAAATACTTTTATAATTGTTCAATTTTTAATTTTGAGGGAACTTTCTTTCAAGTATTCTTGTGTCACTATAATATTAAAACATATATAACTTTAACAGAGCAAGCTATTTTTTTATATATTGTTTTCTATTCATTTACATGAAAGTACATCCATCTCCTCACTAATTGGAAGTATTTAAAATGTGTTATGTAGCATTAGTATTTAGAATTACGATTTCAATGCCTGAGAAAAAAAATAGATAGCACTGGAAAAATATTAAATAGTCATTCATAGTATCGAATTATTATTTCACTTAATATCTTACTTATAAGTAATGAAATAAGCTTAAATATTTATTTAATTTTACTACGGTCATCTTGGTCATTCTAGCACTTTAATTTGGCCAAATTGTAGTGCACTTTTAACCTCTGTCAACCAATATAAAAAGCAAATAAGTTCAGAAATATATTAAATGATGCTCTGAATGTTTTCATATATGGTTAGAAATGTCGTAGAAGTAATTTAAGCTAATAAAAAAAGTAAACATTGATCGTTTTCAGGGTACGGTGTCTTCTTAAATATTTTACACTTGTATAGAAAAATTACTGAGCAACACTGTGTGTGTGGAAGAGGGGAGAGGGGTTCAAGTATGTTTTGACTGTATGTAAGAAATACATTAAGTCAAGCTTTTCATCAACTATATGCTTTTAAAACTGAATGTTAAAAAAAAGTATATGCTTAATATATTGTAATCTGGACTGAATCCTATGAAAAGCCGCATCATTGAATTGCTTCATTCTCGCCCCCGCTTTTAAAAGAATAAAACGCCCCAAACACAATTGTTACACCCAATATAAATCAACCCTAAAACTCGAGAGGCCTTTATCCTAACACAAAACCCCCCGAAATCAACTTTTATTTCTCACCCAAAACAACAAATGAAATAACTCAAATCCCGGTACTTTTATTGCGGAACCGTGGGTTAAACCCGAAACGAGAAAATAAAACACCCCCCCCCCCTTCTCTCTCTCCCTTCCCCCCCCCCCCCTACCCCCTAAATATAAACTCTTTTACTGGGAGCTTTATTTAGATTGACGCTCCAGGAAAACAGGAATCTTCCACTTTTTTTTTTTTTACTTTCCCGATGGAAGATACAAATGAAAAAAGAATCCCGGTAAAGTTCTCCAGGCGCCCTCACAATTAACCCCCTAATCTCCTAGAAAAGAGCCCCCCCCCCCCCTTCAGGACAAAACAGGAAAACGGGAGTTTCGCGTCCCAGCTGCAGCCGGGATCAGGAGGGGGATCGGCGAGTGACAGGTTGTCGCCGTGTCCTGTCACTCCCCCCGATCCCCTGTCCTGATCCCGGGCACCTTGTGAGGAGGTGATCCCGGGCTGTCACATGCTTTTAAAATCTCCCGTTTTCCCCGGGAGTTGTTTGCGGTGGTGTTTACAAGGGCGCCGGTGTTATGCCGGAAAGGTGGGTTTAAAACGGGAAAGAGATACCCGTGGGAGAGCGAACGCGAGAATTATAAATAGAGAGGGGTACATTTGAGGTTATTAGAAGCTTTTTCTTTTCTTTTAGCGTGTTGGATTTCGATAAACAATTGAATGAGTTTCATTTGTGCATTAAAACCATTGTTTTATCCACATGCGGTTTATTTGGGTTTTTTTGTTAGCTAGGTCCAAAATAATTTGAATTATTTGCGGTTCGTCCATTTTATTTTTGTTTGTAGACGAACCGAAATACTTCTATATTTATAAGCATGGTAAAATAATAAATCCAGATGAACAGGACATGTTCCGTCGAAATCCGATATTCAAGATTGCCAGACTGTGAACGGAAAAAAAATTAATATTGTATATAAAATTTTAAAGGTATTGTCAAAGTACGGTGTTGATTTTTTTTTTCGGAGAAGGCTATACTCGGGGACAACCTAAGTTGAACCTGAAGCGGAAGCTATGATATATATAAATATTCAGTTGCTTTAGGCTCAACTTTTGTTGTTCCCGAGTATAGGTGAAATTACTTAAAGCTCGCATAAAAAATTTCAACAGTTAAATATGCTTTGTCTTGTAAAAAAATATAAAGTTTTTAAATTACATCAACAACAGGATTCGTTCAGTTTTTAAAAGTTATTTTTAACTTTAATTACTTAACGGTTATCTGTAAGTTAATAGTAATTGTAATAATTTTGATTTTATAAAAATTAACCGCAATCCAAACAAATAATTCAGATCTGATAAACTTGTATTTTATTCTTTAATATTGAGAATTTTATATTTTGATGTTTATATTTACCATATATAGTATATTAACACCCATTTTCTGTACGTAGCTAAGAATTACGGGAGAGACCGTTGTTTTCTCACATATGGTGGCTTCTCAGTGAGGAAAGTCCAACAACAACAAAACAAACTTTACAGAGCATGTCGCCGTGTGTTTTTGTATTGCTTTCTATACTCGGGGACAACCTAAGTTGAACCTGAAGCTAGGATATGTATAAATATTCAATTGGCTCAACTTAGGTTGTCTCCGTGTATACCTTCTTTCTCTTTGATTATAAATAATTTTAAATGGTTATTTTTTTTTATTTACCCTTTAACTGTAACATGTATTAATATACTCCAATGAACAAAATAAGCATATTTACATATAGTATTAAATAATAGCTAGGAATATACAATACATTTTATTTAAAGTTAATTTAGTACAACAAAATATTACTAAACAATTTCTTATTAAACTAACTAAGTTACCAAACTAAAATTTCCAAAAACCAGTAACACTCTTATCATAATTAAAGTTAGCCTGTTAAATCATTTTAACAACTGTCGTTCGCTTTATATTCATTTGTGACATTTCTTTCACGAATTGAAACTGATTATGTGACTACTAAAAACTGTTACTACATCCTCATATGTAGTATAATATTTAAATTCACATAGGTGAAAATTCCACGCAATCATTTCGTTTCGTTATTCCGAGTTGAAACTTAATCCAATAAGATCTACCCCTTCATTTAATTAAACAAAAAAAAATTAGCCAGATGGCATTTAAATCATTTTAAACGACCATCTGCTAACTAAATCATCACTCATCCCCCCCTACCAAAACCCCAACTCCTCAACGCGTTAATCCACGTGTCGTAGATAAGGATTAAAACCGAGTTTTTTCGAGGCCCCCCCTGCGCGATCCCCCAACACCAATTTTTCACTCTCCCTTTAACGGTATCTGCACTCCTTGGAAGATGAAAAGTATTTTGTCCGCCCCCCTTTCCCACCTTAAGTGCTTATATTTGCTTATCTCCAAGCGATTCAGGGGGTGGAAAGCGCCCTGTAGAAAAAAAAGTAAGCCCCCCATATCTACCAGAAAATCCGTCAACCCTTTCCCCCTCCTGCTTTTCACCCCGCATTTAGAAAATCGTTATGCGTGTGCCCCCACTTGCATATCTGGGCATTATGCGGGGGGGGGGGAAAGAAAGAGAAGAAAATTTGCCATTTCAATAATAATTCGGGGGTAAGTGTGTTGGGGGGGGGGTAGAAAGGGGGTTATAATCAGATTTGCCACTAAGTCTTGCGGTTTCTGCCTTCTAAAAGTATTCGGGTTCAGTGGGGTTGAGGGTTTGGGTTGGTAGTGAAGCAAGTCGGGGATGGCGTGCGAAGCACAAGGGTTGGTTTTGGTGGGTGTGAAAATGGGATTTGAGAGGGATGCGTAGGATAATGTTTTTATTCGGTGTAAGAAGTTTTCTTTTGGGTATAGACCATTTTTAGAGTAGTTAATCATTGGATTGGGTAACCAGGTGGTTGCTATAAAAGCAGTAATGGTTATGCAGTAGAACTCTAGTTATATAGATCAAACAAAGCGGATCGTCAATTATTCAAGAAAGCAAATAGAATGTTGGGGTACATCAGAAAAGGTGTTTCATCAAAATCTGAGGATATCATCTTGCCATTGTACAGAGGTTTGGTAAGGCCACATCTTGAGTATGCTGTACAGTTTTGGTCACCATATCTTAAAAAAGACATTGAATTGTTAGAGAAAATTCAGCCCAGGGCTACTAAAATGGTCCAAGGGTTTTCAGGCATGAATTATGAAGATAGATTAAGAAATTTGAATATGTATACACTGGAAGAGATAAGGGTTAGGGGAGATTTGATTCAACTGTTCAAATTTATCAAACAAGGGGATGTGGAGGGTTTAGATTTGAATATGAGTGATAGAACGAGAGGTCATGGGTTTAAGTTAAACAAATCCCATTTTAATCGGGAAGGGAGAAAACACTATTTCTGTAATAGGGTAATAGACAAATGGAACAACTTGCCAGTGAATATTGTTAATTGAAAAGGAGTAACGGATTTTAAGAAGTTAGATATGCATTGGGGGCTAGTTAGGAGATACTAGATGGACCAACCTTGTTGGGCCTTGACCCTGTTGTTGGTCGTCAGTATTTGTATTTGTACCACTTTGAGAAAAAAAATTAGTAAAATCTACATTTTAAAAGTTTCCTTTTAGGTGAATTATATTGTTTTATATAGTCATTAAACTACATTTCAAGACCCAAGTTCGTTTTTTTTTTACTAAGAAATACAAATTTTTCGTGAATTATACTATTATTCGAATGGGATCTTGTCCCAATTGATCGGGATAATTAAGAGTTCGGTTATATTGCATTCCAAAAACAACGATGGGGAATCTTATTATTATAAAAACATATTGCTTAGAAATTTAAATTTGAAACTTATTTTTAATTTTTTTTTAATATATATTCTTTGAAATATATGGTTAGGTCCATTTCAAAGTTCTATGTTTATTATTAAAAATTTTCGAAGTATTTTTCTACTCCTGCCGTACATGAGTTTAGTTGTTAGTTGTCGCCTGCGCTGTTGTGCTTCCTTATATAGAGACGTAACACGAGGGGGGAAAGGGGGGGGGGGCGACGTGATTAAATAATAAAACTAAATAAATTAAATAATAAAATAATAAAACTTTTGTCAATAAGCATTTTAGTAATTAAGGATTTTAACATTTTCTTTAAGATAAATTTTATTACTTTAATGATTTTCTACTGGTTCTAAAATTATATGGGCTTAAAGAATAATTCCAGGCAGGAAAAACGTTAAAAATGATAGACAAAAAATAGATACGCACTTTAGGCTTAGGATATCACACATTCAAAGTTCCTTGGTCTTTTGGACACGATATTGGACTCCGGATGTTCGATTCCTTGTATACACCAATAACGAATGCTTGCTGTGTAGAAAAAGCTGACATTTTCTCACGTTTATTGTGGTAAAGAAGTTTGGGGAGTTGGAACAGGCCGTATTCTCATCTGACCGTTATTCAAAATGACACCACTATGTTACCAGGTATTTCTTTTGTTATACATTCCAAATAATTACCAATAGCCCGTTGTGTAGTAATAGTGCGACGTAAATTATCCTTTATCCGAAGTTTTTTTCTTCTAAATTTTGACGGGGGCGTTTAAATTTGTTTATGTATCGCGTTATCCTTTTACAATGTACATTACGCATGGGCTTAAACTAAGGATATAATGTAATACTTTTCATAAATAGTACATTTTAATGTATTTCTTTTATGTTTCCTTATATAAAATACTATTTAATTTTTATTTTAAAATAGTCATCCTTTCGGTTTGCTAACATTAATATTTTTTGCTCTTTAAATTAAAATTTCAAGCAAGTAAATAAAACAAATTTCCTTAATCACACACACTATTTTACTAGCAAACAAGCCTTGTTTCACAAAACTACAGGTAAAAATATATGTTAATTAGTTGTTTTCATTAACTAAACTGCCTAAAAGTTTTTATCCGTTGAAAATATTTTTCATTACCCTATGACACAATTTCGATGAAGAAGTATAGGTCCTTCGTCCCTTCAGTTCGGTCACATCCCATATTGCAATATAGCCATACTTTTACTCATCCCCAACACTTAGACCACCCTGCTTCCGAAAAATATTTTCAAGTTGGAGGTCGCACAAAATTCCAGACGAGATTTTTGTTAGAGGTATCTCCCCCCAAGCCTTTGTGAGTGGGAAAAAAAGGCAGAAAATGAAACGAAAGGGGTAGGAGAAAGGCGACTCCTCAAGAGGTAGATGGGAAGTAACACAGCTTCGAATTTCTTCATCCCAACCACCAAAACCCCCATGAAATATTCAGACCCTCTTCCACCAAAACCCCCGGAAAGAACTTTAAGTAGCGGCTTCGACGATAATGATATTAAGTCGGTTCCAAGATTGATGGCTCCCTGGAGGTTGTTTCCCTCGGTCCGGGGCCGTACGCGAAATCCCCCCACACGCAGTCGCCTCGGAGAGACCATTTTTAATGAATTAGTTGTCGCCTGCGCTGTTGTGCTTCCTTATATAGAGACGTAACATGAGGGGGAAAGGGGGGCCGACGTGATTAGCCCTTTGGTTTGGGTTAGAACAATAGAGAAACGTCATAAAACAACGCTCTCTCTTTGAAAGATAAAAAAAAGGGATGGTTTATAGGGGCATGAATATGTACAGTTGGTCATCTGTCTTGTGCCTTGTCTTCCTTCCCCCCCTGGAAAGGCGTGGGTGCTGATTGGTCAGACGAGGATAGATGGGGTGGGGGGTGTTATAGGGAGGAATGTCAGGTGAAAAGACAACGTCATTTGTAATGCGTCAAGAGAAGAGTGTATTGTTGTAAAGCCTAGCTACCGCGATTCGTTTTTTTTTTGTTTTTGTTTTTGTAGTTATTATTTTTTGATGGCGCGAAAGGTGAACAGGTTGCTTTTTTTTGTATTTTTTTTTTTTTTAATTTTTTTTTTTTTTTTTGTATTTTTTTTTTTTGAAGGGAAGGGTGAGGTTAAAAAGTAAACCCTGCGAAGAATGTCGCGGGGGTTGTCAAGAGCCGAGAATGAAATGTCGTTGTGTTTTTTTGTTGTCTTTCGAGATCCGTTCTGTGGGGTTTGTTTTATTCGGGGGGGGGGGGGGATGTGTTCCTGTTTTTAATGAAGTTGCTTTCTTTATGTGTTTTTTAATGTCTGCTTTCGTCAACATTTTCTTTGTGTATTTTTATTATAAAGAGCCGCATTGTTTTTTTTAGATTCGGTGTATTTTGAAGAATTCTTTGTTTGAATTGTCTGTGAGAGACCCGGATTTTTATAAATTATTTCTAGTTTTTTTTTTTTTTTTTTTAATATCGTCTATTAAATATTTTATAAGGTTTCTTTTTTACAAAGAAGTCCGGATCTATGAAACATTATTAACATAGATTTGCAAATAAAAGTTTTGTTCTTAGAAATGCGGATTTTTTCTTATTTCTTAGAAATAATTCAAATTTATAGTTTTAATTTATACATCATCTTGCTTACATCGGAATTTCTTTTTTATTGTTTTTCAATGAATTTTGACTTAAACTGCTTTAAAATGTTGACGTATTTTTTTAAAAATATTAATGCTATGAAAATTCGTGTTATGAATTTTTAAGAGGTACGATAGTATTTCCAATAAAACAAATGAGTTTTAAATGTTAAGTTTTAATATTTTTGTGTTGCATCCTTATTTAAAAGATAAGTCTTAATCTTTTAAATAAGGATGATAATTTGATATATTGACGTACCTTTCACACAAAATGCCTCACTAGCCCAATTAAATTCACGTTACCTTGAAAACTATAGTATAAGGATAGCCGTGTATGAGCGATTATTACACTGCAACTATCATTCGGCGATAATCAAACGACTAACTAAAAAAATCACTCAGCAACTGCCTGGCGATTATTTTAATTGCATTTGACTCTAAGCTGCCACATTTCTGATTTCAAAATCGCCAAAATAAAGATGAAAAACGGCCAAATTGTCGAATATTGGACAAAGTTGTTAAGCGCGATATTGAGCCACAGGGATATTTTGTCCGATAGTTGCATGTCCGATAATTGCTGAGTGAGCGGACGCAATTTCAATTTTTCAATTGCATGCAACTAAATAGTTCAGTTGCATGCCAGACAATTGCCAGTGCGCATTTTACATTCGCTTGGCGTTATCAATGTACTGTAATTTTGAAATGCAGAGTTGTATTAGCAGTGCGCCCGCCTTCTTATAGCTAAAGTATTTCCATATGCGTGTAGTCACAAGAAAATGAAAATAACCCATAAAATCAAGGATCTTTTATTTTTCGAAATATAAACAATATTTTTTAATAATTTATGAAGTAATGTCGCTTTTATTTCATTTTTTTTAAAGCCTAAATGTCAACTCAATTTCTAAATTTTTGAAAATAAAAAAAGCATTACATCCCTTTCTTTGCTAACGTGTCTGATATTCCAATAAAGATAACTATCTCTATTTTTGAACAATTTATCACTTATCTTTTCCTGGTGGGCTGGATCACCATCCTTCGTCGAGATGTCATAACGCATTCTACTGGCTCGAACAATACCTTCTCACAACACTATAGAAGATACACGTTGGGAGTTAAAACAATGCGACACGTCAAAAAAAGCATAATACACCGCGGGAACATAAAAGACACAAAAGAAAGAAATGTTATCTGTGTAGTGACCGAAAACCACCGCTTTCACGTTGGCAAAACAGATGGTGCATGTGCGAAATCCGACCAGCATGTGTTCGTACCAGTATATCGCTCCATCAAGGCCCCTCTTATTGTCACCAATTAAAAGTTCAGTGAGCGGACAAATTAATAAGGGACTCATTTAGTGTGGATGAACAAAGAATTTTGAGGATGAAAGGGATGGGGGGGGGGGGGGGCTTCCCCGGACGTTACATTTCACGGCTGTCAGAACCTAGACAAAAGATTAGGGTTAAACAAAGCCGCCTGCCCACACATTACATTAGTTGCCTAGTCCCATTAGGCCTGCGCTTGCTAATCTGACGCTGCGTCTATTGTGCGCTGCGTTCGCTCCGTTTGCGCCATGTGGCATTGAGTCCACAGGGGTAGGGGAGGGGTAGCGAGCGGGAGCCCCCTTTTTAAAAGAATAGCCCCGTGAACTTTTGATGCACCTTTATATCCGTGCTTAGAAAAGCGTTAAGGGGTGTGCTTTTCTAGTAAAGCGTTGAGGGTATGCTTTTCTCTGTTCTCCGCTTTTAACCTTTTCTTGGCGATTTTCACGCCCGGTTGTTTTCTTCTGTGTCGGGAAGGTGAAGGGGGTTTTGAGTGGTTGGGGTTTTATTGTGCAATGAACATTACCGTGTTTATGGGTTTGATGTTTGTGGGAGGGTTCTGGTTTGGGTTTGATAGCGATGATGTGGTTGGTTGTTGGGAATGTATGGATTGCTCTTATTGGTTTAGTGCCGTAATAGTCTTTAATCTCATTATAATTTTTAATTAAATTGCAACCAACGTTATTGTAAATTTAATTTACCTTCATATACCCTACATTATGAATGTCATTTTACTGAGTATTAATAACTACAGTGGATTCTCCTTACAATCTCTTCCTGCATATTAAAACTCGTCTTTATAACGACCTCAATTTAAATTCCAATTGGTAGATTAGTTTATAATGCAAAATTATTATTTTTTTACTTGTTACAACGACCTTTTTGTTAGAACGACCACTAGTAGTGGTGTGATGAGAAGTTGTTATATCAAAAGCCAAGCTGTCTATTCATAATTTTATGTTTGATGTTTCAACAAAATTCACCTTGCAAGTATACTTTTTTTTTTAATTTATATGTATTTTTAATAAAGGAAAATAATAGCGTTTTAAAATCAATATGTGGAATGAAATATTTTGTATTTTTTGAAGAAAAAAAATTATGTAGATTTTTAAAATTTTACTTTAAACTGTGTAGATTCAAATTTGCTTTAATGCTAAGTCTAATAAGTTTTATTTCTGTTTAAAAAAAACTATTTTCAAAATTTATAATTATCATTGTTTTGTTTGTTGCGTTTTTGTATACATAAATTCTAAAATATTGCCTGTGAAAAAGTATGCACTCACCCTGGAATATCAAAATATATTACATGAAACTTAACAAGTTTGAATCCTCAATTTGTCAAAATTAAATTTCAAAATAAAATCACCCAGTCAAAAGATAAATATATTTTATTTAGATTGCGAAATTGTGCCACCTATATTGAATTCCAAATATTTAAAATAAGATAAACTGCTTTTTAAAATCGCAGTTATCTCAATCAAATTTAATTTCAAAGGTACTTTTCACACATCAAACCTAAAAACACGACAATCACAAATAGAAAATTCACATCAAGCAACAACTTTTCTCCATTACCGAACCGAATCCCCCCTCTTAAAATGAAGCACAACCCTTTCCTCGGTCCCACCTAATCAGAGCAGTTCTTCCGCATTGCTTTGCACCACCGAGAGTTTTAAACCTCATCCTTCTTCCGCAAGGCAGGTGTCGAACTCGCGGCCACGTGGTGGTTAACCCTCTCTGACCCTTGGACGGCGTCATTAGTAAGCACCTTCTTGATTAATGACCCGGGCATGCACGAGCAAACAATCGTGGCCTGATTGCCTTTTGCTCGAGAAGCACCCCGTTATTAATGGTGCCCTGTTTGAACCCCTTTCTACAGCAGCAGAAACCCTTCTTTAAAAATGGTCTGTGGATTTGAATTCTAATGGCATGTCTGCAGTTGTTGGGGGGTATTTTTAAGAAATGGGATTTCTTGTTGTTTGGTGTCCTTGTTGCAAAGTGGGACATTATGATGTGTTGTAATGTAAGGTGTCATTAGAAATATTTTACAAAACGCTGTTTTTTAATTTGATTGGCTTTCCCAAGACTATAAAGTTGCTGAACATTGCATTTTAACGATGGTACAGGTATACCATGACCTACACTCATCTTGCTGCAATGAACAATAGTATTAACCACTCATATATAAAAAACTTACCTTTAGTCGAAGACTACTTAATTTCAAATAAAGATGTCACTATAAAAAGAATTATTATACAAATTCGTTGTAATCAATTAATCACGTATGTTTGTTAAAAGGAGTTGTCTTCGAAATTTTTCATAATAACTCATGTAAACTTTGTAACACAACAGAAAATAAAACCTGGGATCATGTATTTTTTTATCTGTCAAATTTAAGATGCGTTCAAGCAAAAATACTTATCCTCAATTGAATCCAGTAACATTTCAACCATCCTAAAATTTCACAAACCAGAATTTTTTTGTTTTTATTATTTTTGGGGTATTTTTAAGAAATAAGAGTTGGCGGGATTTTTTGTTGATTGATGTCCTTGTTGCAAAGTGGGACATTAGGATGTTTTATAATGCCAGGTGTTAGAATTTCAGACCATTGAAGAAGCTTTGCCATTGTAAATAGTTTAAAATTTACTTCACACCATCTATGAACTATCCTTCAAGCACAGTTTTAGGGCCACGCATTTACCTTTTAATGTCTAAATGCATGCAATTAATATGTCTAAATTATTGCAATTAAAAAAATTAATGAAATAACATCATTTTATAGATTATTAAAAAGTATTGTTTATATTTCGAAATTTAAAGACCCTTGATTTTTTGGGTTATTTTCATTTTGTTGTGACTTCACGCATGTGGAAATACTTTGGCAATAAAATTGCGTACTATTAATACAACTCTGAATTTAAAAATTTAAATACATTGACAATGTCAAACGAATGTAAAATACAAACATATTCAAGGTACTTAATTGGAGTATTGTTAGTTCAATTGTAAATATTTATGGCTTCGTAAAACTAAAATTAAATGTATGTACAATAAAACGTAGTTTTTGTTTACAAGGTCAAAAAGTTTGTCTTGACATTTAAGCAAAGTCATGGATTCGTTAATTATTACTAAAAATTGAACTTATCCTTTTGTATTTTACATTCATTTGACATTGTCAATGTACTGTAATTTTTAAATGCAGAGTTGTATTAATAGTACGCAATCTTATTGTCAAAAGTATTTCCATATGCGTGTAGTCACAAGAAAATGAAAATAACCCATAAAATCAAGGGTCTTTTTTAATTTTTGAAATATAAACAATATTTTTTAATAATCTATGAAATGATGTCTTTTTTATTACTTTTTTTTAATTGAAGGAAATTAGACATGCTTCTTGTATTTAAACTTAAAATTCAGATCATTGTATTATTGATAAAGCATTGTAGTTGTTGGGTATTTTTAAGAAATGAGAGTTTGTGGGATTTATTTCTTCCTGCTATTCCCATCATCATGTCTATAAACCTACTGCCCTTTGAAAATCATAATTTTCGACAATAAGATATTGTCGAAGCGAAATGTTAAATTTTCAAACATCCTTAAAACTGTATATATTTTGAAACCTATAGGGATTTTTTTAATTCACTTGCACAGCATAAAACTAAGTTTAAAAGCAGAAAAATCTTGCAATATGTATGCAACTCGACCCCCCCCCCCCCCCCCCCATCCCCCAAAGACGATCTACTTACTGGCAGGTACGGATTCTCTTTTCCCTTCTCCATCACAAGACGCAGGAGAAAAGAAGCGCAAGAGCAAAGGATGCTGCAAGGAAAAGGAGAGAGCGAGAGCGGTAGCTGTCAGTGGTGAAACAAAACACAGGTTCCTGGAATGTGATTAGTGTGCCATAAGCCTTATGGAATATCCCTCCCTGGCCCTAGATTAGCTTTTTGCGCTGCCATGCGAGAGGGAGGCTAAACTAGTTAGCAGCAAGAGGGGGGGGACGAGACTCCAGCGAGCGAAATATCATGAGTTATGTCTGTGCTAATTGGAGGAGATGGTAGGCACACCGGCCGTGGATATAAATCCCCTCCTGGGAGCCACCTGGCCGGGCCTACGCGTTAACACCACTGTGTATAGATAGACATGAGATAAGATCGACATGAACGAAGCAAAAAAAAAAATCCCTTATAACCTTAGAGTAGAGCATAAAGATAAAAATGTACTGGTGGGGCGGTGCTATAACCAGTGGATGGAACAGATCTCTCCCATAAAACCTGACCAGTGGAGTTTATGGGGGTGGGCTGGTCAGTTATCGATTTTGCAGGGGTTGGGGGGTACAGAATAATGCGATAGGATTACCGCGCCACTGGATCCTTGTCATATTTAATGGTGGGTTTTGTAGAGGCTTTTAGTGTGGTTTTTCTGGGAGGTTTTCAGAAGTGGGTCGCCCCCTAATTGGAAGTTTATGTCTCATGAAAAACGCTGATGCCCCCCCATAAACGCGGCGTTGTTTACCTCTTCGTCCCCCCCCCCCCCCCCCAACCCCGATTGTTTCGGGATGGAGCTGGGGACACTAAAAACGGGGCTTGTTTGGGGTGGCGTGAAATTTAATATTGCCGGTTTGTGGTTGGGGGCATCTGTTGCAAAGGTTTTCTTTCCCTTTTGCTTGTATTAGAAAGGGATTTCGTTTTTGGATGCATTGTTTCTAAAGATTTTTCTGCCCTCTTTTATGTGCATTGTAATATCTTCTATTTTATTCACTTGCATGCACAAATGTAGTTTTAATGTATAAACACATTATACATTTCATCTCCATTTCGAAAATAAACTAGTATTTGTATCCAAGATAAATTTTTTTTCTTTGAGCTTTGTCATAAGGATTTTCTATAATCAGAAAATGAGAATAGATTTATGCAATAACATGCCATTAATATTGAGTAATAATAGGATATTTTTAAAACAAGATTTTTTTATGTCTTTGTGTGTATTTAGTGTGCCTTACTTGTCATTATACTTTGGTGTTTCGCAAATTATGTATTGGTTAAGTTTGGAAATCCTTATCTAACTTCTTACTAACCTTCAATAATACAATAAAGTTTCCCCATTTTTAGATGAAATTTTTTTTGCCTAAAATTAAAAATTTGGTTCTTTTTCCGCCTAAAGAAAACAAATTTCAAACAGAAAGACAGCATATTCATTTTCACTGTGTATTTCAGTATACACCCATATGGGGTCTTGTCACCTTTTTACGGCCAAAACATTTAAGGCTGTTGACTCCAAACTGGGATCTTGCATTATTAAACGTCAACAATCCTTGAATTAAATCGGTAAGAAGAACAGTACTAGTCCAATGTGACCAGGATGGAGAGAGGGGAAAGAAGCCCTATGAGTGGTAGAAATGTCGACCGGTTGTAATCTGTATCCGGATATGCATTGCGCCGGTGATTTTTTTTGTGCGCTCCGACCGATTTTCAAGTTCTGCGCATAACGAAACTGTTGACAGTATCCCAAGAAGCATTGCGCTGAGGGCTTCTTTTATTTTCTACTGCGCCTGTACTAAGGCCTATCTTCTCCCCTCATTATCTATGAAAAGGTACTTCATTATTCTTGTAATGTTATTCTTCGCGCCGATTCAGTTAAACACTTCCATTAAGTATCCGTGAATCTTTCTGTATTTTGATTATGTTTTGTGATGATATTTACTTGTTGGTTTCGACTAAATTGTTATGTTCTTCCTTTTTACAGGCGTGCAGCGAGTTCACGACCCACGTGATGAACTTGTTGCGTGAACAAAGCCGCACGAGGCCGATCACGCCCAAAGAGATCGAGCGAATGGTGCAGATCATCCACAGGAAGTTCAACTCCATCCAAGTCCAGTTGAAACAGAGCACCTGCGAAGCTGTCATGATACTCAGGTCGAGGTTTCTAGACGCCAGGTAAGACTAAACGAACACTTTTATACCCCTTGAATTTTACTCTGATTAGCCACCTTGTTTGGTTGGGATCGATTGATCTCGTGACGTATTTGTGGATAGTTGCTGCACGGGGTTAACTGACCCCGTGGCGCATTTGTGGATAAACTGCCCGTTAGAATATGCCCTGGTTTGGACGAAGTTAATCAGTTGGCCTATCTATACCCTGTAAACACTATGACATCACATCCGCCATTTAGCCAGAATCGTAATACACGCACATAGTAACTTACACGAACAGAGCTTGGCGCTTTACATCAGCACCAGCCAAGAGTTGCCAAAACTCGCCAAGAGTTGCCAAAACTCACCAAGAGTTGCCAAATCTTGCCAAGAGTTGCCAAATCTCGCCAAGAGTTGCCAAAACTCGCCCAAGAGTTGCCAAAACTCGCCCAAGAGTTGCCAAAACTCGCCCAAGAGTTGCCAAAACTCGCCAATAGTTGCCAAAACTCGCCAAGAGTTGCCAAAACTCGCCAAGAGTTGCCAAAACTCGCCAAGAGTTGCCAAAACTCGCCAAGTGTACATAAGGCAGTTGTTCAAGGGACTTGGCTAAGATTTTTAAAAATGTATTTCTTTTTAATATGGCTGCGTGCTGCAGATAGGGCTTTAGGGGTATGAGCAGTGGCTGCAATGTGTGTGACACGGACGGAGATAAACAAGCACTGGACTGTGGTGCCTGAAGATCGGGGTTTGATTAACGGAAAGCCTTGGTTGTAATTGTTGAAATTTATTCAAAGTGATTTAATGCAGCCTATGTATGCAAGCAACTGCTCTTTTTATATATTTTTACACATTTTAGACTGCATGTCTTTTTCCAAAAATGAAACTTAGTATTCGGAGCTAAGATAAGCATTGAATGTACTCAAAAGTGAGTACATTTTACTTATTTTGAGTACCTATTTTTAACAGTGTTTATGTAAGGAGACATTATTATATATTAAATCAATGCTAAAACCAAAGTATTTCAGAATAAACATTTAAAAACAAAAATATATTTAACTCCTTACATCCCTACACGGCCCTTTCCCGCCAAATCCCTTTATGCCCCCGAAAACCTCCCCGCACGGGTCATATCCCCGCATCTCCCCACCACAGTCAGCAGCTATCCGGACCTCTTTTCCTGGACATTTAACTGAAAGACTTCTAAAGGAAAAACACAACAGCCGGACAGTGAATGCTGACAGATCCGTCCACGACGCACGCATGACAAGCAGAATAAAGTCCGGTCACTGCCGGATTAGGGCGGGGGTAGGGGGGCCTTCAATTGCGTCATTCCGGGATGCCTGACACGGAAGAATTAAGCTACGCCGGACCCATATGGGCGTGTAATGGGTCCCGCACTCTCTGGACCGTGGGCTACTCCCATAACTCTTCCTCCTCCATGCTCCCCTGATCTTCATCTTCCGCATCACTTGGGGATGCTGCCACTGCTTCTTACTGCCCGTTATTAGCTTTTGTTAGGCAGGGATGGATATCGACGTGTATTGTTATTTAGGGTTTTTTATTTTCTCGGGGATGTATTGTGAGGGTTGTGGATATTGGGGTTGACTTGGCTATGTAAAAAAAAAATATTTCGTATGTCTTTATGAAAAGTATAGGAAGATATTTCCTTCAGAGATGAAGTTAGGATTTTATATATGAGGTTTGAGTTCGCATTGTAAAATTGGCATTTATTCATTAGTGTTGTGTCTATTAAAACATTCAGTGATTTTTATATAAAGTTTGAAATAAGATCTTGTATTTTGAGGTAAACTTTGCTATGTAAAATTATTGTATTTAATATATGAGAAGTATGTGTATTCTCCAAGATGGACGTATATGTTTATTAGGTTATATTGAGTTTTACCCAGTTTTGTCTTCATCTTTACGGTTCTTGCTCCTATAAACTTAAAACAATAAGGTGTTTCATATTGATTTAAATATTTATTTTCAAAATTATGTAGTTAATAAATTTAGAAGATTTTAAATTAACAAGTTTTAGGTATGCTTTCTAAATTCTACTGAAAACTAATTCAACTAACTTAGCAGTCGATATTTTTATCAATGCATATATTAAATATTTGATGTAATGTATTACGTATAAATGTAATCGTTTTATTTAATTTAATTCAACTAGTACATCTAAATATAATATACTTATTTAAAGACATTGTATTTATATTTGAATGGAGAAATGACTATTAGTTTATGAACTATATTTAGAATGCACATAAATTTCAAGTTTACAATGTGTAATAGCTTTTCAACATTTCTCAAATGAAATATTTATTAAATCCAGTTGTAAAATTCCAACTGTGTTACGGTTTCCTATTATTCTTATTAAAATAAACCCCCCAAAGTTTGCTTTCAATTAAATATTAAACATCTCACTACATTTATAAAAATCCACGTCTCTCTTCTAAACAATACTTATTCTTCATTAAAAGAATTCACACACATTTTGAGAATAATAATCCTCATCTTTTCCTTATTGAGATCCAGAATCATTAAAATTTGTAATTATATAACCCATACGGCAAAGGCTTAGAATGAATATCCCACCATAGGTTGGCGAATTCAAAACACAATTAAGTCCCGAATCCGAGTTTGCGCTCCGTTTTTCAACCGCCCCATCAGTTTCCTCGCCCCGTTAAATGTATCCGCCTTTTGAATTTTTAACTGGCTCCAGAAGAGCGGCATCTTTATTAAATAAGACCAACATTCATTCAAAACTTCCTAGTCGTAAGTGGGAAAAGAAATAATCCAGTCCCGTCTCATCAACTGTTTCCAAGTGCAATAGAAATTCATTCTCGCGTCGGAGATAATCTGTTTTTTCCCATTCTTAATTCTATATTCTACCCCTTTTATACGCAAGCGGACACTGGCTGCATAAATCATGGCAAATTGTGCCCACCCCGCCAAAAGCGGCCAAGTCTTGTTTTAATAAAATTCAACCAATTAAGAAAGATAAATGTGCCACTGACTTGTAAAGTTTTAACGAGGGAAGAAGTTCTCAGGCGCATTTTCCCTCCCTTCACTTATTACAGAGTTAAAACCGAGGCCTCTTAAAAAGTTGAAACTGAAACATAAGCGCTGGTTTTGCAACTCAGCTGGGAATAGATATTCTTGTATTTTTAAAGGGAGATGCTTTTTGGTTTATTTAATATTTTTTTTCAAGGGTTATTTTAGCTTGGCGGTGTAAATTAAAACCCGTGAAATTCCCGGCAATAAATTCCCGCTGATTGCCTCCAATTAAAACGGGAAAACCCGGGGAAAAATTGCCTCTGTGGGGAATACAGGTAGGGATTTCATTCGGAAAATCACCTTAAAAATTTGGGAGGCTCGAAAAGAAATTGATTTTATGAGGCAAATTAAATCTGGACTCCTTAAGCCCGGCGCGCTTCAAAAACCTGGTAAACATCCTCCTAGTTAGTTGCGAGGTGGTAGGGAAAAAAATCGAAATGGTTTTTCGTTATTTTTATTCCGCGCGAAGAAACCTTTTTTAAAAATTCCCCGTTGAAACTAATGCCCGCCTCAACGCATGTGGGAAAGTGATACTTTCCGAAAGGATTAAATGGCCAGTGCTGCATTAAATGCTGCTTCTGGCGAGGGTCTTAGATGCCCCTCGTTCGATCCAGTCAATTATTTTGCTAACGAGTATAAGGTATCCATCGGGGTTGGGGAGCGGAGAAATGCGGGGGTGAGCCTCAAATTTTAATCTGCGTGTTTGAGCTCCTAATAAAACGTGGGATGAAAGGACACTTGAATGGAAAACGTTGTAACGTTGCATATTTAGGAACTTGATGGTAGATGTTTTTAGGGAAAAAGTTTAATGTTGCAAGAAATAGAGATAGGGAATTTTGATATTAATATTATCCCTATTTGAAGATGGTTTGTGATCATAAGTTGCAAAAACATATATTGGAATGTTATCACGTGCTTTGATATCCTTATGTGTCCAGTTTGTTAGTAAAATCGTAAACGGTGCATTATTTTAATTCCTTGGTTGAGACACATATTTGGCTTTAGATTAAAATTGTCTTTCTTTTTTTTTAAAGGTAACTTTTTATTTCCTGGATATAATTGCAAAATAAACGAAAGTTTATCGTGTGCAAATACCCTTTCCACGTCTGCGTAATAGTTTTTACTGAAATGAAGCTTTCTAGTACATTTCCATAGCTCCTCATTCCCGCTTTATTTGAAAATGAAATTTGTAGTTTTGCCATGTTTCGAATCTATACATGCTTGCTACAGATAAATATGCAATGAATTTTGATGGGTTTAAGGGAAAAGCGATGGAGATTTATTTATGTAATTAAAGTATCGATGTCTTATTTTAGCCTACATTACTATGCTTTCGTTATATCAAAACGTGAAACGGTAAGAACGATCATAGTCTTTCTTCTTCAGAATACTTTAGTTGTTAAATTACATTAAAAATTGTTGGCATTCTAAATGTGCATTTCTCAGCCTGAATAATTATTGTAGATGCAAATGAATTGTTTATTTCAGAAACTAGTTAACACATTTGTTTTTAATTTTTTTTTTTTTTTAGGGAATCGTAATCTTATATCGAAAACACATATTTTTGTACACAATTTTGTAAACTGTCAAATTAACTTTAAAAATATGCGTTTTTACAGTAAAAGTTTTTTTTATTGCAAACTCAGCTAATAGCGATTTTTTTTAAAGTTAGAAATAAATATTATAACTTAATTATAAGTCACATCCACTTCGAGAAGTTGTTAACTAATATTCTAAATATTTTTAAGCCAAAATCTATATAAATATTGAAGTTAGAATCTTTTTCTTTGTTTCTCGAAAATTTGAAAAAAAAACACTTGGCTGGCTTTTTAAATAAATAATTCAAATACAAATTTCCTCTAGGTTCTTAAATTATAAATCTTCATACTGACAAATCTTGGATTTTAAATCACCCATACTGACTCGCGAACCTTTTATCCAGAATTTGTTCATCAACCTGCAAAACAGATTTCACGTTACACATACCGACCCCTCATCTAGAACCCATGGATTAGACTAGAGTCCTCCTACCCCTAATGAAAATACTTGCCCCTTCTTTCCCTAGTCTTTTTCTTTCTCCTGAATCTATTACCCCTGGCGAATCGGCATTAGGTGTTTATACCCCTTTTTCCCTTTACTCCTTTTTTTTTACTCCTTTCTTCGTTGTTCTTTCGCTCCCTCTTTAAACCGCGCGTGGAAATTGTTTCGCTGGTCTTGGATTTAATAGAGGAAGCAGAGAATTAGCGGGCAATGTAAATGGTTTTTTCTCGACCCGGTTGTATTTGGCGCCTCGTTACATACACCCCCTCCCCCCCTTTTAAAACCCTTTCTGTGTGTGTCCCTTTTCTTTATATTATCTCTTTTATTCTTTTTTTTTGTGTGTGTACTTAATTTTTTTTTTGTTATTTTATCTCTTTTTGGGTAAAAGAACCTCTTGTCCGAAGGTGGCCAATTGGATATTTTATGATTATTTTTATTTTAGGGTTGTATACCCCCCTTCCCCCCTGTTCGAAGTGGGGTTTAATGCTGTAGTGTAAATGGTGTGGGGTGGATGCTTTAGTGAAGGACTAGATCCAGTGGCGTTTGGATATAATGGATGGTACACTCTTGTTCGTTAAATGGATTTTGAATTAAAAATTCCGTTCATAGTTTATAATTTTTCGTTTCTGTAATTTATTCCTATGAATAATGTTTTTGCTGCAGTTTCATATTTTCTCTATTTTATAAAGCAAATGTAATTCCACAGATTTATTGTCACTGTTACCACACAAACGGATATTTTTTTATATTAGTTTTTTGTGTGTATTTAAAAGAATAATAATTTTAAGATTCTTTTAATCTGGAATTTCTGTTTTTTGTACTAAATTTGTTGTTATGCAACCTCTTGCGTTTTTTGTTTGTTTTTTTTACTTTGTGTGTTTTTTTAAGATCAATCATAATATTTTATGCAGTTTATTTATAAAAGTATTTTTGGAATATATTATATTTAAAATCGAAAAAAAATAAGTCGAAATACATTGATGTTCTAGCAATTTCCCACGATTCGTTTGAGCTAAATCTTTAGAAAATAGTTTTTTTTGTTTAGGTTTGAAATCTAATGAAATTAATTGTCATAAAAGCATATGTGGCTAAGTTAACCAATGTGGGCAAATGTAGCATTCTTATTATCAATTTTTTACTTAAAGGAGCAACCTTTTAAAGGGCGGGTGGCCGATATGTCGACCAAAATCCCATGTTAAATCAAACACCCGCCTACTAAAAATTAAATAATCGTCAAAGCATCGTCTAACTATGTCATTTCCGCAACTTAAGCCTTGTACGAAATCAGCAGTATTGTCACGTACAGAAGTGATAATATTTAATGAATGAAGCACTTTTCCATATAAAATGAAACGATAAAAGTTTCTTGATGTTAATTCTTTATTTTTTCCCCTAATGTTTTTAGGAGAAAAAGGCGGAATTTCAGCAAACAGGCGACCGAGGTTCTCAACGAATATTTCTACTCGCACCTAAGTAATCCTTACCCTAGTGAAGAAGCCAAGGAAGAGTTAGCCAGGAAGTGTGGCATAACGGTATCACAGGTGAGAATCCCATGTCTTTGATTTCTATTTGTTCTAACCTTTGGGCATAAATTGACTGTAGTAGGGAGAATATGACGTCATAATCGTGAATCCCACATCTCAAAGGCCCATATCACGTGCCATCTCTCTAAAATTATGAATGAAAAAAATACTCGCGATCGGTTTGTGAGTTGGGAAATGTGTAACTGTGAAAATTTATGAATGGAATAACATATTTAACAACGTGTCTTGGGCCATACATGTTGGCTTCACTTTGATGTTAGCGGGAGTGACGTTATGACTCCTCCACTACAAAGAATCCATGCTTGGAGGTTTTAACCGTCACCAATAGCCCAGGGTAGCTCTAATGCGACGCTATTTCGACCGACCTTACTCGTGCGAGGCCATTAGATAGATATACATCGATAACCGTCGGTAACCATGCTACAACGCTGCGGTAGATTTTGCAATTATAGCACAAAATATATTCCTGAGAAAAAGATCGGAACTATCAGAAAAAGCTGATTCTCTAATAGAATAAAGATTTAACCATTTAGCTTATTTGCTGAGAGTTTCTCTATTTTGTATAAAAATATTCTTTGTCGGCATTTTTTTGTGTTACATTTTGCACATAATTATTTAATAAGTTTAATGTTGAATAAAAAAAAATTTCGTAAATCAACACTAATTTTTTTTTATTAAAGCTATTATTATTTTGTGTCTATTGTGTGTTGTATTTCAACAATGTTTTATTTTATTGCGCTTCCGCAGGTGTCAAATTGGTTTGGTAACAAGAGGATAAGGTACAAGAAAAATATCGGAAAAGCTCAAGAGGAAGCCAATCTGTACGCTGCCAAAAAAGCAGGTTAGTCGTCAATTTCACACCAACAATTCTTCTCTTCTTTCAAATTTCCTTAAAAAATTAGATTCCTTGAAAGCATGTATAATTCACGGTTCTATACTTTAAATAATTATTCTGGAGCAATAAACTCGTCTGTTTAGAATGTTATATTTAGTTGAGTGTTTTTTCCGCGTTATGACACAAACTGAAACAGAGTTGGTATTATTTCTTTTAATCGATATTTAATTGATTTTCTTTTCTTCTCTGGAAGTTGGTTAGAATTTTTAGGTTGTATATTATTTGAGAGTTAAACAAAATTTCCGAATATTTTACAGCAGTTGGTTTCACTTTATTGTTAACATCGTAGTGCACCAGTGTAAAATACTTTTTGACCATTTATCAACGTTCGAAAGCTTTTAAAATTTGTTATCGCAATTATAAGTGCATTTTTTTTATCAAACGAATGGGCAAGATTTATCATAACTTTAAAAAATACCACTAAGACTGGTATGGTTATTTAAATATTTTATTAACAAAATTCAAATTACAACTACAGTTAAACTCCAATTAACCGAAGTCAAGTTGTCCGTTCTTAAAAATCGGATCGCCAATTATTCGGATCGCTTTGAGAGAATAAAGAAATTAAAAAGATCTGTATTTTTAAAAGCTTCTTATCGGTGAATGATTTTGCTTTTAATAGACATACTAAAGTAGAAATCGTTTTTATACTAAAAAAATAACCATTCTTTTTTCGTGAATTATCCGGGTATTCGATTATCCGGATATGATCTAGTTGATCCGGATAATCCAATTGATATCCCAATTTATCCGGATAATTAAAGTTCTACTGGTTTTTTTTTTTAAATTTTACCCAAGTGGATTTTTTTGTTTGTTAATTATAGATTTTAATACTGGTGAAGTGGTTATAGCTTTAAAAATCGAAACTAAACATGCTTATAAAATTAACCTACTTTACAACCGTAGAATAATTTAAGAATAATAAATCTTCATTTAGTTTAATTTTTTTTTTATTGATTTAATGGAATTTTTGACAGATTTTATAAACAAATTTTAATTCCAGACTTATAAATTAACCAATCAATAAACAACAATAAAACTAATTTCCTTTACAAAAATTTTATCTAAGAAAAATAAATTAAAAAAATAAATACTACACTTCTTTATATATGACTTAACTACAATACACATAACACAAAATCAACCAAATTAAACAACACAACCACCCTTTTCCAGAAACGCATCCAACACATTTAAACACTTTAATTCTACTCTCAACTCCACCTTCCACCGAAAGAACCCTACTTCCCCAAATATTAACTGCAACCTAACTCTCCAAGAAGAAATAGACCTAAAAATCCATCCCCCATAACAAACCCACTCTTTCCATTCACCGCGGGCCAACTAATCACTGCGGCCCTCCCCCCTCTGCAACAAGCGGGGCCTGTTCTGGCCCTGATAAAGGCTCGGCAAGGCAGCGGGGGCAGGGGATTATCCCCGCCCGGCCCTTATCTCGGAGCTGCGTCTGTTCGACGGGCAAACAGCGCGAGTCGTCCCCGGGTGCCCATAGCTTTTCGCCGGCACGCTCTCGCTTCTCCCGCCCGATAAGAGGAGGGGGGCCCCTTCGCATTTACATTTCGAAGAGGGTCCTTGGTTTATGGGACAGTTAAATGGCCGGGAAACTGCAGCAGTTCTTTTCTCTCTCTCTCCCCCTGCTATTGGGATGGTGATAATAAGGGGATTTTTGGGGCTGCTCTTGCGCTTCTTTTGCGAGGGGAGGAGTTGAATTTATTCGGTTGTATTTGAATTAGCGCTGGATGCTGTGTTTATGGGTGGGAGTTGTTGTTTTTTATGGGATTGGGTATATTTTTTTTGTATTGGGGAGATTGGAATGTGTGGATGGGAAGGGTTGTGTGATTGGAATTGGGAAATATTCTTGGAATGGTCTTGCGAGGGTTATATATTTTTTTTCTTCTTCCTGAATTGGCTTAGAAAACTAGATGGGTAAATTATATGAGATATAGTGCTCAAAATTTTATTATTCTAGAACTTAATAAATCAAAAATATATATATTTTGTATTTCTTAGTTAAAAGTTTTTATTGATAAATTAGCTTTTGGGTACGCATTTATTAGGAATTGGATTTTTTTAACTATCCTACTTTAAATAGTATTTTAAAGTAAATAAGCTAAAAATACGCTATTTGTTCATTTGAAATTCACTTTAGCTATAAAACAATGTTTGAAACATAGTACTCAACTATGTATATTATACCCATAGAAACTATTTTAATATTATGTTAGATAGGGGTTGTTCATCTTTGTATTTTGGTTTATGTAGACGTTGTAGTCAATAATATGTTTTGAGCACATATTTATCAAACAATCCATAATTTTTTTTCAAAAAACATTCAACCCTATTTAAACTAAATATTTCAGTACATTAAGTTCAATATATGCTAAACTAGAGTGCTCCATCCCCTACTCGTTAATTTTCGTCAACCCCCCCGAGGATTGCTACGCAATCATCGTTGATTTGTTTAGCAAACCAATTCTCTCTTTGCTCACATTATATTCAAGCATTTCCTGTTTTTAGTTTAATTTAGGTAAATTCATTAAACTGTTGTTCACAGTTTGAGATTAAGATGGCGATACCATGATAAGTTTTCGGGGTTATTTTTATATATAAGGGCGTAATAAACCAAATAATTGTATAAACTTTATAGTTTAAGCACATCTGAAGTCACTCCGTTTCAAATGACACCTTGATCATAAAAATTAGTTATATAGTTTAGGAAAAGCGACTGGAACAATATTCGGACTTGCCTATTAAATATATAGATGAACAATCCTTATAAAAAATATTTAAATGGTGGAACTTGACAAATAAACTAATTCTGTTATAGCATTAAAATACTCTCATCCTGAAAAGAATACGCTTTTGGAATTAAATATCAACAGCTGAACCTTGACACTGATTAAATCGCAACACAACGTCCATTTCACTCCGCTTTTTCACTGTCTTCAGACCCCGAGAACCTCCTTCAAAACTTTAAAAGACGTCGCTATTAAATCCCTTCCTTCAAAAATCCCATCTCTTCTACCACAAGTTTTTTTTGTATTGGGGAGATTGGAATGTGTGGATGGGAAGGGTTGTGTGATTGGAATTGGGAAATATTCTTGGAATGGTCTTGCGAGGGTTATATATTTTTTTTCTTCTTCCTGAATTGGCTTAGAAAACTAGATGGGTAAATTATATGAGATATAGTGCTCAAAATTTTATTATTCTAGAACTTAATAAATCAAAAATATATATATTTTGTATTTCTTAGTTAAAAGTTTTTATTGATAAATTAGCTTTTGGGTACGCATTTATTAGGAATTGGATTTTTTTAACTATCCTACTTTAAATAGTATTTTAAAGTAAATAAGCTAAAAATACGCTATTTGTTCATTTGAAATTCACTTTAGCTATAAAACAATGTTTGAAACATAGTACTCAACTATGTATATTATACCCATAGAAACTATTTTAATATTATGTTAGATAGGGGTTGTTCATCTTTGTATTTTGGTTTATGTAGACGTTGTAGTCAATAATATGTTTTGAGCACATATTTATCAAACAATCCATAATTTTTTTTCAAAAAACATTCAACCCTATTTAAACTAAATATTTCAGTACATTAAGTTCAATATATGCTAAACTAGAGTGCTCCATCCCCTACTCGTTAATTTTCGTCAACCCCCCCGAGGATTGCTACGCAATCATCGTTGATTTGTTTAGCAAACCAATTCTCTCTTTGCTCACATTATATTCAAGCATTTCCTGTTTTTAGTTTAATTTAGGTAAATTCATTAAACTGTTGTTCACAGTTTGAGATTAAGATGGCGATACCATGATAAGTTTTCGGGGTTATTTTTATATATAAGGGCGTAATAAACCAAATAATTGTATAAACTTTATAGTTTAAGCACATCTGAAGTCACTCCGTTTCAAATGACACCTTGATCATAAAAATTAGTTATATAGTTTAGGAAAAGCGACTGGAACAATATTCGGACTTGCCTATTAAATATATAGATGAACAATCCTTATAAAAAATATTTAAATGGTGGAACTTGACAAATAAACTAATTCTGTTATAGCATTAAAATACTCTCATCCTGAAAAGAATACGCTTTTGGAATTAAATATCAACAGCTGAACCTTGACACTGATTAAATCGCAACACAACGTCCATTTCACTCCGCTTTTTCACTGTCTTCAGACCCCGAGAACCTCCTTCAAAACTTTAAAAGACGTCGCTATTAAATCCCTTCCTTCAAAAATCCCATCTCTTCTACCACAAGAAAAGAGGGTAGGAGGAGCGACTTAACAATATTCGGACTTGCCTATTAAATATATAGATAAACAATCCTTATAAATATTTAAATGGTGGAACTTTACGAATAAACTAATTCCCTTACAACATTGCATTAAAATACTCGCATCCTGAAAAGAACACGCTTTAGGAATTGAATATTAGCAGCTGAACTTTGACACTGATTAAACCGTAACGCATCGTCCATTTCACCCCGCTTTTTCACTGTCTTCAGACCCCGAGTCCCTCCTTCAAAACTTTAAAAGACGTCACTATTAAATCCCTTCCTTAAAAATCCCATCTCTTCCACCACCACCACAAGTGGTGGAAAAGAGGAAGCACTCGTGGTATCATGCCCTGGAGCCAACACCACCCCAATCCCCATCTCCAGAAAAAGAATTGTTTGAGTTTGTAGGTATCCTTGGACAAATGTTTGTGCAGGCAGCAGCAAAAGGGGGCGAAATGTGTGCCGAGGCCCCGCTGATGGCTATTGCTTTCCTTCCTGCTTTTATTGGCTTTTCTTCTTTCGGATGGGATGCGTTTATATATTGTTTTGTTTGCTGTCTATCTTACCGGCTCCGGCTTTTCCTCCGGGAAAAATACCAGGCGCCATTCTTGTTGGCGAGTTTGGCGTCTTTTTTTCCGTGTGTGTGTGGACGGACCCCTGGGTAAACTTCTCGCCGGGGATAATTAGCAGTGTCAATCTCCTTTTCCTTGAGAATGTTTGAGTGGGCTTTTTAAAAATGGTGAGGAAAAAATTCCGATTTTTAAGGGCTGGTGTTGGACGTCGAGGATCATTTAGCTGTGGGTTGTTTGTCGAGAATCCTTTAGCTGTGGGTTGTTTGTCGAGGCTTGTAAAGTGGGGACTGACTGGGTGTTTGAGTTGTTTGTGCGATAACGAGATTTCGCTGAACTTGATTGTCAAAGTCGGGAGATTAAGTCTTTGAGGATGAATTGGATTGTCAGTGTTTTCGTTGATGGTTTGTTCGTTATTTTGTTAGAATTCATATTATCTTTGCTCTTGATGGCTGTTCATTTTATTAATTTCATTCTAATGCTGTATCGTTATGCTGTCGTCAATTTTGGGTTTTACCATAATTTTTTTATAAATGTATTGGTAATTTGACGTCGTATCCATGCACATTCTTCATGTTAAAAAATACCTCGGTTTGGATTATTAAGCCTCATTAATACCAAACATCCATGATAAAGTATTTTTTTCAAATTTTACAATATAAAAACGCGAACTTTAAATGAAGTACCGCTTAAAAAGAGACTTAACACATTTTCGGACTATTTTTATTATCCTCGGTAATACCTTAACTACATTTATCGTAAGTAAATAAGTAACTACGAGTAATCGTTCCCGTGTCTTTCCTTCGAGATAGGCTCCGAACCGCCGCCAATAGCCCACTGTGTAGCTCTAGTGCGACGTTATTTAACCAAACCAAACTTTCTTAAAATTACCCTATCTGACACTTAAGTAATTTCAGCCTACAACTGCGTGTCTCTTTACTATACAACAGGGAATTTTTATTCATCACCACGTCGCTGCAATTAACTATTTTTTTTTTAAACTTAGTACAGTTGATTAACCAAGAGTATATGTTTTTCTTATCAGGAATCTTATAAAAACAACACACTTGAAAGCAAGAGTCTATTTCCAGGCCACTCAGCAACCTTGTCGATTCTCTTTGTTTAAAAAAAACCCAATAAACTCCAAAGTGAACAGACTTATAAATCTGCTAACGGCCACCTACACTCCTCCCCCCCCCCCCCCCCCTATTGGCTCATCCCACACAACACAAAAAAAAGTTAAACAAAAAAAAACATCCTAAAATTCCGAAACTCAGTCCGGATGCACTCACTAAAGCAAGGATAAAAGGCAAGCAAAAGAAAAGCGGGGTGGTGCAAAAGATTTTTGCTGATCCTGCCCCCCTGGAAAATAGAGGAAGAGGAAAATAAGTTTGGGCGAGAGAGGAAGGAAATAGTGGGCGCTAAAGGAACGAACGGAAACATTCCAGACCCTTCCAAGCGGCCAAGGGGGTGCTGGAACAAGAACCTATGGGCATAGTGGGGGTTAGGCAGTTTCCTGGATTTTTCCCTAGTTAGGGTGGGCTTTTCCTGATAATAACGTGTGACTTGTGGTACGTCCTATAAACACCGTTTTTTAGGGAAAAAAGAGGAAATAACGAGGTGGTTCTTTTCCCTTTCTTTCTTAATGGGGAGGAAGGATGAGCGGCTATATATTTTCCGGGACTAAAAGCTGGAGAGATAAGAACGGGTGGATGTTTTTTTATATATATTTCAGAAGATCGCTTCAGGTAGATGGTGTAAAGCTAACTCCTCTCCCCTAAATAAATTTTAATTTCACTAGTTTAATAAAAATGCATTGGTATGATGGATTATTTGATGTAGATTACGTGTGGTATGTTTAGTTTGCTAATTTCTTATTTGAATAGGAAATTGGGGCATTCTTGCTTAAGCAACTTTTGAAAATCGTAACTTAGGACGCAGTTTGTGTTTTACTTTTAACTGGACTTGTTCGTGCTATTTTAAGTAAAAAATTTTTTGATTAATGGTAATCCCAGAAGATTGCAGTTGAATCTTCTGTCTTCCACTGAAGCTATGTGTCAACATATGGTTCTTTTTTCTAAAAATTAAACTATGGTAAAATGTCTACCATATTTACCCGTGTTTACCGAGAAAGATCGATTGGAAAAATTTACAAATTTTGATACTACGACTTGACATATAAGTTAGTCAAGCCAAATCATTGCAAAACTCGCATAATCTGCAGTTTTACTGTATCAGAGACTGTGCAGCTCTAGTGCGACGTTAATTAACCAAACCAAACCACTGTATCAGATTTGAACGCTAATATTCAATCAATGTATCTCTTATTCTTGACATATCCTTAAACAATCTCCGATACAGTTAAATAAAAATGCAATGCCCATGGTCCAAGAACTATGGCAGCTGCAGACCAACCGCTTCCAACAGAAAACTTCCTCCCAAGACATTTTTCAGTTTCGATTTTTCAAAGTCTGTTCCAGTAACCACCTCTGCAATTTGTCGGATGTCCCCCCTCCCTTCTTGGGTGCTAGCATCCAATTTGCGATTGCACATCCCCCTCTCTTCTCTTCACTTCGCTTCTCCACTTACACTCAAGAGGGCAGACGATACGTGACTCTGCCATGGAGACGGCAACTATTTCCTTGGTGGCCTGTGCTACGGCATCTGTAGCACTTCGACACCAATTATTAATACTGCGCCATCCTTCCCCGTTTTGGTGATATCTCTTTAATTACACCTCGTTAGGATTTCCGGATTATTACTGGACGATTTTTTTCGTTGTCCTCCTCCCCTTCTTTTTAAAACATCTCAAGTTTCCGTGTATTTAATCTCTGGGTCCTCTTAAAAGAAGATTTTGCTTTTGTTGCTTTCCGAACGTTATTATTTTCTTTTAAGTCTTCCCTTCTTTTTTAGTTTTGTGCGTTCGAAATACGTTTAATCTGGCACATTCCTCGTTAAAAAGGCCACTCTTTCGTTTTAATTGGTGCAAAAAAACATTGTCTTCGACGTATATCTGCCTGACGTAAATTGTCTCGTGTATCTAAAAGGCTCTCTTTTCTAAGTGCCGCTTTTAAGACGATATCGTCTTCTATGCGCGACCACCTTACTTAGAAGGGGGGAGCGGAGATGAGAAGCTGTTTCGTACTAAAATGCTAATTAAATCCCGGTGTTCTTTTTTTCCCCCGGGGTTTAATTTCGAGTTGATTTCGTCTCGAATTGAAGCTCTCCTCTTCGCTTGTTAGTGGAAGAGGGAATGTACGTTAATTTTGCAGGCGTTTTTTTTTTACCAGGAATTCTTCTCGAAATTTCTGTTTTGATGGCGAAGATAGTTCCCTTTAATATAATTAGTTTGTAATGGCTCTTTTCCGGGGCTCGGTCAAATGACGCATTACGACACAGAATTTAAAACGATTTGAAGTGGTGGTTCTTTTATAGAGTTTGCTGCGTAATGTCGAAGAAAATGCCGACTTCTGATGTGCCTTTCCCTTTAGATTTATGCGTTGCTTTCGCAATGTTAATTATCTACCGACAACGATTTGTGAAAGCAACCCTTTTCAATTTGCTACCATTCTTATAAATAAAAGTACCCGATTATGTTTTATATATAGAAATATAAAGCAGTTTCGTCGTAGATGCGTATTAAATATCCAATTATGTTAAATGTGATAAATTCATCACTTTAAAAGTGCGTTGATATCCATGCATAAAGTTATTGTGAGATGTCTGCTAATTGCACATATAATCAAATTCGAAGAAGAGGAAATATTTTTTCGTGTGTAATACTAATAAAAGCCAACAGTATTTTTTACCTGACGATTGTATTTTAACGTGGTCAAGCATATTCCAAATCAGAGATACCTGCGCTAAAAATAACCAGATGCTAAGATGACCTGGACTAGTGGGTATTTTGCTTCCTGGAAGACCAACAGCTGCTTGAAGAACTTCTGTGGTTGAAGGCAACATCTTCCCCAAATGCTTTTCTTTTTGTTTTCGACTCTGTCCAATTTTTATTTTCTAAGGCTTTATGAAAGCACTTTTTATATTTCCTTAGTGGTTCGTAATCCATAAATTGTGAGTCATTAGTTTGTTGAGTATTATATCCATTTATATTAAACTTAAAAAAAAAGAAGAATATTAGAAAAATAATACGTATAATGTTACTCCAAATAACTTATGCATTTGCTTATATTTTAACCCTTTGGGATCGAGGCCTTTTTCACTCTCACGAACACGCAACTCTAGACAATTTTCCGCATATTTGGTGAATTTGTTGCAGTAGTGCCTGAGAGTCACCTTTCGAGTTGACATATCAAACCAAGTGGTGCCCGAGAGTCACCTTTCGAATTGACACATCAAACCAAGTGGTGTCCGAGAGTCACCTTTCGAGTTGACATATAAAACCAAGTGGTGACCGAGAGTCACCTTTCGAGTTGACATAAATCAAGTGGTGCCTGAGAGTCACCTTTTGAGTTGACATATCAAACCAAGTGGTGCCCGAGAGTGACCTTTCAAGTTGACATAAATCAAGTGGTGCCTTAGAGTCGCCATATAAAACCAAGTGGTGCTTGTGAGTCACCTCTCGACCCCAACTGGTTAATAAATATTGAAATTTATATATATATATATATATTATTAGCTTTCAAACATTGTCTTCAAGTAAATGCTGGCCAATTACAGAATAACCACACCATTCCCTGAAATATCTTCAAATAAAACCTCGCCACTGAATAATAATTCTATTCCCATTCCGCCAGGTACAGGCGTTATTTCTTTTCTTCCACCTCAAAAAGTCGCCCCCCTAATGCCTATTCTGAATAAGAAGGCTGCCGCCCCTTATCCAGACAGGCAGGCCCCTTCGCTCCTGATGGAAGCAGTGAAGCGAGGGCTGTTTTGCGCCCTTTAGTGGCCCTATCGACCACGCCGGACTTTGGTCAGCGCGGAGGGGTAGGGGGAATGGGGCTGAGTATAGGGTTGCCCCTATTCAGGGTGCTAGGACTTGGAGAGTTAGCACCTTTTAGATGTGGCGCCAGTTTTAAGAATTGAAAATTTCATAAAGAACTAAATTTGAAGTGATAATCCAGATGTGATGTGCACAGTTAGTGCAACGCTCTATGGCAATTATGCCTTGAGTGAAGCAATATATTAAGAAATTTAAATATTATTTTTTTAATTTTAAAAATGCGCGATTTATAAAAATAATTAAATTAAATATGATTTTTCTAATAATTAGAACTTTTACTCGTATGAAATAATGATTAACTATGTACTTTTAATGTTTATATCAACTTAAATATCTGCTGCTCTTCGAAGAATCGTATAGAAATTAAGAAAATGAATATATCTTAAATTGCATTTCTACGTACAGCTCGCATGAAACTTTAAATTGCATCTTGGTACTTTAATCCATTTTTGTGTTCCTTACAACTTTTTATTAACAATATATCAGCATAAAATACAGATAAACTTTTTTTTTTAAATAAAAGTAATATAACTCAAAATTATACTTAAAGTCGTTATATTTTTCGACAAAATCACGAAATGTAAGATGCCAAAGGGAAGGAAACAAGGTTATATCTCCAAATGCAAACAACATCGCATTTACCAACTTCACCCACCCAATAGCAACTTTTTTACTTATAACATCATTATCCTTATAACAATGCCCCCTTATCAGCTACCGCCGTTCTCTTATCCTCCGAGCATCTCTTCTCGAAGATCATCCCCCCCCCCCCCTCCCCAACCCGTTAGAGAGATATTATTACTCGGGGGGTGAATGGGGACAATTTCGATGATACAAATCCATTCCATCCCCCCACCCTCCAGGCCCTGTAATAAAACGTGGGACTATCAGACGAGAAATTCCCTCCCCCCAATACCAAGTCAAAAGATAATTACCCCTTGTTACCAGACAACGAGAAAGCTTGCCATGAGGGGGCGATAAAGAGGCCAGCTTTAGCCCCCCTTCCCTCATCGCGGGTTGAGGTGTTAAGGTGCGTATATGCGATTTCTCCATCGAAGCGGATTTTAGGGGGAGAGGGGGTTGTTAGAAATGACGTCGCCATGTCGCCAGTCCGGTTGTTGGAATGTCCGGCCGAGATTCCCCAAGCCCGTGATTACCCTGGCGAGGACCCCGCGTGCCGGACAGGTCAGGGGTGAGTGGCGTGCCGGATTGTTGGCAGTGGTTGTCATGGTGATGGTATCGTTCTCCTCTTTCTCTTGGGCATCTCTCTCTTCTCTCCATCCCTATATAGAATGCTGACGTGGCACTGTGTGTGGGGGGGGGGGGGGGATGAAGTGGACTGTGGGAGGGAGTTGTCTGTTGGGTTTGGTCAGAATTTGTTTGGCTTTAAATGTCATTTGAAAAGTTATACATAGTGTTTTTGGAATAGGTGTAAGTTTAAATTTCTAACAATTATTAGCTTATAACAATTATTAGCTCGCTTGGTTTTTATGCCGATTTTCGGAGTGTGCTATTGGGCACTTCATGAAGTGACTGGGGATTTCACCGTCCATTCGTGAAATGCGATCCGTGTGTGCAACCAACCCACATATCGATGTCTTGAAGCACGTATGAGGGAGGTGCAAAGCCAAATGGTACAAGTGACTTTTAAAAATATATATATTAAGTGCAGTTATGGATAGTTAACGGTATGAAATGTTGGTGGTAAAGGGGTATAAGTAAATGTATGTCATGTGCTGAGATCCAGCGGCGTAAGAATCAAATCCTTCAAGCATCGGCTGTTTTGTTTTAACTATAAACTGCGTTTTCACAAAATGATGAAATTGTCACTTATACCTATTGGCTTTTCATGTGTATTAATTATATTGGAAATTCTCTTAAAAATATGCCAATAGAAATAGAAAAATTATCCACTCTTGCTAACTGCCTAACAATCGTCCAATGGAAATATTTTCAACATAACCTATGGTGCAATTTCGATGAAGAAGTACGGGGTAGAAATACGTCACTTCTGTCAAATCCCATATTGCAGATTTAGAAACACGTTGCTTTAATGAATAGTTGATGATTTGGCACTTTAAAAACCTATATTTCCATGCCAACTAACTTTTAATATTTTCGCTTTGGGAAAGCAGAACTACTTTATTTATGCTAAGAACGGTCGTTGAATGTAAAATATTACCCATTGTTTATTAGTAAAACAATTTATTGGTAAGACATCATGCCGCTGTGGAAAGCCATAATAAAATTTAATTTGGTTAAAATCTTATGATTTAATCTATTTGTTCCTATAACTATCTTTTATTATTCCTATTCGTAGACGAAATTTACCGACTGAATTTTGATTCCCCATTCTCGTTTCCATCTACTACCTTACATTACTCACTCCTCGTCTTTTTCTCTTGACTTTGCTTCCTTATGGGTAAAGTTTTCGTTTTACTTCTTAATACCCACCTGCAAAAACTTCTGCATGTAAAAGTCACTTCTTTAGAGCCAAGAACTCAAACTTTCTACATAAGAACGAACTTATCAGCCGACGCAAAGGCATTTATCCCTTGCAAGACCTCCTCTTGATTACCCAAAGGCATCCTCACATAAAAAAAAGACTAAAAAGCACTGCATTTCAGAAGCAAAGCAGTCGGCTCCCTTAAATAAAAAGGAACCCTTAAATCTTCTCGTACATCCCAGACGAAAGGGGGCGAATCCCAGGAAAGAGCTAGTTGTCAAGATGGCACCTGATGCACTAAGGGTAAGGTGAATATATATCTTGGCAAGACCCCCTACTCATCCGGAAGACATATTGCCGCGGGAGAATCTATTGGAGGCAAAAGTTTGCGTTTTTCGTAATTTATCATATTTCCCCGCGGGGCATTGGGGGGGTACTAGGCCCTGCCTAATCCCCCTTTGACAGGACCCTGACAGGAAGGGTCCCCACCCCCTAATTGAATGGCCAGTGCCTAGACATTCTTTAATAAATTTTTATCTTGTCCCGTTCCTTTTTAGAGGGGGTGGGGGGTGTTCTGTCTATCGCCCCTTTCCCAAATGGATTTCCTTCTTCCTTCGCTCGTTCCCGTGTCCAGCAGCAAATTGCGATGTGCTCTCGGACGGTTGGAGGGAAATAAGAATGAGGGGGGGGGGGAGGGGGATTCAGCTGCATTGCTGACAGCTGCGGGGAAGATTCGGTTACGGCGGGCTCGCCCCCTCTGCGAAAAAGGACGTTTGTATCCTGGGCTATCTGTAGTTTTTATTCGTGGTCTTTTCTTTTGGCCTCGCGACACTTCGTTCTCTCGCCACGTATGCAACACCCCTTCCTTGTCACGTTAGGGTCTTTTTTGGAATTCGCCTCTGACAACCATCCGAATATTTTTTTTTTCCTTTCTGTTTCTTCCAGAGGAATGGGAGATTTTTTTTTTATTGGGCTCTTCTTGTCTGTCTGCCGTACGCGCCCTGCAATCGTAAAGGGGGGGATGCTGTTGTTATTGTGCTGGGAGATGCATCTCTGATCATTGGATTGGGTTGGTGTTTTGTGGGATGGAGATGGACTTCGGATTCCATTTGGTTCATTCTTGGTGAAACGGATTGTGAGATGTTTGGAGGAAATCGTAATAAGGTGAGGAAAAGTGGCAGGTATCATTTGACGACTGCCGTATTGCTCTGTGCAGTGATATTTTAAACAATGGTTTCATCAACTTTCGAATTTTAATCGTCATGGGGTAACTATTCCTTCTCAAATTGGCATCTCAATAGTGTTTTAAGTTCCGGTTGCTTCTGATTAACGTTACTTTTGCTACATTGAAAACATTGGACGGATTTTAATTGAAAGGTCCAAAGGAAGAACTAGATAGTCCGTCGATAAAAGGACGATCTGGTGTGGTTTTTCTGAAAACTTAAACTAACTTATGTTGCTTGGGCAGACAATATTATGGTCTTTTGACCTTGTTGCTTTTTTACGGATTGTCATCACTCTTCCCATTTCACGCGAATTCAATAAAAGTACAGCCTTGTAGATAACACTAGACATTGAGATGTAGAAATTACCAAGGATGTTGTATCTTGCATTAACGATTATACTAGGGGATCCACCCCCTTCTCGCTAACGCTCGTCAACCCCCGAAGGATCCTTATTGGTTTGCTTTGCAAACCAATTCTAGCTTCGCTCACGTTACCTTCATGCATTTCCTGCATTTTGATAAATTCAGCTCGTTCTCATTTTAATTAATTGCTTAAATTTTATATTTTTGGTACATATACAGTTCATTCTCTTTCAAATGACACCTTGTTCATAGAAATTACCTATACAGTTTAGGAGGAGTGACTGTGATAATATATGGTCTTGTCTATTAAATATATAGATTCAATTAATAAGTACTCAAAAATAATTTATAAAGAATATTTTTAATAATTTCTTATGTTAATATATTATGACTTTAATTTACTTCAAGGAAATACGTAACAGAGGTAGTAATACGATTAATTAATTTAATTTTACCTATTCTATTTAAATATAACTTTGAGCAGCATAAACTATTTACCGTTAACTAATTCTGATTTCAATTCACAAACAAATATCATTCTTCTTGGATATTACGTTGTAAGATTTTGACAAAAAAGCTTTATCTTTTTAATAATTAATAAAATTAAATCCCTATTTCGAACTTGGAACTATCAACAATTGCAATACTTATTCAAATCGGCAACCCCAAATTTAAATATTTGAATATTGAAGTTAATCTCAATACCTTGAGATTAACTTTTGCATTTATAGATTAAAAAAAACTCAGACCGTGCATAATGCGAGCACTCTTCCAATTCCTCAGTACCACTCCAAATGAAAACCTTTTTGTACCTTAATACCCTTGAGTGATTTCATTTTCCAGGTGCCACTCTGAATAACAGCCCTTCCACTTGATCTCTCAAGTGAAAAATTCCAGCAAAAAAAGAGGGGGTGGGGGGCTTATTTTTGAGATATCACCTCCCACACCGAAAATGTGGTTTTGAAATTTTCATTAAATTTATCACATATAACACTCTCCTAGTGAATTGAAACTTTTTTTCCACTACAAAAAAAAATCGTGGCCATAGAAAAGTTATGGCGAAAAAAGATATTTTCTCCCTCCATACTTGCCGAAATATGAAAAGGAATTGGAGACGGAATTTCTTTCCCCTGCGTTTCTTTTATGTTAAGGTACATCCAGGTCTGACACTAAAGTTATTAAATTCCCGCCGAAGACGGACTTTTTCTGTATAAAATAGCTATTCCGCCCACCCTTTGGTAAGGTTCCCCCTTCTTTTTCATTGTTATTTTCATAATCTGGGACCCCGAGAAATAGGAGTCTCCGGGACAAAAAGTCAAGAAATATGTATAAAAACAACTGAGGTTATTATTTTATTTTGATTTTTGTTTTTGTGTGAAAAGGGGACACACAGGAGTGACAAGGGAAATTAGGCTGTCATGAATTTCCATTCCGGATTTGGGGTCTCCGAATCAATTGTTTTAAGTGACTGACGGATTTTGATTCCTTACCCCGTTTTCTATTTAGCTTTATCCAAGCATTGTTTTAATTTATTTCTTTGGGGGGAGGGGGAGTTTTTATCAAAAGTTTTGACTTTCTGTAAAAAAAATATTTCTTTTACTCATTTTGTTGGACGCGCATCCCTCTGGCAAATATCCCAGTGACAATTCAATGATTAAGGTGAATCATCAACCTGAAGGGGTTGAGGGAATTGGAATAAATAACTTTTCAAAACTTTGTGTTCAAATTTTGTCGTGGCGCCATTCCATTATAAAGCTAAACTAGATTTGCAATTGTTTAATGCCAAACCCACCACTGTAATTTTGTTAGTATCAATATTTGTTACCAACATTTGCATTGTAAAAAGATGGACTTTTAGTTGTTTACTATTATCTTTTGTGTAAAGTTCTTTGGTTTTAAAAATGCTTCTCACATAAAATACTAAATATAAAATACGATTTTTTTTTTCGGTAAACTAAACTTTTTTAACTTAACACATTCATGATGGACTCAATAGTTTATCAAGTCCTCACTTAACACGTTCAGTGCGACATGAAACCAATTAACCCGTGCTGTAACTATTCGCAAATGCGTCACGGGAACAATCGACCCCGTGCAGTTACTATTCATAAGTACGACACGGGGTCAATTAACCCCGTGCAGTAACTACTAACACTAAATACGGTTTTTTTTTATGTAAACTAAACTTCCTTAACTTAAAAAATTTGGTATAAAAAATATAGTTGAAGCGAAAATGTAATATAGCGATCAATATACGAATAACGAAATTACTCGATCTTAGTTATTGTATATTTTAGTTGTAATTTTATATAAAAGTCGTTTTTTAGTTGTAATTTTAAAAAAAGTCGTCTTTTAGTTGTAATTTTATATAAAAATCGTTTTTTAGTTGTAATTTTATATAAAAGCCATTTTTTTTAGTTGACATATTATATAAAAGTCGTTTTTATAGTTGTAATTTTATATAAGTCGTTTTTAAGTTGTAATTTTATATAAAAGTCGTTTTTTTAGTTGTAATTTTATATAAAAGCCATTTTTTTAGCGGTAATTTTATATAAAGTTGTTTTTTAGTTGTAATTTATTTTTTTAAAAAGTCGTTTTTAGTTGTAATTTTATTTTTTTTAAAGTCGTTTTTAGTAGTAATTTTATATAAGTCGTTTTTTAGTTGTAATTTTATATAAAAGACGGTTTTTAATAGCCCCTTGTAATTTAACATTGTGTAATATAAAATGTCAATTTACTAAGCTGATATTATCTGCACTTAAAAATATCGTTTGCGTTTATTCAAGTATTTTAATTGATAAGATCGAAATAAAAAATACTATTTCAAAATTATGATTTAGCTGTTGCATTTCAAGAAGTTGCGTTGATTTTAGCAAATTTTCTAAACATCATTTTGGGATATACTAACTAACAAATTATTTAACTGTTTTTTGTTAAAATGACAAATAAAAATAACTCTGTGTGTCACCAAAAAGAAATCTCTATCATATCTATTTTTTATTAAGTTTCTTTCTATTGTTTCCTTTCTTTTTGCTTTCTGTATTTTTGTTTTAAAGTTATGATTTTTGATTTCTGCGTTGTTAAAATCGCAGATTGGGCTTTCTTTGGTATGATCTGTGACGTATTTTATCTCTTTTGCCTTTAGGAAGCCCCCGCCTGTCTTCCAGATCGGGTATGAAATTCTTATCTGATTTTATATAAATTTAATTAAAGTTTTATGATTTTAAAAAGCCCAATGCATGCTTTCAAGATTCTAGTTTATTTATTTTTATAGTTATCCTTGTTTTATTCATTTGTTATAAGTGAGATGATTTTTGTTGGTTTAGATAGTTTTATATTATTTTGAAAATGTATAATAATAATAATATTAAAAAAAAAACTTTAACTTAAAAATTGTATAAAAAAAAGTAGACGACTTAGTTCATAAAAATCAAAAGGGACATTTATGTCTTCAATTTATTACTCGTATTGATAAACTAAGGCATTTTTGATCGAATTCCAATGACTTTTATATACTGGCAATACTTGATGAGTTGTGATTTTCCTATATTTAAATACATCTGTAATATTTCGCATTAGCTTCCATATCATATGCTACATTTATACTTGTCACGAAAGTTTTTCCGCTACTTTCTTGTACAAATCTATTTTAAAGATTCTAATATTTCAATGAATTTTCTCAAACAAGTAGTATTTTTTTTCGAGATAATATGCTAGTCAAAAACTCTTTTAAAGGAATTTAGTGGTTTGTGTTGATCAATTCATATACTCTATACTTCCACTTGGGCTCAAGTACTTACTTTAGCTCGATCGGTAGAGTATCGGCGTATCACACATAAGGTCCCTGTGTCGATTCCAGGTGACTGCTAAATGCACAGCGCTACATTGGTGACCCGACATGATAAACACAGATTTTACCACCACATTATTCACAGTATATTTTCACCCACTTGATACACTTCACGGGTACTCTTCATTCGTTCCCCAGTCCAACTCGCTGGGATAGGGGTACTGTGGTGGTCACTTTATATACCCAATACTTTCACTTGGTATTGAGTAATTACTGTAGCGCGATCGGTAGAGTATCGACGTAGCATGCACAGCCTAAAGCACCAGATTGATAAAGTAATGAACATGATAGAAAAATAGATGACTGACTCAAGTAGTTTAAAAAAATTATTCGATACCATTAAAAACGACCATTGGCCATGTATTTTTACTAATAATAACGAGAAATTTAATGAATTCTAATAGCATCTATTTTCAATACTTGTTAGTATAGGCATTAATTGAAGTTACAATTTTGAAATTGAAGTTACACTTTTGAATGATGAATTTTTCTTATAAGGTGTATTTACACTGTTTGTATCACGCAATATAATCATGAAAAATGTAAGCTCTTAACCATTGTAAACGGTCATAAAATAAATTCCACAACACCAAGTTGATAAAGTCGGTGATCACAAGATAGAAAAATAGATTACTCAAATATATACATAAAATTCTTATAAGGTGTATTTACACCGTTTGTTTCACGCAATATACTCATGAAAAATGTGAAGCTCTTGACCATTGTAAACGGTCATAAAATAAATTCCCCTTTAAATCTCGTAGTAGACACTGTTTGTATCACGCAATAATCTAATAGCATCTATTTTCAATACTTGTTAGGCATTAATTGAAGTTTCACTTTTGAATGATGAATTTTTCTTATAAGGTGTATTTACACCGTTTGTTTCACGCAATATACTCATGAAAAATGTGAAGCTCTTGACCATTGTAAACGGTCATAAAATAAATTCCCCTTTAACTATCGCAGTAGACACTGTTTGTATCACGCAATAATCTAATAGCATCTATTTTCAATACTTGTTAGGCATTAATTGAAGTCACACTTTTGAATGATGAATTTTTGTTATAAGGTGTATTTACATTGTTTGTTTCACGCAATATTCTCATGAAAAATGTGAAGCTCTTGACCATTGTAAACGGTCATAAAATAAATTCCCCTTTAACTATCGCAGTAGACACTGTTTGTATCACACAATAATCTAATAGCATCTATTTTCAATACTTGTTAGGCATTAATTGAAGTCACACTTTTGAATGATGAATTTTTTGTTATAAGTTGTATTTACATTGTTTGTTTCACGCAATATACTCATGAAAAATGTGAAGCTCTTAACCATTGTAAACGGTCATAAAATAAATTCCCCTTTAACTCTCGCAGTAGACACTGTTTGTATCACGCAATAGTCTAATAGCATCTATTTTCAATACTTGTTAGGCTTTAATTGAAGTCACACTTCTGAATGATGATATTTTCTTTTTAGGTGTATTTACACCGTTTGTTTCGCGCAATATACTCATGAAAAATGTGAAGCTCTTGACCATTGTAAACGGTCATAAAATAAATTCCCCTTTTTAATCTCATAGACACTGTTTGTATCACGCAATAAACTAATAGCATCTATTTTCAATACTTGTTAGGCATTAATTGAAGTTACACTCTTGAAGGATGATTTTTTTTGTTATAAGGTGTATTTACACCGTTTGTTTCACGCAATATACTCATGAAAAATGTGAAGCTCTTGACCATTGTAAGCGGTCATAAAATAAATTCCCCTTTAACTATCGCAGTAGACACTGTTTGTATCACGCAATAATCTAATAGCATCTATTTTCAATACTTGTTAGGCATTAATTGAAGTCACACTTCTGAATGATGAGAATTTTTCTTATAAGGTGTATTTACACCGTTTGTTTCACGCAATATACTCATGAAAAATGTGAAGCTCTTGACCATTGTAAACGGCCATAAAATAAATTCCCCTTTAACTCTCGCAGTAGACATAAAGCACACACTCCTCCCGGTGCTTATCCCGCGGCCCCCCAGCAAATGTCTTATCGCATCCGCACAAATCTGCTTAAACCGCAGGCCTGTTTTTTGTCTGGGAACAACATGTTGAATTGGACGGCTTTTAGAGGGAGAGAGTGGCCGGTCAGAAATGGATTGGTCTGGCCGCGTCCCGAAGTGGCCGAGGGCCGTAAGTGCCTCCAATCTTGACTCTCGGAGCAGGGAAAAATTGGCAAAAAACAACCCAACAAACAATACAAGTAAACAGGCAAAAGCGCGCTGTATACAATGACAGCAAGAATAAAAAAAAAATCTCGTCCATTTCCGAAATTGACTTTTTTTTCTTCCCCTCTTTGCATCTCTTTTGTTATTTTGCGATTTCCATTTCGTTCTGTAGGTCTTTTTTTTTTATTATTTATTTCTCTTCCAGGCTGGTTTCAGCACTTAGCTTTGATCACATTTTTTTGTCCTCCACCCCAAGGGGTTTTTCCCGTAAACGGCCAATTCACCCATTGCTAACATGGGCGGGGATGAGATGTTTTAAGGGATGGACGCAAGTGAAATGGTGGTGTAGTTGTTATGTAAAGGGGAGTGAGTGTGTTGCCTTTGCAAACGTTGAAAAATGTCATTTATATGTTAATGATACAATTGTTTGCTGAGGCGACTATTTTCAAAATTGCCTCCAAACAGGCCATCTTGTAATAACTGTAACTGTTTTTTTTTTGCTCTTAATGAAAGATATGAAATTGTAGAGGAGATTAGTTGAAATGTCCAGTTTTGGATAAATCATGTTAAAATTAGTTTTGTAACTTTCACATGAAGAATCACGTGCGTCCTAAGGGTTTTGAAGGTAATAAATACGCGGGATAACTTTCGAAATGTTGTAAACTTTTTAAAAAGCCGGTTTCGAAACAAAATAAAATTACTAAAGTAGTTTTTTTACTCTTAATGAAAGATATTATGAAATTGTAGAGAAGAGTAGCTGAAATGCTCATGTCCAATTTTGGATAAATCATGTTAAAATTAGATATAGAACATTCATATAAAGAATCTCGTGCGTCCTAAAGGTTTTAAAGGTAATAAATACGCGGGATAACTTTCGAAATGTTGCAAACTTTTTAAAAAGCCCGTTTCGAAACGAAGTAAGATTACTAAAGTAGTTTTTTACTCTTAATGAAAGATATTATGAAATTGTGGAGGAGAGTAGCCGAAATGCTCATGTCCAATTTTGGATAAATCATGTTAAAATTAGTTACGGAAATTTCATACGAAGAATCTCTTGCGTGCTAAGAATTTTGACGGTAATAAATGCACATATTTTTTTACTGGTGCTTTTGTTTTTAAAAAATCCAACTTTGAAACCAAAAGATCTTAAGCTCTTTGCTATTGAAAAACTTCAAAAAATAGTCTGTAGGATATATGGACCGTGTTATGCGAAAACCGGTTAACCCACACAATTTTTATTTTGAGAGAACTGCCCTTAGAGGAAACCACTCAATAGGAAAATAAATGCTGCAGAAATTCGCTACATGTTTATTATCGGAGCTATATGTCCAGTGTCGCTATTTTTTTAGCATAGAAAGTGTAACCTTGGGCTTCCATTTATATTGAAATGATTTTTCTTTAATTTATGGGCTAACCGGTTGTTACATAACACTGTCCATATGTTTACTACCTATGAACAATTCAATAGTTCATGGCACAATTCCACCCCATCCTACGCCTTCAGTTGCATTTACTTTCATTTCATTATTACCTCATGCAAGTATTTTCCTTTCTTAATTTTGCATTATTTATCCAGAAGAGCATTTCAAGTGCGTAGTTGACACTTCATTCCGTCCTTGCCACTTGTTACAGAAATTTTCAAAAAATAAATTCGTACTCTAGACCTCCTTTCCCTGTGCGGCGTCGTTGAAAAGCACACTACCCGCCAAAAAGCACCGCAAGAAATATTGCTTACACAGTGAACAAAAATATAAACTTTACACGACGCGCAACAGACGCATCTCCAAATCATACATATAAAACACCCTTTCGCCAGAACAGTGGCCAAAAGGAAAAAAAGACGCAACTGCAATATCCCGAAGAAAAAGCCCCCCTTTCCCTTTATGTCACTGGGTTTTGATGCATTAATGCTATTCCATTCCTCCGTGTCATCGCTAGACGAATAGCGGACTTTGAGGGCGCACCACGCACAAAAGATCTCTTATTCCATCCCTTCTACAAAAAAAAATAGAACGAATGTGGAGATGGAAAAAGCATTCCCCATCTCTTGATGCATCACCCCCTTATGTAACGTCACGTCTCTCTGTTGCGAATGTACACACATATTCATGCATACATGGATACATACCGTTAAAAGGAGACATGAGAATTTACATGAACCCATTTTGCCGGCCAACGGGCTCCGGCCGTTTGGATTTAGCATAACGGCGACCGTGGGGCTTGCCTGCGCCCTGTGGGCACTCTTGCGGGCGCCCCTTTCAGTTTCTAAGGGTTATTTATTTACTTCCTTAGTACCGTCGCCCCTCCATCTCTTCTACAAGCCCTGGTGTGGATATGTGCGGGAGTCTATTCCCCAATTGACCGTTGCGTGGGGCGGCGCTTGTGTGTGGAAGAAAGAAGCCCCGGCATATAAATTCGGTGTTGAGGATGATTCATGCGGGATGCGAGTAACCGTGTTGATGGATGCAATGGCCACTCTGTGTCGCCCGAAGACTTTAGTCGGGCTATTTGCCGGTTATCAGCTGTTTGTCAAATGCCGACAGTCGCTAGGAAAGTTGGGCTTGTGGATGTGTGCCGGCTTTAAATCCTTTCCTGCTTTTGAGAGGGTGTGCTCGATGTGGCTCGTAATTTTGTCTGTGGCAGACACGCCAGTTTGTTGTTGTGTTTATGCTGCTTTTTTTTTTTTTTTAAATCGTTTGGTTTCGGGGAGTATGGGATTTTTGGAATGGTCATGTTTGAATTTATGTTTCTTTTGGAGTTGTCATGACGTTTTATTGTGGTGTACATGTTTTGTTGAGAAGAAAACACTTTATGATAAAAGCGCTTCAGGTTTGACATCAACTTAAAAGACTGCACAATCAAACATAGTCGGATATTTTTTTTATTGATGAGGCACATAATAGCATTACATTAAAACAATGTAAAAATATCGACACCTCTCATAGGTGGTATTAAAATTGATCTAACTACATTTGTACAAGTCTGAACATTGAGCACATAGATTATGCACATCATTGAAGTAGAACAATTTACAAAGTATTTGATATTACATATGGAAAATGAATGAAGAATATCATCCTGACAATAAAATACATATTATGAGTAACAAGATATATTTAAATAACTTTTTTTTTGCACTCTGAAAAACTAAAAACCATATTTGGCAATGTCTGTCGTTGGTCTTTTAAAAAAATAAAAAATTCTTGTGCGTTTTTAAAATTCTAAAACCAATGTATATCATTTGTGGCACAAAATTTATTAATAAACTTATTAAAAATATAACTTAATTTATATTGAGCTGTGGCAATTAGTCATAAAATGGCGCCGAGGGACCAATAATTGTGCAGAGACGTAAGTAACTTGCTTAAAGTTACTTACGTCTCTGCACAATTATGTATAAACTCAAACAACAAGCAGAACTCAACTGGACGATATACGAGAAATTAAATACTTATTTCCTGCCATAGTCAGATTCCGGGTAAAGGTCCGAGCATAAATCCCTCACCACTCATCTCAGATTCCAGTGTACACGTACCACAACACTCGATACTAGGTCACCCTAATGAATTAATCCGGCCAGTTGACACAACGGATGTGGAGAAACGCATTAAATCAATCTCCTAATTGCCACGCGCGACAATCGCCGAGCATGTCAGCTGCCATCCGCTGACCAGATCCAAAATGGCGATCTGTTAGGTTCCGTCATAAAATGGCGCCGAGGGACCAAAAAAATAGTGGTGATCGTTGTTTATTTCCCACGTATTCCGCGAAATTCTAATTGTCCACCATTTAAGACCAATTAACAAGGATGGTTTTTAATAGGGAGAGGATTGTAAATCTTTCGCTCTAGAGCTTGCGTCGCTTCCTGTTGGAAGGCTATAAATACGTCTTCCGAACGACAGAGTTCGCGGTAATAAATCTGGTAGCATCAACAAGATTCTGGGCTGAGTGATATCATGTTTGATGGTTATTAAGTTTGAGGTTTTAATTGGGATGGCGTGTCTGAAAGCGATGTAGAGGTCAAAAGTAGTGTCTGTTTTCCATCTTCGCTGAGCAGCGTGATCTTTCCAGCTAAACTAGCTAATTTTATTCGAATGTTTTATCACATTGCCTGTAAACAAAGTAATATTTAAACTCGGGTGAAATATGGCATCGAAAAACTATTTTCTATTGCGCCCTATCGATTTGGAACAAACATATAGAATTAACTTATCGACTTAATTTTTTAACGATGTATATGTCGGTAGTCATCATGCAGAAATATGTTTTATATGAAACAATATATTAACTAGTTCATTTCATTATACATCCATTTCTTGAATGTACTTGCGTTTAGATTTATAGTTTGTATTTGTGATTTACCTCTATTAAAGCTGAATTCACACTTAACCATTGAGTCGGAGCTTCTTTGTATAAATCAATAAAAATGGTAATTTGTAATAATTATTTAGGTGTTACCTGCATCGGAATTACACTACAATTAAAATATTTAATTACAGCCTTTAATAATTGTTGCCATTGTGAATAGTTTGAACACATATTCAGTTAATTTCAGCATTTTATTCAAAATTTAACTTTGGAAATTGATATTTATAATTTCTGTTTTATTCCCTATACATGTAAAAGTATTATTAATGGAAAAATGAAAAGGTAGAGAAATTATTCTAACAACTAATATGTAAAACTAGAAGGTTGACAATACGAACAGAACAAGTCCATTTATTTTTCTATCTAACTTAACGAGCTTTATCTCAACACCAATAGACCTTGCGGCTATAGAACCTGAAAACAATAATATACGTTATTAATACAAACCAAGATGTCGATTTATATTAAACTCGCAACCTTGAGGACATTTCCTGGAAAATATATTGGTCATTGGTGTATTTCCGATTCTCAACCCACCAACTGTACTCAATATCGATGCTAACCCTCTGTTGCCGGAACGTGAGATGCAGGCACCACTTGGTTTGATGTGCTGATTTGTAGTCCTCTCTAGTTGCTGTTTGCAATAGGCAAGGGTTAACGCAACTATTTTAGAACTCGAATAAGAATTCGCTCCACAAGACGGTTCAGTGTGAATTCACCTTCAGTTCAGATGTGTTTGCCATGTTCTCATGTTGTGCTTTTTTCTTGCAGCCGGTTCTTCCCCTTACAACATGGTGCCAACCTCCCAGGGGCAGCAGCCGGGGCAGATGATCAGCCCCCCTCCCCCTGGTGCCCAGGATTCTATGTACAATATGAGCTTGAATGGTGGGGACACCTACCAGTCCATGGGGGCCAATGTACAGTCGCAGGTAAGATGGCAACCCTGTTTTCGAAAATAATTTATTTGTCTCTCCTTCGAGATAGATCCCAATCCATCGCCAATAGCCCCCTCTAGTACAACGTTTTTTCAACTAAAATGTAAACTTGCGACATAGATCCCAATCCATCGCCAATAGCCTCATGGTGTGGCTCTAGTACGACATTTTTTCAACCAAAATGTAAAATTGAGTGTTAATCGTTTGTTGCATCTCCTATTAGTTATTTCCTTTTATTAAAATTCAAAATTCGTCCAATTCTGGTCAAGTGGTAGAGCAATGAACTGGTATTGATCATTGCTCTTGGCTTATCAAAAGACTTAGGAGTCCAAGCCCCAACCCCTCCCAGCCGGACGAGGAAAGCACGAAGCGAAGCCAACGCAGCAACACACATACGACCCCAATCCATCGTTTATTAGTTCTTTCACAAAAACGTGGTTTATGTTATCGAATAACCGAGCCATCGGCAAAAGCTGGCGCGCATTTTTCTCGTGCTGGTGTGAATATTCCTTAAATTTGCTATTGCTTCGGTAATAAATTTATTACGAAAAGTCTACAGCATATTCCATCGGACTTGTAACCCTGCTTTGTTTGAAAGTGTTCGCAATGAACTCCAAAGATGAAAAAGTAAGCACCAAATAAAAATAAAAGCCCCGAATACGGAAGCGAAATATACCATTTGGGGTAAACATTCCCATCGAGTTCTTCAAACGAGACCGAGGGTAGTAATTTGTCCCGACAAACACAAGAACCAACGCTCAAAGTGCGGCAAGGGTATAATTTGGCATGTCTTCGTCACCGCGAATGCTTAACCGAAAATAATCTTTCAACTTGTTGGCAAGACGGTAAATGCTCAAAAAAAAAGTCTTTATTGATTTCGAATATGTGTAGCGTAAGGCAAAATAAGTGGATGGCATACGAAAAAAATATAAGGTAAAGGTTAAATATTCGATCAGCAGCAAATGCTGGCGGCCTTTAAGTCAAAGGAAATTGGAAGGAATGTAAAAATATACAGTTAAGGATATACTAAAAGCCTTTTCGTGCCTTTATTCGTGTTCGAATTTGCCCCGTGCCATTTTTTTTATATTTAGGAACTTTAAAAAAAAAATCCCTTTTTTCCTTCGCTGAAGAGATCTTTATTATTTTTTCCCCCTTCGTCATCGAGTGTCTGAAGATGTTATAATCGACTTAAGATTAAAACTCATGGTTTTTGCTGTCTCCGCGAGAATTTTTTTTTTCCTTCTCGCTCCTGGAGCCCAGTTAAGAGAGTATTTTACTCTTTCTAGATGGTGATAAATTAGGGTGTTTATTTATTCACTGCGCTGCGTCTGGCTCTAATCTAATCCTCTTGATTTCTTGAGTGCCCCGGAGTTTCTTTCTCGTAGCTGCTAATTAAAGGGAAGAACTCTTATTAGAAAAAGAGATTCGCTTTTATTTTTGATAGCGTTAAATTGCTCGTGCTCTTATATTAGATGTTTTATCTCGTGAGGAATTTTTTTCGAGGCCTTTATCGAGAGTTTTGGAAACAAGCTGGAGAGTTTGGTGGCTTAACTTGAGGAATCTTTCCTTTATGATAAGCTAAGTGTGAAGCACAAGTATTACCTCTTCTAGAACGATCGTGTGCTAGATACATTTAAATAGTCGCTTTTGTGCATGTAAAAAGTTTTTTACAATTTGTCCTTTTGCCTAGAAGCGATTGATATTATTTCCTTCAGCGTGGATGGTCAAATCCGTATTTATCCACAAATGCGACACGAGATCAATTAACCCCGTGCAGGAACTATCCACAAATGCGACACGATCAATTAACCCCATGCAGTCACTATCCACAAGTTCAACACGGGGCCAGTTAACCCCGTAAAGTCACTATCCACAAATGCGACACGATCAATTAACCCCATGCAGTCACTATCCACAAATGCGACACGATCAATTAACCCCATGCAGTCACTATCCACAAGGTCAACACGGGGCCAGTTAACCCCGTAAAGTCACTATCCACAAATGCGACACGATCAATTAACCCCATGCAGTCACTATCTACAAGTTCAACACGGGGCCAGTTAACCCCGTAAAGTCACTATCCACAAATGCGACACGATCAATTAACCCCATGCAGTCACTATCCACAAGTTCAACACGGGGCCAGTTAACCCCGTAAAGTCACTATCCACAAATGCGACACGATCAATTAACCCCATGCAGTCACTATCCACAAATGCGACACGATCAATTAACCCCATGCAGTCACTATCCACAAGGTCAACACGGGGCCAGTTAACCCCGTAAAGTCACTATCCACAAATGCGACACGATCAATTAACCCCATGCAGTCACTATCCACAAGTTCAACACGGGGCCAGTTAACCCCGTAAAGTCACTATCCACAAATGCGACACGATCAATTAACCCCATGCAGTCACTATCCACAAATGCGACACGATCAATTAACCCCATGCAGTCACTATCCACAAGGTCAACACGGGGCCAGTTAACCCCGTAAAGTCACTATCCACAAATGCGACACGATCAATTAACCCCATGCAGTCACTATCTACAAGTTCAACACGGGGCCAGTTAACCCCGTAAAGTCACTATCCACAAATGCGACACGATCAATTAACCCCATGCAGTCACTATCCACAAGTTCAACACGGGGCCAGTTAACCCCGTAAAGTCACTATCCACAAATGCGACACGATCAATTAACCCCATGCAGTCACTATCCACAAATGCGACACGATCAATTAACCCCATGCAGTCACTATCCACAAGGTCAACACGGGGCCAGTTAACCCCGTAAAGTCACTATCCACAAATGCGACACGATCAATTAACCCCATGCAGTCACTATCTACAAGTTCAACACGGGGCCAGTTAACCCCGTAAAGTCACTATCCACAAATGCGACACGATCAATTAACCCCATGCAGTCACTATCCACAAGTTCAACACGGGGCCAGTTAACCCCGTAAAGTCACTATCCACAAATGCGACACGATCAATTAACCCCATGCAGTCACTATCCACAAGTTTAACACGGGGCCAGTTAACCCCGTAAAGTCACTATCCACAAATGCGACACGATCAATTAACCCCATGCAGTCACTATCCACAAGTTTAACACGGGGCCAATTAACCCCGTAAAGTCACTATCCACAAATGCGACACGATCAATTAACCCCTTGCAATAACTATCCACAAGTACGACACTGGATCAATTAACCCCGTGCAGTAACTATCCACAAATACGACACGAGATCAGTTGACCCCGTGCAATAACTATCCAGCGATGCGTCATGGGGTCAATCGACCCCATCATTTAACGTGTTAAAACAAAGATAATACGAATTTTAGGTCTAGCACATAAACAATAGATTTCAGGTTCCTTTTTAATTTGAAATATTCTCTTCTTTAATCAGAAATAAAGTAAAATGCTTAATCTGTTAAATTAAAGTAAACGAATACCCCTCAAATATTTGAGTTATGATCGCAAGCACTTTAAGTTTGGCTAAACTTATCTTCGAAATTGGCATTAAAAAAAAACTCCAAATGTATGTCATTTGTTAAAGAGTTTATTATATTTTGTGAATTAAATTAATTGCTAATAGTTTATTATTAACGTTTGAGAGTTCTAAGAAGCGTAATTTTTGTCTACTTGTCCGTTGATAACATATAAACACAAATAATAAAAACTTTTGGAAAAAAAAAATTGTTAAAATTAAATATTCTACGTGCGCATCTTATATCAATTTTAAAAAAAAAGTAGAAAATTTATTTGATAATAAACAACCTCACTATTTTACTATTTCCCCAAGACAGAGCGCACTTTAAAGATTTTCCCGCATTTCACATTTGACAGAAAAGGGGAAATGGAGGGAGGGATATATATAAAACCGAAATGGCGCCGAATTACTGCATATCCATCGAAACTACGCCTGAACCGCTCTTTTCCAGAGAACGTTTTTAACCATATCGCACATGAAACCTCTTTAAGATTCCACACGCGCTTACCAGGGGTGCCTTCAAGGAAGGAGAGAGACAAGAAAAGTCGACAGTCACCCTCGTCTATTTGGCCCCACGCTCCGGAAAACAGAATTCAATTTACTTCGCCCCCCCCCCCCCCCTCCCTAACGCTATCGGTATCTGGCAGCACACAAGTCCCCTTTGTTAGGCATGACGTCGCGTGTCTGGGCTAATTCAATAAGCAAGAAGCAGCCCAGTACCTCTAAACTCTTCTCTTTTCAGCCGCAGCGCCGACCAAGAAGTGCGGCTAATTCGGGATAAAAATATAAGAAAAGCGCCCCAGAAACTCCCCGAAATCCGATTAGAAGCTACTAACGAGGCCTGTTTAAAGGCGTAGCCCCGGTCGTGTCTTTGCGCCCTGCGTAGGGCGCCCCCCTTTTCCCAACCCCCCTCAGGCTACTGAGTGACAGCTAACTCCCTGGTGAGTTGGCTAATTTTCTTCCATCGGAGCCAAAGAGGTGATAGGATAGGAGATGTGAAAAAAAAAAGTGGTTAGGATAGGGGGCGTTGGGAGGAGAAAAAGTGGCGTAAAAAGTGGGTATAAAACTCTTGGTGGTGTTGAGAGAAGAGTGTTTAAGGGCAATTATTCACTGGAGACTTTAATCGTGAAAGGAGGTGAAAGTTATTCTTTTTAGACTAATATGACTGCGCTCGTAGCATTGTACAAAAAATTAATTTTCCTTAGATTTCGTTCTTTTAGGGTATTATGTAGTAACATGGTATTGGCCATTCGCCAAATTGGTGATTATAATTTTCGTCGCCAAACTATTATCTGGAAAAAGCCGTTGTACTATGATTATCTTCTAAAAAATCTCATGCGTTGGCCTAATTCCCCTTAAGAATAAGGCTTCTACTCTCAGTCCTATTAGTAAACACACACTCGCATCTGTATGTGCATGTAGTAAACATACAGCATGCCTGCACATCAGAGCCGGATTTATAGTCAGTGGGCCCCTAGTCTTAATGTGTGGTGCCCCCCCCCCCTCCCAACTTCATGGGGAAAAGTTTTTTTTTTTTTTTAATATATATATTCCAGAAATTTTTAATAATTTTTAAGTGTACAAATGAAATTAGGATACACAGTTTTTTTTTTTAAAGTAAATTTCCAATACTAAGTGTTGCAAAATTTCAACACTTTCTAGGAATCTCAAGGTGTAATGTCATTCTAGAATCTATGAAAATGATAATAAAATATCTCACTCGTCCATTGTATTACCCTCAAATGACTCTAAGCAAAATTAAAACAACTTATTTCCACACAAAAAAAAAACTATGCCATTATAATTATCACAAATTAAACATATTTTTTTAAAGAACATATAAGTGTTAAAGCTTATTTACATTGTACAAATCTATTAAGAAAAATATAATTTTTCTCTATCATCAAAAGATTGTAGTATACTATTTTCATTAGGATTTGGATTAACATCCTTCCGAATAATGTTACCCGCAAGTTGATTTTTTTTGTGTGTTTGTGGTGCCGGCCTCTAGGCTGCAGCCTATGTAGTTTTTTTTAATTATACTAAAGAGGTTTTATTTCCCTTTTTGCAGGCAAATGCCCTCAGGCACGTCATTTCCCAAACAGCAGGTTATGCGGACGGATCTGGGGGTCTGTATGACCCGAGTATGCATCAGGTAGGTTTGAAAGTTTGATTTCAATCCTTATTTGAAACGCCAAATCATTCAAAGTGATCATTTCCCGCTTCAATTGACCTGGAACTTTAAGTATCTTATGGGCTGACGGTGGTTATTTAGAAAATTTTGGTTAAACATGCCTTAACCACTGATCTCTAACTGTAACTTCTGGATAGGGCAAGACATTTTGTTGACTTGAAGCCGATATGGAGGCCGCCATGGTGGGGCACACTTTTCTTGATACCGCAATATTTCATATATTTTTCATGTTAAAATACGCCGACATATATTATTTTTGGGTAAGTTTTTTTTTATTTTCTTTTTAAACCCATTTTAAATGTAATCTGCTATTAAAATAGGAAGTCATTTGCAAGTCAAAGTAGAAGTAGTTAAAAAGCAAGAGCAAAAACTATCTGTTTGGCAATATAAAAATTAATTCTATAAGAACAAATATAATATTTATATATATATTTAATACTTCTACAATGCTTTGGTAATAAAAAACACCACTAAATCATTTTTAAAAAAATGTTGGGACACAGTATGGCAGCTTTCAATTGGTTTCAACGCGCTCGTAGAGGAAACAAAGTTTGAGCCTTTTAGCAGTTACAGTTAAAGTTCAGTGGCGTTAACGCAAGTACTTTTTTTTACTACTGCATATGCTGTGAAAAATAATCATTGACCGAATTTTAGTCATTGAAATATTGTTTCTGTCAATTGTAAAAATATTGGTATAATATACACGGCCTGCTTTTTAGGTTGAATTTAATATCTTGTCTAAAATATTTTTTCTTCTACACCTTATTTCTTATTGTGTCCCCTTCTCTTATAATTAAAGAACATTCAAAACGTGTTTTGTCCAAACTTAATTGTCGTTTTTAAAATTGACTTACAAAAATTAGAATCCGTATACGAGTCAATGCATTTAGAAAAAGTTATTTACCATCAATTAAACGAACACATTTTCAATGTTTGTTCTTCAATGCACTATGTCCATAGATATAAACGAATAGCATGTTCTTGGAAAGCGTCAAATCAACGATCATTAATAAATAAACGATCATTGTTTGATCCATTTTGTCCCAAATAAGATATTGGCATCAGTGTAAAGGTTAAGTCGAACTCTTTTCTTCTGCACAAACATTGCACGATATCCCTTCCAAATAATAATTTTGTGGTACAGGTAAAGCTAATCAAATATGAAAAAATCCCAAATTCGAAATTCTGTTTTTGCATTTTCCCAAAGTTCACAAAAGTAGACATTGTACTTTTAACCATCGAAATGAGTTTTTTTTTATATATATAGGAAGTTTAACCGTTTGCGACAAAAATAACTTTCTGAAATGTTCTATTTTTTTTTATGGGTGTAGTCTCTAACATTGCGTTCTTTTTATTTCAGCCCCCAGAACTGCATCCCTAGTTCCACCAGGGCCGGCTTACGTACACAACAAATGGAGGTCGCCTCCAGCAATCTGGACTTGTAATATAAAACACATGCGTGAGAATGAATGAAACAAACAAAAGAAGAATTAAAAAAAAAGGACTGCAGATGCTGCCGAACTCTTATATGTGCCACTGTGAGCTGAGGAACCACTCAACTCTCCTCGATACTCGAACCGAGTGTTCGTTTAAATAAAACAAACTAATAAAATTGTGCCATAATTTCAACAAACGCAGAAAAGGATGTGTTGACTTATTAAAAAAAAAAAAAGATGGGATCAGTTTTCTCGGTCCCATCTGCATTATATACGTGTTCAGACTGGCGTGCTACGTCATCGGAAATGGGCGTGTGACGTCACGAGCCGTTCTATCGTCCGTCATCTTGTTGTCGTCCATCTTGTTATCATTATAAAAAAATTCTGATGCCACTTCTATGTAAAAAATGTACAGCTGCACTCTTTGTATCGGACGATTTTTCAGAAATAATTAATGATAATTGATGTTTTACAATATTCTAATAAGACTATGTACATGACGTCATAAAACGGATAAAATATCGTTTGCTATTTCGTGGAACAATTGTTTTTCACCAATGCAAAATCCTTCTACATTTAATTTCGACTCCAGGCTGTATAGTGTCATTTAAAATTTTTAGAAATATTTTTTAAAAATTCATTTTTCCAGATAATGTAAATCTTAGAATATAAATGTAAATACAATAGAATTGTTAAATAAGAAAACTGCCAAAATGTTATGGATAAATCGTCACGTGCTTAAAGTACAGCTGTACCAATACTTTTGTTGTTCTTTTCCAATTATTTTGTTTTTGTACTTAGGGCATCAATGTGTGATCCGTCTCGACCTGGGGGTTGTGTCCTGTAATTTTTGCCATCGTTTTAGGTTGCAAATTGTGCGCTTTTATTGCTCTCACTGATTCCTGTGACGGCCAGTGTTTTACTACTTCGTATCTTATCGTAAGAACTGTTGCTGTGTCATTTGTTATTTATATGAATGATTGTGATTTTGTAGCGTCCGGTTACTCGTAAGGCTGTGATGTTTGCATACGTTTTCGATTTTTTTTAGCTTCATCGAACAATTTTACTCGTATCATAATGTAATCCTACTTAATATTCTATAATTTACTAACTGCATTCTGAATTAAAATAATCTGGGTTTTAGTGATGATTAGGTTTTTATAAAAGAACGTCTTAGTAATTTTAAAACCAATTAAAATTGGATTTTTTTTTATTATTTTAATGAAAGTCATTTATTTGAATTTCGTTCAACTTGGCTTTATTTTATTAAATTTTTTTAAAATACAATTAATTGTATAATTTAATAATTTTATTTTAAGGTGCGTGGATTTTTAAAAATTAGTTTTAAAAAAAGTTTAAAACCAATTAAATTTACGTACTTTTTTTTTAATCATTTTAATTAATTTTCATTTAGCATAAAAGATGGCTTTATTTTATTATAAAGATCATTATTTAAATCAACAGCAAATTTTTAAATTGCAATTTATGTTTTAGTAAATTGTTTATTTTATAAGTTAATCTATTTGGTGCTAGTGTTTTGCGGTTATGGAAATTAAATGTTAAATCGTTGAGCGAAACTTTCGTTGTTTAATGAAAGTAGAAGTATGCTTTATTGAAAAAAAAGTTTAGTTTCACAAAATCATAAAGTGTGGAACAGCTAGATTCTTTTCAAATCAATTTTCATTCTTATTTACCTGATGTTAACATTGCAATCCGAATTATGCTCATTTTCAATTTGTTGCTGAAAATGTATGCAATTAACCAACCAGGTAACTAGTAATAATAATATTCCTAGTAGTTTATTATCATCATCCCCCTCATTATAGCATATGTGCCGAAACAACCTATATAAATACAATTTGTATGTTTTTAGCCAGTTAATTTAGTCAATATATTTTAGTCATTTTGTATTCGTTACATCGCATGTTATAGAAATAAGGTACAAATCTTAAAACATTTCATTCTTATATATTTTTAATTAATACAGTTAGAACCGAAGTTCAAGTACATTTTTAGCGAAGCATTTGATTTCAATTATTACTCGAACTGAAATTGTAAGTTTAAGCAATTTGCATGATTGAAGAAATATCTGCATAGATTTTCTTATACAGTTCCTTGAATTCGGTAAAAATCAGTCTTTTAATGTTATGTATCTTCTTCAGGGTAATTACTCTTATGTTTCTAAAGGAAGGGAATTTTTAATTTATATAAATTATTCCTTATTTTTTATTGTTTTAAGGAACATTTAAGTTTTTAAGTCAGTATGAAGCGTAATACAGATTCATCAAAATACTGTCGTGAACGTGTGTACATATTCAATCAAAATTTTTTTAATCGGATCTTAATTTTGCTAACTCAAATGAAAATTGCATATTTGGTTTAAAGAACATATTTATGGGTAAATTCGAACCAAATTACGATAAATGCCGCTTGGAATTATTTTTAATATTAATAAATTTTAACTAATACGTTGGTTGAATATGTTATAAAATTTAATAAATTGCTTTTTAAAATATTTTTAGAAGATATAAAATCGAGATTTTGTACCTTAGTCTCGCGTGCGAAAATCAAAATTTGTTTAATTGGTTTTACCGATACGTTCACGACAACTTCTGGATTATTAATAAATTAGTAAATGTGGCATAATTTTTTTTTGCAAATAAGTTAATTTACCTTATTCATCATCTAAAATAAAATAAACTTAATTATTTTTCTGCATTTAATTTGTTCCGATGTTTCTAAAGGCGCTTAATCGTAAATTACTCTGTTCGACTTGTATTACTCATTTACAAAATGTTCATAACAACTAAAATGCGTTCTTTCATTTGAAATTGCAAAATTAAGATCCGAATCAACTTAAATTATTTGAAATATATAATATTCGTAAATTTTAATTTGAAGAATCAAGGTCTTACGCTTTTTAATTTCTAGATAATAATGCCAATTTTCATTCATTGAGAATACAAAGCATTTATTATTCATCACTTGAGTTTATATTAAGGTAGACATTTTGATTGCTGCAATCTGAAGCAAATACGGTTGCGAAAAATTTAAATTGTTATTTTAAGTTAAAATATGATTTAAGAATTCCCTTCTTTTAAGTGTGTATTTTTACTGCGATTCGAATACTTTTAAGTCTTAATTGCAGGACACAGTGAGAGAAATTCATTTTCCATACATTTTCAAAATAAAATAAATGCTCAAATGTGTTTTATTGTTGTTTCATCATTGGAAGCCTTCCATACACTGTACAGACAAGTGAAAATCAACATAAATATGGAAGCCGTCTTCATCGCACCCCCAGGATCGATCCTTCAATAAATCTTGTACAGTTCTACAGAACGCCGAGTTCGCTCCAAACTGTGTAAAAAACGAATATTCTACGGACATTTTTTCATCAAACATTCTGTTCCGGTATTTCGAAGAACACAGCTGAAGATTGAAGCCACCTGCTGCGATAGTAGGTATTGCAGAGTGGTCGGACAGACCGAAGTCTGTCCACCTGTACAGTGTCCCCCCGACCGTCTTGTACAGTCCCCCCCCCCCCCTCTTTGTTGCCCCCGTTCTGTTGTTATACGGCATCTTCTGTTCACCCTCTTCCCCATACGCTGTAGTATAATGGATGGTCTGTGAATATTGAGCGATTGCGTTTACACTCAAGTCACTGACGGAAATAAATATTTTGACTTTTTGTTGTGCTTCTGTGTAGTTCTTTTGTCGTTGATATTGTCGTTTCCTATGATAATCACATCGTTACTTAAGTACAAAGACGCAGAACATATTTTAACACATTCGCTGCCACAATAGAAATAAAAAAAAATTTGCCCAAGGTAGCACATTTTTTAATTCTTTATTTGCAATGATTTATATTTATCGACATGTATTAACATTTTGAAGAAGGAAAAATTTCTGTGACTTTCGTTCTTGAGTTATATGTAGCTCACAGAACATTCAAGTCCAATACGGGCAGTGGCAGCCCAGCGGTAAAATATCCGACTCTCGTACAAAAAGTTGCCTTTCAAGGAAAAATCCTGGGCTAGTTCAGTTTTTTTGTTTGGAAGGCCATGCAGAGTGGGCCTACATTAGAATTATATGGTTTCCGAGCAAAAAACCTTCATTAAAATTGTCAAATTATAGGTTTTTGAAGATCGAAACAAAAAAACTGAAGTCTTGTTTGTGTTTTTTTAAGATTTTAATTTTTCTTCAAAATTAAAAATTGAAGTTTTTTTTAGAGTTTTTATGAAGGATAAAATCTCTAAAAAAAACTTTAATACAAAAACCCTTGATTTAAGAATAGATCTTCAAAAAAAAGCAGTTTTTCTGCATAAAACCTTCAATTTTAAAATGTTGATGAAGGTTTTATGTTTTTTTTTTTTTTATGGGTTATATGAAGTGTATACAATTCACAGCACGAATACCATCTGTGATACGAGTTGTATTTGACTCACTGAGTCTCTTGACTCAACAGACGCGAGTTAAAACTCGTATGGTAGCAAATGTGTTAAGATTTTTTTCTGGTGGGTAAACGGATATTCTTCTATAGTCACTGAGAAGATAGCTAAACCTCAATGTTAACAAAAACTTTTAGGCTTCGAGTGCCAAAAATTAATATTTTGTTAATTCAAACTAATTTAATGTACAACTTAACAAAAAATCATATTTTTCTATCTAGAAAATATTTAGAACACAAAGATAGTTTATTTTAAATATTCTCATGAGTAGTGTGGATTGTCCTAGCAATGGTAGAATTACGTAGCCCGGAGGATAGGTCGTCGGCTAACAACCGGAGGGTTGAGAGTTCCAATACGGTTGAGAGAGACTTGACAAAAAAATTTAAATTGCAGCGAACTTGTGATCGGAGGATTGCCAGATTCGCTGGTCCAATGTCTTGCCGTCTATTGAGGTTGCGTCGAGTACCAAGCTCAGGTGTTGTCCTCACCATCTGACAATGATTCAAAAATACGAGGCATTGTTCCTGAGTCTTTCCTTCGAGATAGGCCCCGAACCATCATCAAAAGCCCACTGTGCAACTCTAGTGCGAGGAAAATGTCTCGTCAACTTGTGTTAAAGTATGTTCTGCACAGATGTGTTATGTACATTTTTCAAGAAATTGAGGTTAACAGCCCATTTAAATCTTCAAATAGTAATCCATATAGTAACTACTTAGAGTAGGCCAAAAGCCCTCACAGTTATTTACTATTCCATATAATGAAGCTACTAACTTTCAGATGGCTGTCTTAATAAAATTGTGAAGTATCACCATATCTGTACACTAAGGTTTTCAATCCTTTTAAATACTAATTTCAGAAACAGGATGATTGAAAATTACTTTAAGTTGCTTGATTTCAACAATTTTTAAACAAAATCAAATATATATTTTCAATTCAACTATTATATATAACAAAATAGTTTCTCGATTTTTTTTTAAAAGCTATGATTGTAGTAGTTTTCATCAAATACAATTTAATTGTATTCTTAAACGAATTTCATGTATTTCCCATATCAAATTATATTTCTGCTTCAAAAGTCCTATTGAATTTCACGAAACATCATAATTCTAAAAAAAATACACTTAGGAAATATCATTTCAAAAAAGGTTATAGAAATGCTTAGTAGACAATGTACAAAATGTATCAGGTATTCCCCAAACTATATTTCCAATGATTAATAAATATATTGCACCAAGCTTTAAGTATTTATTCTGAAACGTTAGCTTTTTTTGGGATAACTATAATGAAGTCATACAGTCAGTCAGAAAATAAAACTCATAATATTGCAAAAAACTTAATGTAGTTTCTCTTCATAATTTTTGTTTTGACATTAACTATATTTGTTTACAGTTAAATTACGTTTATACTAAAATGGAAAATATTAATTTAAAATAATTGCAAACTACATGAATATCCGTTAGTTAAAAACACATAATTCCGTTTCCAGAATTGAAAAAAAATTAGAAATTCTATATTCAAAATTACTTTGCTTTTATAATAGTTTTATAACGCATGTTTTCCTTTATATAAATAAACATTATCTCAATTAATAAACTAAAAATATTTAATCCAAAAAATTAAATTTTTCAATACTATTTTATTTACAAAAATTACAATTTTAATGTAAATGTATCAAAATATATACTACAGTTGTAAGGTTATTTGTTTTTGAGAAATTTCATTTTATTTAACAAACCAAAATTCTATTTCAAGTTTAACTTCTGCAAAATTTTCTCATCTAAAAAAAATCGGTCAAAAATATAATTTATATATACTCAGAAACCAATATCCAAAAAGTGCAATTCCGCCAAAACCGTCCATTTCACTTTCTATCCCCCCTTCACAAGGATATTAACATAGCACCCCTATACCATACGAAAAGCTCAAGAGAAACTTAAAAAAAAAGCAAAATGGCGTCTGCTCTTGAAATTTTTAAAAAACAAGAAAATCGAGAAGTTAAGACTCCCCGGTCACTTCCAAACCTATATTTATCCCCGACGACCATTTAATAACCGGCTTCGAAGTTGAGAAACAAATTCCATTTTGAAAAGTAGAAAAAACTAACTTAAATTCGAAAAAAAAAATCAACAACTTGAACCGGAAGAGCTATGACGAGAAAAGGGAGCTTTTTTTTATTGCTGTAGGAAGTGGGCGCAGATTGGAGTGTGTAGAGGAGTTGCGCACTTTAAGGCTGGGTGGATATTAACGATTGTCAATGGAGACTCTTCTCCTCCTGGTCATTTGAGCTGTAATTATTTTACCGATATGGCGAAGATCTAATGCTTCGGAAAGGAGATGAGATACTGGATCAAGAGTTCACTGTTAAAAATAGGTACTTCAAAATAAGTTATATGTACTCTTTAATTACATTCGATGCTTATCATTGCTCCGAATACATGTTTCATTTTTGAAAAAGACATGCACTCAAAAATGAGTACAATGAATAAAAATTAATAAAAAGAGCCCACATAGACTGCCTTCATAAATTACCTTCAATTAATATCAATAATTACAACCAAAGCCTTCTTGGAAACGAACCCATACCCACAGGCACCGTAGTCCAGTGTCTTATCCGTTGTACTACCACGGCGACGTAAAGAAGTTATAAACAGAATAAATGTTTAAAAAAAGGTGTGCCGAAAGAATGGGAAGTAAGATAATTGAGTTGTAATGATTCAGTTTCCATTTAAGCAATCGACATCAAATAATGTGGAAAACCATCTTCTAAACAACTATTTTAAGTTTGTAGGTCGCTCTGTTATGATCACTGAACTCTAACTGTAACTGCTGGAAGGGTCAAACCTAGTTCCCTCTACGGGCGCGTTGAAACCAATTGAAAGCTGCCATACTGTGCCTCAACTTTTTTTTTAAAGTGATTTAGTGGTGTTTTTTATTACCAAAGCATTGTAGAAGTATTAAATGTATACAGATATTATATTTTCTTCTTATAGAATTAATCAACGGATAGTTTTTGCTCTTGCTTTTTAACTACTTCTACTTTGACTTGCAAATGACTCCCTATTTTAATGGCAGATTACATTTAAAAAGGGTTTAAAAATAAAATTAAAAAAACTTACCCAAAAGTAATATATGTCGGCGTATTTTAACATGAAAAATATACGAAATATTGCGGTATCAAGAAAAGTGGGGCACATCATGGCGGCCTCTATATCGGCTTCAAGTCAACAAAATGTCTTGCCCTATCCAGAAGTTACAGTTAGAGATCAGTGGTTATGATGGCTTGAATAGAAGCTGAATTTAACAATATTAAATTCCACTGGTCAATTTTTAGAAAATATGGTTGCTTAAATTTGACTACGTCATCGCTCATTTAAAATGTAATTATACTCAAAGAAAAACGAGTATGTTCATAAACCTTTTTTTGCAGTGTTGTTTCGTATAAAGAGATAGATGCACAGTTTCTCCGTACTGATGGACAAAAGAGAACATAAAAAAGTGTTAATTCGTTCCAGGAAAAAATGGGGAATAACTGTTAATAAGGATATTAATATATTTAATAGGGCTTCTTGGAATATTCAGCCCTAAAAGTTTTCTCTCTATTCCATTGACGATAAAGGCCGTAATATGGGCAATGTGGATAAAGGCGTTCAGTTAGTAATAAGAGAATTGCTATTTCAAACCCGGGCGATGGACTTGACAAAGAACAGTAAAAAAAATAGTGATCTTACGATCGGAGGGTCGCCAGCTTCACTACATAAAATAGTAGAAAGTCGTCCAGGACATTCAACTAATTATACTAGCGTGTATACATAACTGGTGCACGATAAATCTTATCGGGGTCCAATGCCCTGACGCCTATTGAGGTTGCGTCGGGTGCCAGCTGAGGTGCTGTCCTTGGCATATGGTTCAAAAGTACGAAGTATCGTTACCGAGTCTATCCTTCGAGATAGGCCCCGAACCGTCGCCAATAGCCAAATGTGCAGCTCATGTGCGACGTTTTTTAACCAAACCAAACTTGGAATATTCAGTCCTAAAATTTGTGCTTGAACCCAAAACGCTAACGACTGTAATATCATGTACTAGGATATTAGTTTTTCCAGCAGTATGCAGTTAATTTTTTATATTCATAACAATAATTCACTTTAAAATATTTTTGGGATCTATTTGTTTGAGATAGAGATTTAAAGCTACATCTTTTACGAGTTCGAGCCCGACTGAGTAGACTTGACAAAGAAAAGAAAGAATGTGTTCATCTTGTGATCGGATGATTGTGGGATCGGAACCCGTCAATGTATATACTAAACTACAAAGAACATTCTAGATCTTAGAAATATTTTTTTTAAATGTTTTCTTTTTAAGCAATTTTTCTAAAATTGTTAAAATTATAAAAACCTCAATGGAATTTTATATGTCCGAGACTCAGGTCCACATCTTGAGGATAAATATATATTTATAACATTTGCAGCCTTTTATACGCAGAGGAAGTAGTTGTTACACGATCCACTGGCAGAGTTTTATGATTATAGATCAAAGTATTTATTTGCTTCATTTTTACTTCAACCTCTGCACTTGCAAATTACATGTTAATATTGATTTCGACTTCTAAAGAGAACACAACGAAATGTTAGCAACCTATTGTTCTAAAGTCCAGCGTGCTACAGACTAAGGCACGTTCTAGAGCTTGTAAATATTTTAAGATGTGTTTTTTTTGTGCAGCATTTCTAAAGTTTTTTAAATCGTTTTAGAAACCAGAAAAAACTTCCACTATCGAGCATGCCACAGGTGCACCCCTTGAGGATGGATAGTAGTTGTATGTAAATTTTCATCCTTTTAAACACCTAGGAAGTAGGTGTTTTACAATCCATTGACATACTCTTTTATTATTATCATTATTATTGATTGCAGAATTTAATTGCGCTAATTTTTACTACAACCCCTTCACTTGCAAATTTCATGTTAAAATTGAATTTAACATCTGAAGAGAAAACAACGAAATATTAGAATTTTTTTGTCCCAAGTTTCAGCGTGCTACAAACTAAGCTACATAGGCACATACTAGATTTTTTTTAAAAAAATATTTATGGAATATTTCTAAATGTTTTGAAATCATTTTAAAAACTAGAAAAAAGGATATATGTATTTTACAATCCATTGACGGGGTCTTTATTATTATTATAGATTGCGGAATTTAATTGCTTAATTTTTACTTCAACCTCTTCACTTGCAAATTACACGTTAAAATTGAATTTAACATCTAAAGAAAAAACAACGAAATGTTAGAATTCATTTGTCCCAAGTTTCAGCGTGCTATAAACTAAGCTACATAGGCACATACTAGATTTTTTTAAAAAAAATATTTATGCAATATTTCTAAATGTTTTGAAATCATTTTAAAAACTAGAAAAAAGGAAATATGTATTTTACAATCCATTGACGGGCTCTTTTATTATTATTATAGATTGCAGAATTGAATTGATTAATTTTTACTTCTACCTTTTGCACTTGAAAATCACATGTTAAAATTGAATTTAACATCCAAAGAGAAAACAACGAAATGTTAGAAATTTTTTGTCCCAAGTTTCAGCGTGCTACAAACTTAGCTACATAGGCACATTCTAGATTTAATTTTTTTTTCTTTATGCAATATTTCTAAATGTTTTTAAATCTTTTTAAAAACTAGAAAAATGGAAGTAGGTATTTTACAATCCATTGACGGGCTCTTTTATTATTATTATAGATTGCAGAATTGAATTGATTAATTTTTACTTCTACCTCTGCACTTGCAAATTACATGTTAAAATTGAATTTAACATCTGAAGAGAAAACATCGAAATGTTAGAATTTTTTTTGTCCCAAGTTTCAGCGTGCTACAAACTAAGCTACATAGACACATACTAGATTTTTTTTTTTAATATTTATGCAATATTTCTAAATGTTTTGAAATCATTTTAAAAACTAGAAAAAAGGATATATGTATTTTACAATCCATTGACGGGGTCTTTTATTATTATTATAGATTGCAGAATTTAATTTCTTAATTTTTACTTCTACCTCTGCACTTGAAAATCACATGTTAAAATTGAATTTAACATCCACAGAGAAAACAACGAAATGTTAGAAATTTTTTGTCCCAAGTTTCAGCGTGCTACAAACTAAGCTACATAGGCACATTCTAGATTTTAAATTGTTTTCTTTATGCAATATTTCTAAATGTTTTTAAATCTTTTTAAAAACTAGAAAAATTAAAGTAGGTATTTTACAATCCATTGACGGGCTCTTTTATTATTATTACAGATTGCAGAATTGAATTGATTAATTTTTACTTCTACCGCTGCACTTGCAAATTACATGTTAAAATTGAATTTAACATCTAAAGAGAAAACAACGAAATGTTAGCGCAATGAAAATAATCCCTACATAAACAATCTCACAAAGAAGGAAGAAGAGGAGCAGAAATATAAATAAAAAAGATCCATATAAGCGCCCCCCAAGTTGTTATGAAATCTAACTGGATTCCTCAATTGCGTACGCGTGCCGTTAGAAGAAGGACCACCTTCGGAATACTAATGCCCCGATTGGTGGTCCACATCACGCGCCAACCCCCCTTCCCCGGATTATGGACATCCCGGGAAGCGCAAGAGCAAAAACCAGACAGAAGATGGAGAAGAGCAAGAGAGAGAGAGAGAGAGAAAGTTTTTTGGCCTGGAAATAATGAGTGGACACGGAAATAACACCGGGGCTTACATGGGGCGCACCCGATATTTTGTGGGGCGGGTGCTCACCAGGGCGTAATCTCTCGGGTTAAGCATTTTTAGGGCTGTGGGAAATTTCGAGTGGATGGGTTGAGGTAGTGGTGAAATAATCTTTTTATTTTTTTTATTTTTGGTTGGGGGTGTGAGTTTTTGTTGTGACGGACCGACCGGAAATTCGGTCGATAATTTTGTGAGGTGGGGGAGGGGTCGTAAAATGGAACGGTTATTTGGGCCCAAGTGGTGGATCTTTTTGCCATTTTGGAGGCTGTTTGGGAGGGGTTTTTGTGGATGGTTGGGAATGAAATAAAAGTCAACAGGTATGTGTTGGTAAATGTGGATTTGATGTTTTGAAACTATAAAATGTTGTTTTTTCTTTACGGTTCGCGTTAAACTGTGATTGTTTGATTTTTGGGAGTGTGGTAACTTATTCAATAGTTATTAAAGTTTTCATTAATTATGAAAGTTTTCATTAATTATTAAAATTATTTTCATTAATTATTAAAATTATTTTCATTAATTATTAAAATTATTTTCATTAATTATTAAAATTATTTTCATTAATTATTAAAATTATTTTCATTAATTATTAAAATTATTTTCATTTATTATTAAAATTATTTTCATTGATTATTAAAGTTATTGTGATTAATTATTAAAGTTATATTCATTAATTATTAAAATTATTTTCATTGATTATTAAAGTTATTTTAATTAATTATTTAAGTTATTTTCAGTATATATTAAAGTTATTTTCGTTAATTATTAAAGTTATATTCAATAATTATTAAAGTTATTTACATTAATTATGAAAGTTATTTTCATTAATTATTAAAATTATTTTCAGTAATTATTAAAGTTATTTTCGTTATTTATTAAAGTTATATTCATTAATTATTAAAGTTATATTCATTAATTATTAAAGTTATATTCATTAATTATTAAAATTATTTAGATTAATTATTAAAGTTATTTTCATTTATTATTAAAGTTATTTTTGGTAATTATTAAAGTTGTATTCATTAATTATTAAAGTTATTTTCAGTAATGATTAAAGTTATTTTCTATAATTAATTATGAAAGTTATTTTCTATAATTAATTATGAAAGTTATTTTCTATAACTAATAATAACAGTTATTTTCAGTAATAATTAAAGTTATTTTCAGTAATTATTAAAGTTATTTTCATTAATTATGAAAGTTATTATCATTAATTATGAAAGTTATTTTCATTAATTATTAAACTTATTTCAATTAATTATGAAAGTTATTATCATTAATTATGAAAGTTATTTTCATTAATTATTAAACTTATTTCAATTAATTATAAAATAAAATCTAATTTGTTTATACATTAAACAATCTTACTATAAATATATTGCGATAACTAAATAAATTAGTTTTAATTTATTGAAGTTTTCATTAATTATTAAAAGTTTTCTTTAAGTTTTAAAGTTATTTTCATTAATTATTAAATTTATTTTCATTTATTATTAAATTATATTCATTAATTATTAAGTTATTTACATTAATTATTAAAGTTATTTTCATTTATTATTAAAGTTATTTTTGGTAATTATTAAAGTTGTATTCATTAATTATTAAAGTTACTTTCATTAATTATTAAGTTATTTTCATTAATTATTAAAGCTATTTTCATTAATTATAAAATAGAATCAAATTTGTTTATTCATTAAACATTCTTACTATAAATATATTGCGATAACTAAATAAATTAGTTTTAATTTATTGAAGTTTTTAAAGAAATTTTAACTTTTTTCTGAATATACCATCCACAATTTCATTACTTTACATCCTTATTTTCACAACATCCTTATTTTATAAATGTAATTATAAAAATAATAATAATAATTTCAATAATTAAATAAGATTAAATTATTTAAATAATTTAGATAATTGTAATTATCAAATCTAATTTAAACGATTGTGTCCTCTAGTTTCAAAACCAGAATCATTGTCGTAAATTTTACAAGAGACGCTAAGAACTATTGATCTTTTGAATTTCATTAATTATTAAATATAATGTAATTTGTTTATTCATTAATGAATATGACTTTAAATATATTTTAATAACTAAATATATTATTTTTAATTTATTGAAATGTTTTAAGATATTTTTACTTTTTCTGAATATACCGTCCATAACGTCCTTATTTTATAAATGTAATGACTTTGAAAGTATTTTAGACTGGATTCAGACACTTTTGGTCAGAATTTCTTCGCAAGATGTTTGTAAATATTTATATTAATTTAAATAATTATTCAGATTATTTCGTATTTATTTTGGCTACATTGTTTTAAATAATTAAAAATACTGCAAAAATAAATAAAACTTATTGATTATGAAATAATTATTCATTTTAATGACTACTTTTATTGTACAATTTAACGAAACAAATAACTAATTGTCTTAAAATTATTAAAACTCACACTCCTCTTCTAACTAGAACCCTATCAATTCACTTCAGTAACTCAACACACACTCCCTCCAGTATTAGAACACAAAAAAAGCCAAACGATCACCACATCGGGAAAGGCTGCACCACCCGCATAATCGCATGCCAAACCTGAGAACTTCCATCCCAAAGTTAGGCCCCCAACTTTTCCCTAACGCAGGAAAGGGACAATTATAGGACGAATTAAATTGGTCCTCTGCCTTTGCAGGGGGGGGGGGGGGGGATTGAAGAAAGGCGATAATTATCGATTAAGTGATTGTCGTTTCGTCGTGACGTCATGTGATGGAAGTACCAAACGATAAAAAAAATTAATTCTTGAAGTTGATGGGGAATTTATTTCTTCCCTATTCCCCCTCTCCGGATGATTTGTAAAGAAGGAATATTTTTTTTGGGGGGAGATTGGGAGCGTCTTAAATTCATATATTTCTTGAGTATTGGAAAACGGTTCAAGATCGGGTTAAGTGGAAAAGTTTTTAATTTCTGTGATGGCATTTTTCGGAGGGTTTTAATAGCTTTTTTTTCCTCCTATTCGTCGTCTCCATTTCAATGAGACGGATATCAAATATTTCAGACTTTTCGGGAGTCTGAAATGCTTTGGGGACTATATATCGTGCGGTGGATGTGACAAGGAAATTCCATTTACAAGTTTAAAAAGTTGATAATCCATAACTAAGTTTTTTTTTGGAAGGTTCGTCTAATATAAAATAGATTTGAAGTGTAGTCTTCGCTTCTCGAATAAGACTCGTATGAAAATTCTCGGTTTAATATTCGATCTTAGTGAAATTAATCTTTTAAGATATCAATGAGTTTTAAGGACCTATAAAGATTGACAGCAATAGCTCTGAGATGATTTAATTAAAAAAATTCTACATACATATAGAGTAGGTAATTAATTAAAATCAGACGACATATTAGTTAAGAAGGTCATGTGTACTTTATAGATATTAACTCCAAACCACCTTTCTCCTCGTCTGCTGTACACTGTAAAAAAAATGTGCTGAAAAATTAGTACATAGACGTACTCGTTTTTCTTTTAGTACAATTACATCGTAAATGAGCAATGACGTACTCAAATTTAAGTAATCGTACTTTCGCAAAAATGACAGTATGGTTTAATATTGCTAATATCAGCTTCTGTTCAAGCCATCTTAACAAAGCGACTTGTCAAATATAAAATATTTGTTCGGAATGTGGTTTTCAAAATTATTTAATGTCGATTGCTTAAATGGAAACTGAGTTATTACAATTCAATTATCTTACTTCCCCTTTTTTGCCACGCCTTATTAACATTACTTCTGTTTATAACTTCTTCGCGTCGCTCTGATGTATTGGGTTCGATTCCCAGTAAGTCCTGGTTGTAATTGTTGAAATTTATTGAAATTAATTTATGAAGGCATTCTATGTATGCAAGCACTTCTTTTTTTATTGAGTGTACTCATTTTTGAGTATAGGTCTTTTTTTAAATGAAACTCATGTATTCGGAGCATAAGCATCGAATGTACTCAAAAATTGAGTATATTTTACTTATTTTTAAGTACCTTTTTTAACAGTGCAGTGAAGCATGTAGCCAAAAACTATATCCTCAAATAAACTTTTACTTGCTTTATTAAATATTATTTATTTCAAGAAATAAAATTTTCAAGTCATACTTTGAAATAGTGTACAAGTTTAAATTACATTTTCATCTATTAAATGCCCCAAAACTCTTTTCCCTCGCAGATTGCCAATTAAATCCCTCCACCAATTTTAATTGGTCCTACTCGCGACTCAAGACACAAAACTGCCTCTGCTAGATTACGCCCTTCAAGAAGCAAGAGAAGAGAAGAGAAAAAAAATCCACAACCTTAGCATTTAATCGTTATTTAATTTCGGCCATATAAACGAGACATTATAATCCTCCGAGTCACATAAAAATGTTGATTAATTAACTGCAAAATAAATTTAAGCGAGGCAAGGATAATAATGACAATAAAAAATAGCCCCGTGCTAAAGAAAAAAAAATGGACACGGCCTGCTCATTTCATTACGGAAATCTTTCTGGTTGCCATAGCAACGGAATGGGATGGGGAAGAGGAGGGAGTGATGGTGGTTGGGGTCCAAAATAATTACCCTGCGCCTCAGTGATGGTCGACCCCCTGTCGTGTTTTTTTCACTGCGGGGCTTGGCCAACAAATTTGACACTCCATCATAGAAACCATTTGTCACAGTGGGGTTGGAGAGCTGTAGGGAGCAGGGGCATGGGCACCTCGAGGGTGCGTTTATAAATTGTGCCGGACAGATTTCTCACCTACGCTGTTCTTGGAGTTGGGAGGAATTTGTAAGGTGGGAAATAGGTGAGAGTTTGGCTGTGTTAACAATGCATATTTGACGAAACTTTTTGACATATTTGACAATACTTTTGTTGTTTTTGACGAAACGGACGCCATTTGGCACAGTGGGTTCGAGAACTGTAGGGAGCAGGGGCATGGGTCCTCGAGGGTGTGTTTATAAATTGTGCCAGACAGATTTCTCACCTACTCTGTTCTTGGAGTTGGGAGGAATTTGTATAAAGTGGGAAATAGGTGAGAGTTTGGCTGTGTTAACAATGCATATTTGACGAAACTTTTTGTCATACTTGACGAAACTTTTGTCGTTTTTGACGAAACGGACGCCATTTGGCACAGTGGGTTCGAGAGCTGTAGGGAGCAGGGGCATGGGTCCTCGAGGGTGTGTTTATAAATTGTGTCGGACAGATTTCTCACCTACTGTGTTCTTGGTGTTGGGAGGAATTTGTAAGGCGGGAAATAGGTGAGAGTTAGCACTGTTAACTATGCATATTTGACGAAACGTTTGTTGTTTTTTGACAAAACGGACGCCATTTGTCACAGTGGGTTCGACAGCTGTAGGGAGCAGGGGCATGGGTACCTAGAGGGTATGTTTATAAATTATGCCGGACAGATTCCTCACCTACACTCTGCTTGGTGTTGGGAGGAATTTGTAAGGCGGGAAATAGGTGAGAGTTAGCACTGTTAACTATGCATATTTGACGAAACGTTTGTTGTTTTTTGACAAAACGGACGCCATTTGTCACAGTGGGTTCGACAGCTGTAGGGAGCAGGGGCATGGGTACCTAGAGGGTATGTTTATAAATTATGCCGGACAGATTCCTCACCTACACTCTGCTTGGTGTTGGGAGGAATTTGTAAGGTGGGAAATAGGTGAGAGTTTTGCACTGTTAACAATGCATATTTGACGAAACTTTTGTCGTTTTTGACGAAACGGACGCCATTTGTCACAGTGGGGTTCGAGAGCTGTAGGGAGCATGGGCACCACGAGAATGCGTTTATAAATTATGCCGGACAGATTTCTCCCCTACTCTGCTCTTGGTGTTGGAAGGAATTTGTAAGGTGGGAAATAGGTGAGAGTTTTGCACGGTTAACAATGCATATTTGACGAAACTTTTTGTCATACTTGACGAAACTTTTGTTGTTTTTGGCGAAACGCACGCCATTTGTCACATTGGGGTTGGCGAGCTGTAGTGAGCAGGGGCATGGGCACCTCGAGGGTGCATTTATAAATTGTGCCGGACAGATTTCTCACATACTTTGTTCTTGGTGTTGGGAGAAATTTTTAAGGTAGGAAATAGGTGAGAGTTTTGCACCGTTAACAATGCATATTTGACGAAAGTTTTTGTCATACTTGACGAAACTTTTGTTGTTTTTGGCGAAACGCACGCCATTTGTCACATTGGGGTTGGCGAGCTGTAGTGAGCAGGGGCATGGGCACCTCGAGGGTGCATTTATAAATTGTGCCGGACAGATTTCTCACATACTTTGTTCTTGGTGTTGGGAGAAATTTTTAAGGTAGGAAATAGGTGAGAGTTTTGCACCGTTAACAATGCATATTTGACGAAAGTTTTTGTCATACTTGACGAAACTTTTGTCGTTTTTCAGGAAACGGACGTCATTTGTCACAGTGGGGTTGGAGAGCTGTAGTGAGCAGGTGCATGGGCACCTCGAGGGTGCTTTTATAAATTGTGCCGGACAGATTTTTCACCTACTCTGTTCTTGGTGTTGGGAGAAATTTGTAAGGCGGGAAATAGGTGAGAGTTTTGCACGGTTAACAATGCATATTTGACGAAACTTTTTGTCATACTTGACAAAACTTTTGTTGTTTTTGACGAAACGGACGTCATTTGTCACAGTGGGGTTGGAGAGCTGTAGGGAGCAGGGGCATGGGCAACTCGAGGGTGCGTTTATAAATTGTGCCGAACAGATTTCTCACCTACTCTGTTCTTGGTGTTGGGAGGAATTTGTAAGGTGGGAAATAGGTGAGAGTTTTGCACTGTTAACAATGCATATTTGACGAAACTTTTTGTCATATTGGACGAAACGGACGCCATTTTTCACAGTGGGGTTGGAGAGCTGTAGGGAGCAGGGGCATGGGCACCTCGGTGGTGCATTTATAAATTGTGCCGGACAGATTGCTCACCTACTCTATTCTTGGTGTTGGGAGGTATTCGTAAGGTGGGAAATAGGTGAGAGTTTGTCACTGTTAACAATGCATATTTTACGAAACTTTTTGTCATATTTGACGAAACTTTTGTCGTTTTTGACGAAACGGGAGCCATTTGTAACAGTGGGGAAAGCTGCAGGGAGCAGGGCGATGGGCACCTCGAGGGTGCGTTTATAAATTGTTCAGGACAGATTTCTCCCCTACTGTGTTCTTGGTGTTAGAGGGATTTGTAAGGTGGGAAATAGGTGAGAGTTTTGCACTGTTAACAACGCATTCTCTATTTGACGAAACTTTTGTCAGACTGAGGAAATTCATTTTGTCGTTCGTTATTTTACCAAAGTTTATTTCGTGAAAACTGAGGACGATTTTAAATAATACAATTATTTGATATCGACGAGCCGACACGAATCGATGACTTCTCGTTGTAAAATGCAACGCTCTTTCCCCCCGACCAAGAAGGCTCGTCTGAATTCTGACAATATAAGTATAAGAACCAAATATGCGCGCTAATGACTCAGAAAAGGGCCGAATGTGAATCTGAGTAAATGACTTGCTTTCAAAATTTGAGGATTCTTGTTTTTTCAACAGTCACGTAATTCAATGACGAAACGATAGTCAAATACAACAAAAGCAGCCTTGACAACCGCAGAATTAAAAAAAAAATGGGAGATGAATACTTTAATAGTCGTCTTTCCATCTCGACCGATAAAATATATATTATATATCGATATCTAATATATTTTATCGATATATAATATATCGATAAAATATATATTATTTGTTATTAAGAATAATAGTATTCTTGTTTAAAAATTAAATTAAAAACAAATTCTCATTCAAACTTACATTTTACATTGATGAAATACTTTTTGATGTATAGTCTTCTTATTGTGATTAAGAAGTGCAAATTCTCATTGTCGCCTTATTGTAATGAGAAATTGCACTTATTTCCTTACCATCGTCTCTCCATGTAGACCTGAAAAAAAAGTATATGATTTGTTGTTGAAGATAATAGTATTATTATTTAAGATAAAAACAAATTCTCATTCAAATTTACTTTTTGCATTGATGAAATACTTTTTGATGTCCAGTCTTCTTATTGCGATTAAGAAGTGCAAATTCTCATTGTCCCTTTATTACAATGAAAAATTGCACTTCTTCTCTTACCATCGTCTCTCCATGTAGACCTGAAATAAAAGTATATGATTCGTCATTAGGAATAATAGTATTATTATTTAAAATATTAAATTAAAAACAAATTATCATTCAAACTTACTTTTTGCATTGATGAAATACTTTTTGATGTCCAGTTTTATTATTGTGATTAAGAAGTGCAAATTCTAATTGTCCTCTTATTATAATGAGAAATTGTACTTCTTCTCTTACCATCGTCTCTCCATTTAGTCCTGAAATAAAAATATATGATTTGTTATTAGGAATAATATTATTTAAAAAATAAATAAAAACAAATTCTCATTCAAACTTACTTTGATGAAATACTTTTTGCTGTCCAGTCTTCTTATTGCGATTAAGAAGTGCAAATTCTCATTGTCCCTTTATTACAATGAAAAATTGCACTTCTTCTCTTACCATCGTCTCTCCATCTAGACCTGAAATAAAAGTATATGATTTGTTATTAGGAATAATATTATTTAAAAAATAAATTAAAAACAAATTCTCATTCAAATTTACTTTTTGCATTGATGAAATACTTTTTGCTGTCCAGTCTTCTTATTGTGATTAAGAAGTGCAAATTCTCATTGTCCATTTACCATTGTCCATTACTTGCACTTCTTCTCTTACCATCGTCTCTCCATCTAGACCTGAAATAAAAGTATATGATTTGTTATTAGGAATAATATTATTTAAAAAATAAATTAAAAACAAATTCTCATTCAAATTTACTTTTTGCATTGATGAAATACTTTTTGCTGTCCAGTCTTCTTATTGTGATTAAGAAGTGCAATTTCTCATTGTCCATTTACCATTGTCCATTACTTGCACTTCTTCTTTTACCATCGTCTCTCCATCTAGACCTGAAATAAAAGTATATTATTTGTTATTAGGAATAATATTATTTAAAAAATAAATTAAAAACAAATTCTCATTCAAATTTACTTTTTGCATTGATGAAATACTTTTTGCTGTCCAGTCTTCTTATTGTGATTAAGAAGTGCAATTTCTCATTGTCCATTTACCATTGTCCATTACTTGCACTTCTTCTTTTACCATCGTCTCTCCATCTAGACCTGAAATAAAAGGATATTATTTGTTATTAGGAATAATATTATTTAAAAAATAAATTAAAAACAAATTCTCATTCAAATTTACTTTTTGCATTGATGAAATACTTTTTGCTGTCCAGTCTTCTTATTGTGATTAAGAAGTGCAATTTCTCATTGTCCATTTACCATTGTCCATTACTTGCACTTCTTCGTTTACCATCGTCTCTCCATCTAGACCTGAAATAAAAGGATATTATTTGTTATTAAGAATAATAGTATTCTTGTTTAAAAGAGTTTTTTTTTTAATTCTCATTCAAACTTACTTTTTGTTTTCATTTCTTTTCTTGCCATTGTTTCTCCATCTTAGCCTGAAATAAAAGTATGTTATTTTATTAGCTAATACTTTTAAAAACGAATTTTTATTCCAAATTACTAATTTCATTAATGAATTGCTCTCTTTCTCACTTTGATATGCTGCCCTTTAATTGTGATGAAAAAGTGAAATATCACATTTTCAATTTATGTATTTATATTCCATAAAACATTTATTACAAAATCCTTTTCTAACAAAATATTTTATAATGAACATCAAATATTCGTTTTTCACTTAATCGCTTATTTTTAATAATCGTTTAATTCAATTTTAATGGCTAATGAAAGTAAATTTCATAAATAGTTTTAGGAACGTTTTTACAATCATGAAATAAAATAGCTGTCATAGAGACACCGAAATCAAATGAAATATGCATTAAAATATTATTTAACTGTAATTAAGAAAGTAGAATAAAGTGAGAGGTAAACATAAGAGATATTCTTAAAGGCACATATAGCGATGCACATAAGTGTCAATACACACAAATGAATTTCAGTATTTACACAACAAAACTTCTGTATTTTATATGTATAAAATAATGTTACTTACTTAAGTAAAAAAAATATTTACTCATCAAATTTCGTATGCTAGAAAACGGAACAGTTTTATGCTTTCAAAGATGCTTCCAAACGATCTTCAAAATGGCTTCTGAATAAGAAATATTTCAATAAAACAATTAAAATAATAAAATTTCATTGTTTTAAAATAACGTTAGAAAATAGTGTTGAAGTATTGTTGTCTTGATATTAAAAGTATGAATGAAGTTTAAACAATTAATTTTTTTTTTGCCACAATATGTAAAAGCATTCTTGCAATATGTTTTTAGATTATAGGTGTAAAATAAAATAAGGTGTCAACATTAATTATTATACAATCATTTTTCAAATGTATTGTAACTTAACTGTGATTAAGTATGTAAACAGAACTACTCACTAATAATTCTGGTAACATTATACTCGCGATAAAAAAAGATGATCTTTTAACTGTATGTGCTGAGATACAACGAAAATATAACCAATGTAACAATTAAAAGTAATAAGAATGTAACACTTTTTTTATAAATTATGATATTCTAACATTTCTTTCATATTATATCTCAAATCTAAATATCTCAAAATAAAATATCTCAAATCTAAAAAGCTTAATTTAGGGCTTTTATTTTTTTATGACACACATATAAGGGAATAATTTAATAAAGTTATATAACGCTATATTTAAAAAAGAGTTTAA